>JABTTQ020002356.1:0-396126 GCA_016081115.2 Rehmannia glutinosa | reverse complement strand
ATTTAATATACATTATGTCATAATAAATCTCGAAATGAGGTAAAAGACTACGAAAATGAACAAATGTCCGCGAGTTATTTTGAGACGAAAATTAAACACATCTCAAATTTTTGTTTAAGGAACGCAATCCCTTAAAAGAATATTGAATCTCAATATGTTTAGTTAATTATGACGAACTATATTTTGAAAAATTATTATCAGGACTTGTTATCCTTAAAATAAGAACGTTTTAAGACTTTGGATACAACAAGTCATAAGAAAAGTGCCTTTCAAATATTTGAAAATTTCTTTTAACGGCACTTTAATGAGATTCGTTGGGATAGTTTTTGAAGTCGAGCATATAGGCGTAAGGCATATGGAATGTCGAGTCTATGGGAGTAATAAACGTGAATGAACATACCTCTAATTTGTTTGTCGACCGATATGCCTTCCTCAACCTTTGTCAATCTTTACATGGTAGTCATAGAGGTTGAGATGGTTCTTTCTTCTTCAATGCCTCACTTCTTCTTTTGTATACTTTGAGTGTGGAATATAACCACCTTCTTGGCATTTTTGAACTTGAATTCAATGAATAAATTGAGCTCCCCATCATGATCATCTTGAATTTACCTTGCAACAACTTAGAAAATATCTTGTACAAAAACTTCATTAGTAGCACCATAAATGATGTCATAAATTTGTACAAGTAAATAATCTTGCCCTAAAAAAATAGTTTCAACTTTACCTTTTGTAAGACCATTTAGCAAAAATAGCTAAGTCTATCATATCATACACGGGTACTTGTTTTAAACCATACAAGGCCTTCTATAAAAATCATATGGCCTAGAAAAATTTTAAACCCCAGTTGTTTTACATAGACTTCTATTTGAATAAAACCATTTAGAAAATTGGATTTAACATCCATTTGGTAAAGCTTGAAATTTTCTTAAAACAAGAATGGGCAAGTAAAATGCAAATAACTTCTAAATGTGCTATGAGTGCAAATGTTGCATCAAAATCAATACCTTCTTCTTGACAATACCTTTGAGCTACTAACCTTGCCTTGTTCATATAACTTGTTCCGAAATACCAAAAATTTTTGCAAAATCTCAACAAAGATGTGAAGCCCGATTTTTCCGAGCTCATAATTGACTCTTATTGTCGTTTATGTATTTGATCAACTATTTTACCGCGTCACTTTGACGGTAATTATTAATTATATATATTTTGTATTTGATTTCATTTTATTTAATTACTTGTGATCATGATCTTTATTAATTCTATTTTGCATTTATGATCACTTGATTGATCATTATTACTATTTTCGTATTTATTAGTCACCTTAGAATTTTAAGAGACTATTTATTTTAGAGACTTTTACCTTATAGAATTAAGATTTTGATTTAGATTAAGTGATCATGAGACTTATAAGTGATCAAGGAAATCACTAATTATTTTGGAGATTGATATATTTCATTTATAATCATCAAATTTGGGACAAAAAAAAATATATGGAATTACTAATATGCCCTTATAGTGGACGGCCAACATGGGATTTTTTGGAGTAGAAATAACATCCAAATCTTGTACACCTATACCTTATATTAGTCATCTTGTGTATAATTATACCATTAATTCAAACATTATACACATCATCTCTTACATTACTTCTTTAATATTATTTTTGCCAACATGTTGGAAGTCTTCCAACATTCCATTCAAACCATGTCTTGCCCATACCTTTGACCTTCAAATTGTCTCCCATGCAAGAGGCAAAATGCAAGACACAAATTAAACAAAATTTCCTCCCCTCTCTCTCATAGTGGATTTGCCACATTAGAGGAAATGAACAAAAATTGTTCATTTCCATCCAACAATTTCACCTCTCAAGCTAATTTTCTCCTCCTTCTCTCTTAACTCCCTACCTCTCTCTACTCTTTCTTCTTACTTTCTTCTTCTACACTTAGAAAATTTTCAAGAGTTTTCCTCCTTATTCTTCATAAAATTCGAACCAAACCTATACTACAAGGTAAGAAATTTTATCTTCAATCCATTTTTGATATCACCTAGTTCATCTCTTCCACCTTCTTAACTTAAGTTTGAATTTGAATTGGAGGTACATTTAGAAGACCATTTGAAGATTAGAGCTTGACATCATCTTGAAGAAGGACTTCAAGATTTGAAGAAGAACTAGTAGAGAAATTTGGACTACAAGGTAAGAATTGGACACTAGAACCCTTCTTTCCTCTTCTTTCAATTTTTTTCAAATTTTAACACCCCTTTTTCATTTTTGAGAAATAGGGGCTGACCTTAGGTGATTTTGGAGTTGAACCAAAAATTCCAAATTTAAAGCTTCAACTAGTCTCCAATCACCTACTACACAAGGTAAAGTGTAGTCTTTCTCATTTTCTTATCTCCTTCTTTTTCTCCTTAATTTTTCTCTCATTTTTCTAACTCCAAATTTTTGATATTTCTTGACTTAGGGGCTGACCTAAGTGACCTCATCCAAAGTTGTGAAATTTATCCTTTTATTTCACAATTTTCCAATTTTAAGGTGGGTGGAAAAATACTTTCCAACTTCTAGGTATTTTTATTAAAATGCATGTAGAATTTCGAACATGAGCCCTTGAGATATATAATCTATGTATTGCATGTCAATTGTATGTATCAAATCATGAAAATTCTGAAGAGTTGCTCAAAATTGCTATTTATTGAATTTTAGGTGCATGCATGTGCAATTTAATGTTCTATTTGATGAATTCTTGTATGTATTGGATATGCATATGTATGATCTTTAAAATTCATGTTTTGGATGACTTATAACCTGGACAAGTCGAGCATAATTGATTAAATTTCAATTTTGGACTTAAAAATGTAAAAATGGAAAGTTGGTGGACTAAATTGCAAGAAATTGAAAGTTAAAGGACCCCTCTGCAAATTTCAAAAATTAGGACTGTACTCAGGTTCAAAAATGACTTTTGGACATTTTAATAAAGTTTTAAGAGTTTTTAGATAAATAAAATCAACCTTTAAAAGCCCAAGGACTAGATTGTAAAATTTTGAAAGTTTAAGGGCTACTTTGCAAATTTAAAAACTGTACCAGACCTTAACTTTAAATTTTGAATTTTTTACTCTTAAGGTACTGGAAATGACACATTTTAAATGTATTCCAAAAATCCAAGTGTTTAGGGCTTGGAAAGTAAATTTTCTAAAATTGAGGGACTAATGTGTAAAATACTAAACTTGAGGACCCAAATGAAATTTCCAGGACTTATGCAGCCCATGAACCTGGAAATACTAACTTAACTATAACTTAATTATATTTTGGACCCAAGGTTCAAATTTCATAACAATTGGACCCCTAAAAGCCTTAAAGGCAATTATTTCAAAATGGGACAAAAATGATATTTTCAAAAGTTAAAGGACCTACACTTATTTCTTTTAAAAACTGCTTTTGTCCCAATATCCTACCAACCTTAGTGACGTTTTCCAACTGGAATCACATTAAAAGCCCTCCCGGTTGTGAGTTCCGATTATTTCAAACTTAAGGTCCGAATTGGCAATTTTTACAAATTTGGGGCCAATGTGAGAATTTTACAAAAACTCGACCTCAAAACTTTAAAAACCTGAATCTCTGGACAATTTGGAGAATTTAGAAACTGACCTCATAATTTTTTAAGGTCGGGATATTTATTTATTCAACTTTTAACCCCAAAAGTGTTAGTTTTTACAAAACGGGGCTAAATTGAAATTTTTCTTTTATAAAGGAACTAACTCAAATTATTTTCTCTTTACTAAAATAGCCCTGGACCCTCTGACTTGGAGATTTAATTAAAATGTTTTATTTTCCCAAAAACCTTTAACTTATCGGATCAATTTGACTGATTAATACCCGATCGCGGAGCGACTTCCTTGCCTTGCGATTTTGAATCTATAACGGGACTTATGTTCCACCTAATCTTTCAAGATATCGAAGATTGCTTATCCTTCCGATAATCAACTTCATCCAAATAACTTCACCAATGCCATATTTCTACTCGTGAATTTTCAAAATATTTCCTGAATTGCTTCCCTGAATCAATAATACTCGACTGCCTGGTTGACTACCTGAACTTGTATTTACTTTCCTATTTGAGTCAACTTGGTGTGTCGAGCTCACAGTCGGAATGGATACATCGGGGATGGAACCGGACAGCTCGGGTGCTATTCCACTCTTCCGGCCCCATCGTCCTAATCCCGCAACTGAGGGACGGAGTTTGTCCAAGGGAAGCGGGTCATAGTACTTGAGGTATAATCATGATTATGACAATCCGGGCCTAGCTAGCTCTACTGTGGATTTGTCTTTGCCTATGGAGCGATAAGGTGAAAGGTCTTGGACCATCTTGCTCGGGGAGTTACAAGGAAGAACGAAGGAATCGCTGTCTGATCCACACGATTCCGGAGTTATCGGACCCGTTTGGTTGCCGCTACAAATCCGTACGCAACCGCTACTTGTTTTGCATTGGTTGGCGCTACAAATCCGTACGCAACCATTATTTGCCTTGCATGGGATTGGCGTTACATTTCCGCACGCAATCCTACTGTCTTGATCAATCACATAGTGCATGTGTGACCATGAACTCTTTTCTTGAATCGTATAAGTATATTCCTTAAATATATTTATCACGACGCGTGAGGACTGTGTGTGAATTCATGCATCATACTCACGCGTTTTCATATAACTGTTTTCTCGCATTAACTATATATCGCCACACTTGCACACGATCACCCCATCCACTGAGATTTTTGTCTCATCCCCACCTGTTTTCTAACCTTTAGATGAGGACTTCGTTGAAGATGTTGAATCGGCCTTGGATTGAACCCTTGTACTCCGCTTGTTGGATTCACTACTTCTTGTTGTTATTGATGGACTCATTTCTTTGATTGCTGTTGGACTATTTTATTTTCCTTTCATTCCGGTTTGTAACTGAAGGGCGTAGGACCCTTTGACTTTTAAAATGTTATCGTTGGTTGGTTTTCGAGGATGTAATTTGGATTGTGGATTGTGGACTGTAATTTGTACCTATGTTATTTTATTTCCGCTGCTATTTTGACTCTGTTTCATTGGGTTCTCGTTGATAATTGCCTAGACCGTTTGGTTATTTGTATTTAAGTTGTGGATCGTCGTCGCGTCCTGTTTGGGGCGTGACAAAAGAATCTTGCACAAGAGCATAGTAATATCGAATGATAGAGACACTATAGCAAGTGACACATACTATGCTTAAAGAAAATCATCAAGAATATAATACAACATGTAAGTTCAAATAAGCTTATAGAAAGCTATATAAGGTCTCTTTTAAAATTTGAAAATCCGAGAGCAAATAGTTGAAACCTCATTAAAAAGAAGTATTTGAACAAGAGTTGGCAAAGCAAATATGTGCAATCAAATATCAAATAGTGCCTTTAAAAAAAACAAAAAATCCTCTTAATGGAACTTGTATGAAGTAAGCATATAGGCATATGGCACAACATGTATCGAGTCTATGAGATGAATAACAATAATGAGCATACCTCGATAGTTCATGTTTCTCTTGATATATTACGAGTAGATAACCAATGAGGAAGATATGCAAATCCTACACAATTCTTAAAACACGTTTTGCCCAAAACATAGTAATGGAAGTGTAGACTTAAAGCAATAAAAGATATCATAAGTATGCTTATGATCTAAAAATTCATACGAGACAATAAACCACATAAGTTAAAGTAAGTGCACAAGAGTTTTAAAAACATCATGCAAGGTCTTTTTTTTCAAGGAATTTTAAAAACATGAATATGTAGAAGACCTCTTTAAAATATTTTGAAAAAACATTTTGACAATTTAGGCACAAATAAGAACATGCATAATAACACAATAAAATGCATATTTAAATGGAGAGATACGGTTTACCAATTACGCCATTTCCACGGGTTGTGCCGTTTCCATTGTTGATGATAACTTCCCCTTTGAAAATCATCTTGTTGATGATAGCTTCTCCAATTGCTCCATCTCCAAGGATTATATCCTTTCCATTGTTGATAATGTCTTTCTCTTGGAGATTCATTGTGGTGATGTCTTCTCCTTTGATCAAATGAAACGGTCATTTGATGTCTCCTTGGCGGCATGAATTTTCCTTGAATATTTTTCCGTCGGGTACCTAATATGACATCGTTTTGTGGTACCCTCAAGTGTTTGGGTCCTTTAGGATTAGCTTCGAGACTTTTAGGTCTCCAAAAATAATTAGAGCTATTTCTAGCCCGACAAGTATTAACCGTATGACCCTTTTTATCACAATAAAAACAAGTAGTAATTCTAGGAGCATAATGACCATCATGCATAGAGACTTGATCCTTTTTCATATGATTGACAATATTAGGCTTATGATCAAGTTCTAGTTTCAAATTATCACAATTATAAATATCAATAATCTTGGTCATTTTATCGGTACTCAAGTTGGATTTTGATAAATCCTTTTCATGCAATCAATATTCTCAACAAGAGTACTATTTTTTTCTTTTTCAAGGTTTCTAACCTTATCAAGTGTGGTGGTGTGAGTACATGATAGTGATTCATAGGAAGTAAATAAACTATCCTTATCATTTTGCAAGACATTGAATTCCTTTTTCAAATTTTTGTATTTAACAAGCAAGCTTTGGAATTCATTTTGAATCTCATCAAAATCATTTTGCAAATCATAATAATCATTATGTAATTCATTGTCATATGAAGTAGAAGGTTTAGAACTTACCTCGTTTTCTTTGAAGCCCGTAAGACAACATTCATGTTCATCATTGTTGGAGGTTGTAGGAAGCTCATCCCATGTTGTTGGGTTTGAAGTTGTACCCATTTGAGAAGTAGATGCTTTTGAGTGGCTCCTTTCATTTGCATATACTTCTTCTAATTTTCTCCATACTTCATGTGCCGATTTAATTCCTACAATATGATCATATTCCAAAATGGTAAGTGAACAATACAAAATATTAAGAGCTTTACCATTTAAGGAGATGATTTTCTTCTCTTCATCATTGAGCTCTTTGAAGCCTTTGGAGGTGTGTGGTGTGTCCATCATCGCAACCTTGTAGATAACATTCCATTCTTTCTTTCCAAAATGTATAATTTTTGGAATAAAATAGTGGTGGCTTGGTGGTGGAGGCGCCGGTAAGGTAGACTTCATTCGTAGCCGATGATCGTTCCTCTTTACTCGCGATGTGGAACGAGCTTGCCAAAGAGTTTGGCTCTGATACCACTTGTAAGTCCAAGCGGCTACGATAATCTAGAGGGGGGGTGAATAGATTATCTCCATATTTTCGATTATGCCCACTTTTTGAATCAAACAAGCCAAGACAATAATAAAGGTGCGGGAAGTAAACAACACGTGTCGATTTATAGAGGTTCAACCCATCTAGGGCCTAATCCTCTACCACCCCAGTATATCCGGGATGGATTTCAAAAAGAAAAAAGATTTTATTAATTACCAAAATTAATACCACACCTTACAACATCACCTTGAAGAGCACCACACTCTTCTACAACACCACCTTTGAGATTACCACAATCTCTCTTGAAGATTACCACAATCTCCAACGGCACCTTGCGAAGATCACCACAATCTTCAACCTTGAAGAACACCAAATTCTTCAACACCTCAAGAGCACCACACTCTTGAAACACCTATCACCTAGATCACCCAAGTGTATTCTTCTTTCCACAAGAATACCCACAAGGATGTCTTGTGTTGAATGATGACAAAATCAAGATTACAACTCAATAATGAATATTACAATTTGAGTGCAAGTGTAATCAAGAAATGAAAGCCTAGACCTCAAGATGTGAAAGTGAAAGACCTTAGGTTGTTACAACAACAATAATAACAATGAAGAACAAATATGTTTGCTTGAATATATCTTGTTGTGTTGTAGTATTCTCTCTTGTTGTGTTGCTTCAAATCTTCCTCTATTTATAGGAGATGATTGATCATGAGATAGGCTCCTCTTGGGAACTGATTTCTACAAAAAATTGCAATTAAAATCAAGATTATAGCTATTAGAAATCAATCCCACAAATTAAGGAAAAGGCATCACTTCGCACAACGGTTAGAATTTTGATGTCAAACCATAGGCGACCGGTCACGCAAATAGAGTTTGAAAAGAACACAAAGAAAAATCACACACTTTGGAGGGTCGGACCAGATTCGGCCTAGGGTCCGACGTCCGTCGCCAACCTTGGGACGTCGCCTTCCCATTTTCCAATTCTTGTTGTTCAGAATGTTCCCAGTGCACTTTCGCCGCTTCTTGGTCGACCGGTCGACCTCCGAAATGAAATGTTGTCCGATTTTTGTCAAAAATAAACTTCAAGAAATACTCCAAAAATTAGTAAAAATATTTTAAATCATTTGAGAGTATTTGGACAACATTTAAAACATATTTTTGGTGAAAAAACCAATTAACACAAAATCCTTAAAAGCGTTGTCCAATTTTGTCGAAAGTAAACTTGAAGAAATACTCGGAAAATATTAAAACCATTTTAAATCATTTAGGAGTATTTGGACAACCTTTATAAACATTGTTTTGGTATAAAAACAAATTCATCAAAATCATGATAAAACCATTTATCAAACATCTACTACATACATGTTCTTCTGCCTTGTTCCTTGGAGCACAATTTCATTTGTTTCAACATCCTTGATTTGGCAGATTCCCATATTGTAGCCTTTGTCACGAGTTGATGCTCGATGCTCATTGAAGTTGAGGCCTTCAACATATGCAACATCTATGATTTCCAATCCATTTTTCCTTATGGATCATGTGCTTTTGATTTCTCCTAGAGCTTCATTTCCTACAAATATGACTTTTGCACCTTTGGTTTCCTTGAATTTTGACAGATTTCTCTTGTTTTCTGTCATATGTCTGGAACACCTACTATCCATGTACCAGGTTCCTTGGCACTCAGTTGTTCCCTGAATCTACAATCAAGGAAATTAATTTTTAGGTACCCATACTTGCCTGGGTCCCGAGGGGTTAGTGCTATAAGATGTTCGGCAACCTATAGCCGGATGATCGACTCTAAGAGGTTGCCATCTATTAGTTCCATAATCATAATGCACATTAGCAAATTGCTTGGGGGTTTTAGGATCATACATCTGTCTCTTTTTTCTGCATGCATGTGTGTTTGTTTGAGCATTTGCTTTCTTGGGGTAATAGTGGAATTTATGTGCCTGGGTGCATATGTGTGCTGATGATAGCTCATTTGCCTAGAGAATGACCTGTGATGAGGTTGAGGTCTTTGCCACTTTGGCTTGTACCCCATATATCTTGGCTGATATCTCATTTGATTATTCCAATCAGCTTGGCTTGGATAATTTCTACCATTCCCATCATATGATTTTCTTTGCTGAAATCTTTGGGCTTTTGGTAGCTCTGTTTAGCTTTTACAGAGTATTTCCTGTTTGGAGTCTGCTGATGGACCTTTCTGAATTTGGTTTCAGTTGTCTGTCAAAGATACTCAATCGGCTTCTTTCTTTTTCCCTTATATCCAAGGCCAGTATGGTTGTGATTGTGTTTTTGAGTGGGTGTTGGTGCAACATATGGTGTTTTGAATTTTTGGATTCCTTTGTTGCTTGAGGATCCTTTTTCCATAATCACTCTTAGAACCTGGGCATGCACAAAAAAATTGAATCATATACATGTCTTGTCCCCACTTTCTTTCTAAGTTATTATAAGTTTATCCAATTATTTGGATGCCTTAGTGAATGAAGCAATCACATTTTTAAGATCCTTTTCCCTCTTTCCTATACCAGCTGCTTGGTTCTTGGCAATTTCAGCCTTCAGCTTAGTATTCTCATCAGCTATGTGACTTGGAGTACTCATCTCTTTAGTCAGCTGTGATTTTTGGCATTTAAGCTGGCTATTTTCCTCATTTAATAGTATGTGTGAGGTTTTGATGTGCTCAAAATCTTTCATCATTTTGCCAATTGAATCATAAAGATCTGTGGGTGATGAAGTGCTTATGTCACACTCACTATCACTAGAATCTGAATGAGATGAGTTGGAGTTTACCTCATCTTCTTGATCTTTCGAATCTTGTTCTTTGGCCATGAGGCATATCAAAGCCTCTTCCTCTGTGTCACTTGAGTAGTCTGCTTCACTACTATCGGAGTCTGCTGGTTCCTTGCACTTGGCTGTCTCAGCAGCCAACATGGATTTCTTCTTTTCTTGTCTCCTTTCTCTGAAGACCTTTCTATCCTCTTCATTTCAGTATTTGTTGACTGGTGGATAAGGACAGTCAACATCAAAATGTCCTGGTTGTCTGCAGTTCCAACACAGGTTCTCCGCTCTCTGCAAGTCAGCTCTATCAGTCCTCTGATTATCAGCTTCTGATATTTAATTCTTTGATGTTCAGCTCTCTTGGGTTGCTTATCCTCCCTTGCTTTGGTGGGTGTTGAGTGTCTTTTTGAGGATTCACTCTTGTTCCTTTTACAGTTCTTATTGAAGAACTTATTGAACCTTTTTACCATTAGGGCAATCTCCTCTTGGTCTATTGTCTCCTTTGGCTCAGTTTTCTTTCCTTCACTGTCCATAAGTGCAGCTGTCTTGGGCACAACTGTTTCTTCTTGTTCCTTTCTTCTCAACTCAAACTCATATGCCTTGAGGTTAGAGAATAGCTTATGGTTTGATGTTTTGGAGAGGTCTATGGAATGTCTCAGGGCCATGACCTTCATTTCCCACTCAGCTGGGAGAGACCGTAGAATCTTCATACACATCTCCTTTTGTGTGTACTCCTTTGCCAGAGCTGAAATCTCATTGGTGATTTCTTCTGGCATCCAGCTGGTCCAGACATTCACCTGCAATCATTTTGAAGTTTTCAAATTTTTGGACTGCAATAGTTAATTTATTTTCTTTGATTTTGCTAAGATCCTTCACAAATCAAAGTATGTTTTTCCCAAATTTATTTGGCTGGTCTGCAAGATTTGACTTTATTGAACATATCATTATCCAAGGTTTTATAAAGAATGTCCTTGGCTACATTGTCAAAATTATATCTCTTTCTATCGTTGTTGGTCCATTCATAACGAGGCTTTTCAAACATAGCAGGTCTGGGCTCTGCTGCAGCATTCTCTCCTTCAGCAGGAGGTGCTCTTCTCACATCAGTGTTGACCTATAAGATTTGCAGTGACCCATCCTGAATCACTAGCCACTTCTCATCATGCAGGGCTGATAGATGAGCCTGCATATGAATTTTCTAGTCATCAAACTCTTCCACAGTAAACATATGAATGTGAGTTAGATTTACTTTCATGATAATAACTTTGCTTTTGAAATAAAAGCTTTAAAAACTCAAGTGTTGATTCTTTTGAAAAGAATGAGATCTAGTTCAGCAACCAGTGCGGAAGGCTCAATGAACCAACTGCTCTAAACCACTTATAGGTCCCGAGGGGTGAGTAGTAAGGTTTAGAGGGAGGGGGTTGAATAAACCTTACCAAATTTTCGATTTAGTCCTTTTAAATATTTTCAGAGTTTTACACAAATTAGCTTAGTCCTAGAGGGACAACTAGGTTGGCTTCTTTAACAAAGTTACCCACTCAACAAACTCGACTGAGCTATTGATGGTATAACTTTGCTGGTTTCATCTAACAATTAGGATAACAGTTGATTTGGTTTTTGATCAGCGGAAGACTTTTCACCCTTGTTGTTTTAAACTTGTTTTACAATACTTGTTTTAGCAATTGTTATTATCAGTTGAGTTCAACAATTATAACTTAACAACATATATAAAAGATTTGCAAGAATTTAAAGTGTTGTAAGTAAATAAGATACAAGCAATTTTTATAGTGGTTCGAGGATGGGGTAATTCCTCTAATCCACTCTTCTCAAACTCCTGAAGGAATCCACTAGGTAACAAGATGTTAGTTACAAAGCGGTCAACAGTCCGAGTCAGCTTCGATCACACAGCCAGCTGGTCTTGGGACTCAGCTTCTTCACAAAACAGCTGTCTTGCTACTTCAGCTCCTTCGAACTCTTGGATTTGATCACACAACCTTCCAACGAGTCTAAAGCTTTTGGTTCGAACTTTAACCATACTACTTCTCCTTCAACCTTGGAGAGTAGACCCCTTTAGTTCTTTAAGCAGATTTTCCTCTTCAACTGGTGAAGTAATCTTTCCTTCACTGAATGTGTTGGATTGAGTTCCTTTGAATTTTGGCATGAGGATACCTTTTAAAACTTGAGAGTATTTGCAGATTTTGCTTGCTTGAATGCTTGGCAGTCTTATGAAATTCGTAACCTTCTCTCACTTGCTTCCTCACCCTTTTATAGTGTAGATTTGAAATTATGTTCGTTGAAGAGATAGACTTACACTTCAAATCTCACTCGTAGGTTCTTGGCTTGTCTTGTCCTTGCAGAATTAATGAGGATCGTACCTTGAATTCAATGCTCTGTAGCCTTTCCTTAGTCTCTGCAGTTTTTCACGTACATCCCATTAGTTCCTTGCTTTTTGCACTCTTTCAGCAAAACAACTTTATTGCTGGCAGCCTGACACGAGCCTATTTTCAGCAAAACCTTGACTTATGTTGACAATGGATCTCTTTCAGCTTTCTTCAAGTCTTCTGTGTTGCATACCCCTTTGAAATTCAATTTCAATCATTTTGGAATAACTTAGTTGTCAGTCAGCTGACTGAGACAACTTTTCTGTCACTTGACTGAACCTTCTCTTGGCTTCACATAGCTGACACACAGCTGGGTCTTCTCTTCAATCATCAGTCGACTCTTGTAATCTTCAACTTAGCGACTCAACTCAACATTTAGCTTATCTATTACAAGTTGAATTACATAGAAAATGGGGTGCCAACTTCTTAATCTAAGTTTTACATGGCATCATCAAAATCTAAACATAAATTTTCCTAACATATTGTTTCTACGTTTCATATGAAACTGAAATTTTTTGTGGAGGACGGAGTGAGGGTAGTGCTGGGAAATCAACAGGTGGCTAGAAAGTGTTACATAAAGGCAGTGAGGAAGGGAGAGCAGAAGATGTCAAAACGTAAAGAAGTGGAAAGAGAAAGGGAGACCAACCCGCTTAAAGTAGTAAAGAGGAAGGAGCGAGAAGAACTCGGGATGCTGAGTGTGAAGCCCGAGGAGGAGCTGATGAGTGTAGAACTAGTAGTACGGAATTCTAGTAAAATAACTAGAATAGGAACGCAATTAGGGCCAGAGCTGGCCGGCGAGATCATAGGGTTCTTAAGAGAAAATGTGGATGTAATTTGCTTGGAGTTCAAAGGACCTTGAAGGAGTGGACACATCATCTAAATTTAGACCCGGAACAAAGACCGTTCAAGTAGAAAAAGAGGCCCTTTGGATGGAATAAGGATAAAATAATAGCTTAACCTCCAAAGCCTTCAGATCCTTAGTCCTTCTTGGATGTCAGGGTAGGCAGGGGATAAGATTTTGAGATCATCGTCCACCTCCTGGATAGGCTCAAGGGAGCATGTTCCTCCTCAATTGTTCTAGCATCGGTTTGAGGGGACTTAACAGCTAACTCTTCAGACTGGTCAGCGGTGTCAATTTCTTGATCTTCAGCTGTCTCATGAATAGTTGTCTCATTTTCAGTCTGCTGACCTTCATCAGCAGTCTTCTCAACTTCAGTGGTGGTTTCCTCACCACCTTCTACTTTCTTAGACTGCTGCTCTTCGACTTCAGTAGTCTCCTTCACAGGCTCAGTGCTAGACTCAACTAGCTTTTCCAAGGCCATTCGCTTTACCAATCGCCTTCTTTTCCTTGGAACCAAGGGAACTTCAGGTTCCACATCCTCAGGCTCATCAAAAGTGAAAGCCTGGAGAAGGTACAAGAGGTTCCTTCTCAGTCTCGGCTGCTAGGGTAGGTGCAGTTTCTGGGACAGCTGCAGGAGCAGGTCCTTGTTCTATAATGGCTGCAGGGTCAGATGCATGCTATGCTGCAACAACTCTCTTCTTCTTTTGAATAGGCTTCGGAGAAGGATCTTTGATTGTTGCAGCAGTACTCACCTTCGCTGGTGTCAGCTCTTCTTGCATGTGCTTGCCTCTAAGCACCAGAGAGGTTTTCTTTGAACATTCTCTTGTTCACGTGGAAAGGCTTCCCATGTCTGAGGGAAATCCCTTCACATCCATTACATGGCCAATCACAAGGCCATACCCCCAATAAGCTCACAAACAACCCAACAACGTTATTGGTCTTGTTCATGACATTCTGGCAGATTCGGTTGAAGATGAACTCAGCCTTGTCCACCTTTATCTCTTCCATTATTGCAGCCATGACAGTCAGCTTCGTCCGAGACAGTTGATTCAAATTGCCAAACTTCATGTCCACGCATTTGGACACCACATCCATCAATTTGTGGTAGTCATCCTTGATCAACGACTTCTTGGCTATGTATACAGCCTTACCAGCAGACTCTGGCTTAGCGATCTCCTTCCATGCCGCAGCTAGGTTCACATCTCTCTCAGAAATATCCTTAATCCCACTTGAAGGAAGGTGGCAATGAGCAGGTAAGTCCACAACAGTAATCTTGATGTCTTTGTTGTGGACAGATGACCTTATCTCCCCTTCCTGAAACTCACCGTTCACGTAAAACATTGTGACCTCCTCAAGGTATGTGTGCGAGAATTCCATGGTGAGGAATCCCTTGAGGCCAGATTTCTCTAACTTAGCAGCAATCTTGTGGGCTAGAGCTTTGTCAACTCCTTGTTTCACCAAACCTTCGAAATCCACTGTAGCGCCGGAGTGGATCTTCTCAGCCATCTTAACAAAATCATAACTTGAAGCCATTTCTCGAAAATGAACGGTGAAAAACTTGTATTTCAAACGCTGTAATAACTAGGGTTTTGGCTTTGGTTGTAGAGAAAAACTTGTGTTGCTTGAGAGAGATGAGTGTATTGTGAGAAGAGAGAAAAATAAATTTTGGTATATAAGGGACATGAGGGGACGATTTTTAGAATTTGAAAAGGTTGATCAAGATCAACGGTTGAGATTAAAAACTTGAAACCACATTAATTTTATCGCATTAAATGCAACAAAATTTATATCCAATCCTAGGATAAATGTGTACAGGCTTTATTCTGACACCATAATTAAGCTGACGTAATGCCCAAAAATATTCCCGCTCGCAGAAAAGGACTGTGTTTTGTCACTTAGCTCATAAATAACTCAGCTATCTTCCAAAAGTGACTTAACTCTGCTTCTCTCTTCACATGATGATCATTCAGCTGTCAGCTAACTCGATACAACTGATTTCCCGTCTTGGCTGGAAAATGAAACTTTGCTGATTTTCATATCTCTCTTCTCGACTCTGCTAATTGAGTCTTCTGAGTCTCCTTGCTCAGCTCAATCAAACCTAGCTCATTCTTAAGCTCTTCAAATCTTGATTCACATAATGGCTTGGTAAATATGTCAGCTAACTGCTTATCAGTTGAGATGTATTCCAAAATGATATCTTTCTTTTCAACATGATCTCTTATAAAATGATATCTGACATCAATGTGCTTAATTCTTGAATGCAATACAGGATTTTGTGTAATTGCAATAGCACTTGTGTTATCACACATAATTGGAATCTCTTTTTCTTCTATATCATAGTCTCTAAGTTGTTGCCTCATCCATAGAACTTGGGCACAACAACTGCCTGCAACTGTGTACTTTGCTTCAGCTGTGAATGTAGCTATTGAGTTTTGTTTCATGCTGAACCAAGAAACTAATCTATTTCTAAGCATTTGACAAGTAACTGATGTACTTTTCCTGTCCACTCTACATCCAGCATAGTCTGAGTAACCAACTAGCCTGAATCCTCCATCCTTTGGATACCATAAGCCAACTTCTTGGCATCCCTTCAAATACCTTAGGATTCTCTGGGCTGCAGTAATATGACTCTCTTTTGGTGCAGATTGAAATATAGCACATACACCTACAGTGAAGGTGATGTTTGGCCCACTTGCTGTTAAATAGAGCAATGATCCAATGAGAGCTCTATATCTGGTTTGATCAACAGCTTTGCCATTTGCATCCATATCCATCTTGATTGATGTATTCATGGGAATCTTTACTGATGACTTTGCTTCCATACCAAATTTCTTCATCAAATCTCTGGTATATTTGGTTTGACTTATGAAAGCTCCATCCTTCAATTGCTTGACTTGAAGACCTAGAAAGAAAGTCAGCTCTCCCATCATGCTCATTTCAAACTTCCCTTGCATGAGGATTGATAACTTGTCACACATCTCTTTATTTGTGGATCCAAATATGATATCATCCACATAAATTTGAACAAGCAGTATTGTAGCGCCCTTTTCTAGCTTACTTGAACTTTTAATGCGAAAAATGATAATTAAATAGAAAACTTTAATGAATGTCAAAAAATATGAAATAGTAAATTTTTTACTTCGTTTGAAAGGTTTGCAGCGGAAATAACTACTAATAACTACCAATTCAATACTTTCAGTCTAAAAATAAAACGACATTGAATGATTAATAAACTAGAAAGTCAAACTTTGAAAATAAAATAAACTGACGGACATGGGTTCCCGAGTCACTTCGCCCCGCCATCTTCTTTCTTTCAAGCATTCTCATTTGAAAAATTTCAACATTCGTGGAATGAGCTTAAAGAAGCTCAACAAGTAATCTTATGCATGGATGCAAGCCTAATGCAATATTTTCACATTTATCTTAAAAAGACTCTGCGTTTTTCTTGCTTAAAACTTTTCTTTCATTGCTTACAACTTTCTTTCGCATAAAACTTTATCTTCCGCGTTACCTTGAAACATTCTTAGGACGCGAGCTCACTTTGTAACACATTGTTCTAATCAGGATCGCAGTGAGCCTTGTTATTTGGAACCCGATTAACATTTTGCCCGAAGGCCCATTTCCATTCGTTTTGCCCGAAAGCCCTTTCCCTTGAACATTAACATTAAACGCAAGAGGCACATTGTCGGAACGCTGGTCCCCCGCGCCCATTTCATAGAACAATGTGCACCCATTTCTTTGAGAAAAACATTATGAATTATAAATCTTAAAATTTGATTTTACTTAATCTTGCATGCTCGTGAAATGATATTAACATACATTAACATGATGCATGAATCTAAGTGATGCAACATTTTGTTAAATACGAAAGTAAATATAAACGACATAAACATAGTAATTAAATCAGATTAGATCAAACAATCACGTATAACGTAATTTCATGTCTGACCTAAACTATACAAAAGCTCAAATAATCTATATTCTAGAAAGTAACTTCAGGAATGTCTTCGCAAAATATCTAAAAAAAAATTTTAATCCAACTAATAGAAAATCTCGTTGAATTATATCTTTTCTTTGAGATGATTCTAATAGAAGAATTGTAGCAATTAAATTAAATAAATCACAATTATCAATTAGAGAGATGCCTAAGTATAAATAAGAGTGCAAAACTTAGGGGAGAACATTATACTCGATTAATTAGTGAAACACCTTAGATTATATGATTCAGAACAATTTAGAGGAAAACCCTACATTCAGTTAGTTAGGAAAAACAATGTATCCAATTAGTTAGGAAAAAGTACATTTAGTTAATTAGGGATAACTATATGTTCAACATCATTGAAAATCCTACATTCAATTAATCAGGGATAAACCTTATGCTCAACTAATCAGGGAAACCTTACGTTCAATTAATTAGGAACTCTAGAGTCTAGATTCAAATATACTTGGGGAAAAGTCATACGTTCAATTAGTTAGGGGAATACCCTACATTCATTTAATTAAGGGAAAACCCTATATTCAATAACTCAAACCTCTTTAGGGAAAAACCCTACATTAAAATAATTAAGGGAAAGCCGTACATTCAATGATTCAAAACTATTTAGGGTAAACCGTATATTCAATTAGTAATGGAAAACCATTCACTCACACAATCCAGAAAGAATAGTTGGTGGCAAGCCAATTTATCACATCAACACCTAAATTCTTATCACATAAGGCAGCAAGCCAATTTATCACATCAGCACATAAATTCTTATCACATAACATTGTAATCTATTAGGATAAGGAGACCTATCTCAAAATTAGCAAAATAAAAATCATGTGACAATGATACAAACTTAAATCTATATGAAAATTAAGGAGATTACTTGCCTGTTCGACTTAAGGTTTTCAGGCTCTTTGGGATCAAATGTAGTCCTAGAATATTCGTGTGGGGGAAATCACCTCTCTTTTTTCTCTTTTCTCTTTTCTTCTTCTCCTTTTTTTTTCTTCTTCTCTGGCCGTTCTTTCTTCTCCCTTAACCATACGTTCTCTTCCCTCTCTCTCTGCGTTTTTGTGTGTATTCTCAATGTGTGTGTTTTACGTGTCTTATATATGTATTTTAACCTACTCCCAATTAGACTAGGTTTTGGATAATGGGCTTATTAATGTATCCATTAATAACAAAAAGGACTTATGGGCCTGACTTAATACTCTATTAACTAAAAGTCCAATTATTCATTATAAGGCCCAAATTAAATAAATTCAAAGTCTAACTAAAAAGACACCTTTATTATCTGTAATTTAATTAATTAACTATCTAGTGAAATCATTAATACATTTCTAATTCTCCATTATTATTCCATAAAATAAACTAATAAAATAATTAATAAAATTCCTATAAATGCATAAAAATTCGGGTCGTTACATTCTCCCTACCTTATAAAAAGTTTCATCCTCGAAACTTGTCAAATATAAAAAAATAATATTCTAAGGCATAAAAACAACTTTCAAATTTTTATTTTTTCACCCCAGACATAAATCAAGAAATTAATAAGTAACTACAAAAAGAGAGCATTGAACTAATATGAAACTCGCAAGCATAAAATGAAAATTGCTTGAACTTTAAGTACTCAATCATGCAAATACTGGACACTACACACGCAGATAAATAAGAAACTTTGCTCACCAACCAATATTTATGATAATCCCTTCGGGAACAACGCATCTTGACAGGTAGATAATATATCACCAAACCAAAAAAAAATGGTGGATACAACCAAAGCTGTAAATTTATCGAAGTTAAAAGTTGATGGATACAAAGAAACTCGTCAGCTAAGCATAGAGAATAATAATGAATATTGATTGAGGATGAATGGTGAATTTCAAAGCCACAATATTTTTAGGTCATTGAGTCATGAAGAATACAAAATCCAATTTAAAGCATATAAAAAGAAGAAGTCGATGATGGGATAAATGGGCCTGAACAAGTTCGAAGTTCACAAAAAGGAAAGTAAAATAGACAAAAATTGGATTAAAGAAATAAATTCTGATGATGAATGCCCTAATATTATTGGAAGTCCAAATGAGAGAGTGCCATATTTGTGAGCCCACAAGGAAAAACTAGGACAGGGGTCTACTAGTAACTTTAAAATATTAACCCACTTCAACTTGAGCCTCTGTTAAATAGAGGAAAAAGAAAAAAGAGAAAACAAAGATAGATAGAGATAGCAAAATATCGGATAAGGAGTTGCTTAAGCAAAGTGAAAAACATAAGCTCAATCGAGAATCCCAATGGAAAATGTAAGAATAACCACGGAGAAAAGAAAGAGGAAAAAAACCAAAATTGAAAGAACAAATAAGAAATAAGGGAGACTAAGAAAGTAAAAGAATTGGAAACAGAGGTATTGAGAAATTCTTTGTCAGGTAGGAATATAATCCATATGAACCTGGGCCCCTTTTTGAGAATTCAATAGTTTTTAAAGAGAAGCAAAAAGACAACAATAATTATCAAGCCCAAGATGTCTAAACGGATGAGAACATGGGTCAAGACTAAACAAAAAATCTGATAAAAAATATAGCAACCCCAAAAATGTGGACAGTGATGATGAGGCCCAATATCAATCAAAGGAAAACTCATTTAGATTTACTGATCCATTCAGTTTGGACAAATTACTCAATTGCAGAGAGAAGAAGAAGATGGATGTTAGAGACAAACAGAATGTAAAGTACAGAGAAAAATCAAGAAGGGAAAAAGGGAATTGAGAGGCAAATTAGAGAAGAGAAAAATTGACTACCAAACACAGGAAGAGATAAGGGGAAGCAAAGAAATGGAAGAAGACAAAATAAAGACTGAAAGGGGAGGAAGAAGGAAAGTAAGGAGGAAATCCAAAAAAAATCCCTACTTTACCAAATGAAAAATTCGTTATCTGATAATGCCATAGCAAATTGTAATAGAGTGTTTTGCAAAAAAATGATCGAAGAATAGGAAGAGGAAATTTGGAACTTTAGAAAATGCTTGGATTTGAGAGCGGAAGGAAATGATCCAGAGGTAATAGAAAGAATAGAAGAGCTTGAAAGAAGGGAGTGTGAAACAATAATATAAAGCAGTGAAGAGCATCCACATGGGCTGGAGAAAAAATAGGTAAGAAATCAATCGACTAAGCTTTAATGTTATAGGGCTGGGAGGGAGAATGAAGAAAAAGGAATTAAGAAGTGTATTTATAAAAGAGTGGATAGACTTTGCCTGTATCCAGGAAACCAAAACAGAGGAAATATATAGAAATTTATGTGACTTCAACTGGAAATATGAGTTCTCAAGGAGCCTCGGGTGGAATACGAAGTATTTGGAACAAAAGAAAATATGTGTTAAATGATTGTTGGGCTTTGGACGGCGCTTAGCTACCAAAGGCAATTGGGGTATGGAGCAAAAAAAGGTGGTGATCATCAACATTTATTTACAATATTCTCTAAAAAGAAAAACAAAATTGTAGGATAATATCACAAAATTGATTCAATCAGCGGGAAAAAAAACTTTATGCATTGTTGGGGATTTTAATGAGTTTATCAACTCGTGTGGATAGATTGATTTACCAATTCAAAGACGCAAGTTTACCTGGTACAAAAGATATGGTTCTTGTGCAAGCCGAATAGATAGATTTCTGAGTTCTGATGGGTAGTGTGAAAATTGGCCAAATTGCACTAGAGTAATCTTGGACAGAAATATTTCAGATCGTTGTGCTTTAATGTTAAAGGATGATAATCGCAATTGGGGACCTAAACCCTTCAGGGTGGTGAATAGTTGGATGTTTGATCCTATATTTTTAGAGTTTGTAAAATCTGAATGGAAAAATTTGAGGTGCAGGGATGGGGATTATTTGTTCTCAAAGAAAAGCTTAAAAATGCTTAAGGAAAACTCAAACAGTGGAATATAGGAGTTTTTGGGGATCTAAACAAAAACATCAATGAGGCAAAGGAAGAATTAAACAGTTGGACATAAACTTTGAAGCTGGGAAAAGTAAAGATACAGACATCACGAATTGAAAAGAAATTTGGTTTCATTTACAAGATTTATTGATGAAAAAGGATGCGTTATTATTTCAAAAAAAAACTCTGTTGAAATGGTTGATAGGTGGGGATTTGAATTCTAGATTTGTCATTTAATGTCACGGGGAGTGTTAAGAAAATAGGGGTTAGAGAAACTTTTAGGAAGGAATGATTGAACTTTGCTTGTCTACAGGACACAAAATGGAGAAAAGGGATTGAGAGTTCAGTATAAAGTTATGGTCAAATGACGATTTTGGGTTGGGATACTTGGGTTCTCAAAGAGCATCAGGTGGATTGATCAATAAATGGGATAATAGAATATTTAATTTTTGTCAAGATTGGTTTATCAAAGAAAGTTTAACAATAACAGGAAAAATGAAAAAATCAAGACGAGTTAATAATGATTTTCAGGTCTATTCACCTTATTTATTAGCTGCGGAAAAAAATTGGGAGGAGATAAGTAAAAAAATTTAGACATTAAATCATCAAAAGTGGTGTATTGCTGGTGACTTTAATGCAGTCAGATTTTAGTGGGAAAGAAAAAGGCAATGCAGGTAATGTGAACAATGGAGAAACAAAAGAAATAATTTTATTAGAAATTAAGATGGTTATTAATCTCTCTCATAAGAAGAAGATCCACTTAGTATAAATGTGATGACAGTTGTGTCAGTTAGATTGAATTGTAATCTCAAATAGGTGGATGGAAAACGGCTGAATTACTTTTTAGTGGGGTTGAAAAGAAATATCTCTGAATATTGTTCAATCGTTTTGAAGGAGAAGCAAAAATGATAATTGGGAGCCAAAACCATTCAGATTTCTAGATTGCTTACATTCGAATATTCAAGTTTTTGTAGAATTAGAAAAGAATAAAATTGAGATTTGCGGATAAGATTCTTTTGCTCTAAAGAAAAATTAAAAATGCTAAAGGATAAACTCAAAGTTTGGAACAAGTAAATATTTGGGGACATTGATAAAAATATGTAAGATCTTATATTAGAAACAACATATGCAAAATTCAAGTTTTGGGGTGTCGGTAAGCCAATCTAAATAAATTACAAATACTGGATTTAGAAACATCTACTCACATGGGACAAAAAGCTAAAATGATTAATCACGTGCAATAAATAAAATCAATACAATTCACGAAACATATACAATTGTATCAAATAATCAGTATTATCTCAAGCACATTCACATTAGCAGTTTTAAGCCATAACATAAACACAAAATTTTATGGGCATAATCATATTGAATGGAAGCTTTCCATATTGTGGAGGGAGATGCTTGAAGTGCGACTCAGAACCCATGACTCAACTTAAGACTTATTGTAAATTAAATCTTTTTAAAGTCTACAGAATCGGTTTTAAAAACCCTAGGCTCTGATACCACAAAATGCAGCACCCTTTTCTAGCGTACTTGAACTTTTAATGCGGAAAATGATAATTAAATAGGAAAACTTTACTGAATGTCAAAAAATATGAAATAGTAAAAACTTTACTTCGTTTGAATGGTTTGCAGCGGAGATAACTACTAATAACTACCAATTCAAAACTTTCAGACTGAAAATAAAACGACATTGAATGATTAATAAACTAGAAAGTCAAACTTTGAAAATAAGATAAACTGACGGACATGGGCTCCCGAGTCACTGCGCCCCACCATATCCTTACTTTCAAGCATTCTCATCTGAAAAGTTTCAACATTCGTGGAATGAGCTTAAAGAAGCTCAACAACTATTCTCATGCATGGATGCATGCCTAATGCAATATCTTCACATTTATCTTAAAAAGACTTTACGTTTTCCTTGCTTAAAACTTCTTTTTCATTGCTTACAAATTTATTTCGCATAAAACTTTTTCTTTCGTTACCTTGAAATATTATTAGGACGCGAGCTCACTTGGTAACACATTGTTCTAATCAGGGTCGCAGTGAGCCTTTTTATTTGGAACCCGATTAACATTTTGCCCGAAGGCCCATTTCCATTTGTTTTGCCCAAAGGCCCTTTTCCTTGAACATTAACATTAGTCGCAGGCATCACATTGTCAGAACGTCGGTCTCCCGCGCCCATTTTCCACTCACTCCAGCATCATAGAACAATGTGCACCCATTTCTTTGAGAATAACATTATGAATTATAGATCTTAAAACTTGACTTTACTTAATCTTACATGTTCGTGAAATGATATGAACATACATTAACATGATTCATGAATCTAAGTGATGCAACATTTCATTAAATACAAAAGTAAACACAAACGACATAAACATAGTAATTAAATCAGATTAGATCAAACAATCACGTATAACGTAAATTCATGTCTGACCTAAACTATACAAAAGCTCAAATAACCTATATTCTAGAAAGTAACTTCAGGAATGTCTCCGCAAAATATTTAAAATATCATTTTAATCCAACTAATCGAAAATTCTATTGAATTATATCTTTTGTTGAGATGATTCTATTAGAGACATTGTAGCAATTTGATTAAATAAATCACAATTATCAATTAGAGAGATGCCTAAGGATAAATAAGAGTGCAAAACTTAGGGGAGAACATTATATTCGATTAATGAGTGAAACACCTTACATTATATGATTCAAAATAATTTATGGGAAAACCCTACATTCAGTTAGTTAGGAAAAACCATGTATCTAATTAGTTGGGAGAAAAGTGCATTTAGTTAATCAGGGATAACCCTATGCTCAACATCATTGAAAATCCCACATTCAATTAATCAGGGATAAACCCTATGCTCAACTAATCAAGGAAACCTTACGTTCAATTAATTAGGAACTCTAGAGTCTAGATTC
Organism: Rehmannia glutinosa; assembly: GCA_016081115.2. NCBI lineage: Eukaryota > Viridiplantae > Streptophyta > Magnoliopsida > Lamiales > Orobanchaceae > Rehmannia > Rehmannia glutinosa. The sequence goes on along the minus strand of JABTTQ020002356.1, from coordinate 372,030 downwards.
AAATATACTTGAGGAAAAGTCATACGTTCACTTAGTTAGGGGAATACCATACATTCATTTAATTAAGGGAAAATCCTATATTCAATTACTCACACCTCTTTAGGAAAAAACCCTACACTCAAATAATTAAGGGAAAACCTTACATTCAATTATTCAAAACTATTTAGGGTAAACCTTACATTCAATTAGTAATGGAAAAACCATTCACTCACACAATCCATAATAGTTGGTGGCAAGCCAATTTATCACAACACCACCTAAAATCTTATCACATAAGGCAGTAAGCCAATTTATCACATCAGCACATAAATTCTTATCACATAACAATGTAATCTATTTGGATAAGGAGACCACTCTCAAAATTAGCAAAATAAAAATCATGTGACATTGATACCAACTTAAATCTATATGAAAATTAAGGAGATTACTTGCCTGTTCGACTTAAGGTTTTCAGGCTCTTTGGGATCAAATGTAGTCCTAGAAGATTCGCGTGGGGAAAATCACCTCTCTTTCTTCTCTTTTCTCTTTTCTTCTTCTCTTTTTTTTTTCTTCGCTGGCCATTCTTTCTTCTGCCTTAACCGTACGTTCTCTTCCCTCTCTCTCTGCATTTTTGTGTGTATTCTCAATGTGTGTGTTTTACGTGTCTTATATCTGTATTTTAACCTACTCCCAATTAGACTAGGTTTTGGATAATGGGCTTATTTATTAATCCATTAATAACAAAAGGACTTATGGGCCTGACTTAATACTCTACTAACTAAAAGTCCAATTATTCATTATAAGGCGCAAATTAAATAAATTCACAGTCCAACTAAAAAGGCACCTTTATTATCTATAATTTAATTAATTAACTATCTAGTAAAATCATTAATACATTTCTAATTCTCCATTATTATTCCATAAAATAAACTAATAAAATAATCAATAAAATTCCTATAAAGGCATAAAAATTCGGGTCGTTACTAGTATACTCTCCCCATCTTGAATTCTGAAGAGTGTTCTATCAACCTTGCCTTTGGTGAATCCATTGTCAATTAGAAACTGAGACAATGTGTCTCCTGGGAGCTTTACTGTTGTAGAGTCATGTAGTAATCCTGTTGGGGGACCATGGAACTTAGATTTTAGATCTTTAATGCGACCAAGCTGCCTTTGGTTGACTTCTGCAAGTTCAGCTTCAATTGCAGCTTTAGTCCTCTAAAATGCTATGTCAGCTTTCTCATCAATTGACAGCTCTTTTGGCAGCTAGGAATAGAGAGAGCTAGTTGATGAGCCAAGTTGGGGCTTATTCAATATGATCTTCAGGGGAGACTTCTTGGAGGGTCCTTCCCCCTTACTTCTACTACCTTCCCCCTTTCTTTCATCTTCCCCCTTTTTGGCATCATCACCAACTAGAGAGGTTTGAGGAATAATAGTCAAGATGCGATCCAGCTTGTCATGTGTAGCTAAGTGAGCTGCTCGATGTTCGGATCTAAGAGCCTTCATTTCTGCATTCATAAGCATCATCTCTGCTCGCAGAGTACTTTCTGTATTTTGAAGGTCTTGCTTGTGTCGAGCCTTCAACAACTCCATGTCAGTCTTATAAGTCTGGTCCATCCTGAACATGTGGTCTCGATGTCGTCTCATAAACTGAGCCTGCTCACCACTCCAAATCACCAATTTAGCATAGAGTGATTTAAAGTAGCTCACTTGTTCTCTTCTCAGTGCTTTTGTTTGCATAGTCCATTCTCGAATTCTGAGAACTGCTCCTCGGATATCTCCTAAAATCATAACATCGTGGTTGTCCAACCTTTGATTGACCGCAGCAAAGCTTCTTTCCATAGCTTCAATCTCAGAACACATAGCCTTGAAGGCTTTTCTGAAGTCTACTGCCTCAACTGATTGATCCTCTGGCAACGCAGAGTCAAAATCAAAGCCAAATGGTACAACCCTTAAGTCTTCCGGAGCAACAAATTCTTCTGGATCTATGTTGACTGTGTAATTTGCATGTTCTTCAGCAGTCTCTGTTTCCAGTGGGACTTCCTCAACGAATGGAAAATAATCTGCAAAAAGGTCACTAGGGACTTCAGAAACATCTCCCACTCCTACTTCGGGAGCCTTTCCTTTGTTCCCCTGACTTCCTTCAGCTCTTTGTGCCTTAGTTGTGGGAGCTTCATTGGCAGTCGCGGTTGTGTTAGCCGGCAGAGCTGACCGAGCCTCAGCTTTCTCAACAGCTTTGTTGGCATCAGTAGTTGCTTCCTTCTGAGTGTTTGGAGCCTCATTTGCCATAGCAGCATCACGGGCTGGTGATGGAATCATTGGGGATGGCTGTCAACCAATGCAAATTTAGACAAGGCAGCTTCCTCGTGTGCCTTTTTCATTTCTGCTGCTAGTTCCTCGACAGTTGGGTCCTCTACAACTTTTTCCTTTGAGGTGGATTCAACTTCGTTGTTAGTGTCAAGAAACTCGACTTACACATTGTCATCAGAGTCATGTAGTGCGCTGATTTCCTCCATTTCTCAACCTCCTGGGGGCCTTCAGCCACCTTATCAGCAGTCTCAACCGCGGTAAGGCCTTCATATATCCCTGCTGCAGACTTGGCTGCATTAGGGCCTTCAGTAACATTCCCTTCTGCAGACGGAGCTGCATTGGGGTCTTGGACGTTGGCATCCTTTGAGGTCTCCATCCCTGATTCACCAAATCTCGTGAATTAAGAATTACAGTGTCCTAGCCATCTTCATGATCACTATTTAATCTTGGTATTAGCTGACCCATAACAGTAAAAGAACATAATCAAACACGTGTATTTATGTGTTTATGAATATTATGGAAAAAAGTGAGAAAAAATGGTTGTTGATGATGTGCTTGTGTAATATTAAATAACTCGTTATTGGATTATACTTGCTGAGCTTGCAACTCACCAAATGCAATGTTGCTAATTTTTAGTTGTTGTAGATAAAAGTTGAACCGTGGGGTGTGACAGAAGTTTAAAGCATGGATCAAAGGTCGGCGGGCTGGATTCCCATCCTTCTCCCTCAGCTTATCACTTGCATCTCATATATGGAGTTTTGTTTTGATTTGTATATAAAAGGGCATGGTAGTTAATGTCGTGTAATATGGATTAAATGCACATGTGTGAATAAGCGTTGTTAAATCTTTTAAGTGACTGCTTACGCTCATGCTAAAAGGGTTACCAGTTCATTATTAACATGTTAATCTCATGTACAATGCAACTGTGCTACCTATGAACTATAGTTTTATGCTATATAAATATGCGTAACAATGTTAAGGATGTTACAAATTAGTGATGGGTTTTGATCCCACACACAAGAAATAATTTATACAGCCTAATTAATTTATCACTCATTCAACATCATTAATTAGATAGCCAATTAAATTTGCGACTTAAATTTGTAAATCTACATCGATATAAGAAAAACTATAAAAGCTAGTAAAATGAAAATTACCTAATTGACCTCGTCGAGGTCAAATTTACCATTTTGACCTCTTATTGTCTGAAATTACCAACTCACAAAATCTTCGACTTTTCTATATGGGTTCCAACCCAACTCGGAGACCCGAGCTGGGTAGCCTGCGAGCCTTCCACTGTCGATGAGGCGATTCGGATGCCCAGATCACAACACAAGTACATAGATCCGCGTTACATGGTGAACGGTACTATAATTATGACATGAAAACCAACGTAAAATGTAACTTGTCATTATTTGTAAATTACCTCGCTCTCTAGATTCTAAGTACCTCATTAACAAATATGACTTAAACATTAGAGAGCCTTAGCTGGGGGCCACCGCAGCTAGCCTAACGTGTGTTGTATTTTAGGTTCCCTATGAACGAAGTACATCACCTTGTTTTCTCGTGACCCAAGGTCAGGTACATCTAGTTTACTTCCTAAATAAACTAGAATATACATAAATACTACTTATGTTCCAAACTTATTGCAATTTTATTTTAAGATGATTTTCTTAATGTAGCATCTCAATTTTAAACAACAATTTAACAACAATAATCTTTAGGCTAAAACTTATACAAGACCATCTTACGGGTCATCTCTTGCAAGACGGATCCGCATGGCCGACCAGTTGCCTATCTGGTAGTATTTTGGTGTTTTTTTGGGGTGGTGGCATTTTTGTAATATTAGGAGGTAAAACTGCATTACTAGAGTGCGATGGCATTTTTGTAATATTAGGACGACGGAATATTATCTCTTGGGCGCAGTGATATTTTTGTAATATTTTGTGATGGCAAAGTATCAGTTTAGACTCAAAAGTGTCGCTTTTTTTAAAAAAAAATATCACTTTTTACTCTGAAAAATATACGTTTTCAAAGTAATTTTTCTTTTTGGGCATTGGCAAGTTTGTATAATATGCAGTGCATAGTACCACTTTAGACTTGAAATGTATCACTTTTATTAAAAAATATATATCACTTTTACTCTAAAAAGTATACTTTTTCAAAGTAACAAACTGATAATTTACTTGCAAAGTTATATAGAACCTTTTTTAACATTATACATTTTTATTAAGAAAACTATCACTTTTACTCTTAAAAGTATATGTTTTAAAGTAAAAAAATTACATTATAGTTCACCTATCATAATATCACTCTAGACTCGAAAAATATCACTTTTTATTAAAAGAGTATCACATTTATTCTGAAAAGTATACGTTTTTATATTAACAAATCTGATTATTTACTTGAAAAGTTAGATACAACATTGTCTAAATGTATCAATTTCTACTAGAAAAGTATCACTTTTACTCCAAAAAATATATGTTATCAAAATAACAAAATTACATTAGTTCCTCTAACTTAGTATCACCTTGGACTCGAAAACTATCACTTTTTTACTTTAAAAAATATCACTTTTGTTCTAAAAAGTATATGTTTTCAAAGTAACAAAATTGATTATTTGCTTGCAAAATTATATATAACTTTATTTAATAATATCACTTTTATCATAAAAAGTATCATTTTTACTCTAAAAGGTATATGTTTCCAAGTAACAAAATTTATATTAGTAGTTGCCTGAAAAGTATTAGTTTTTTCTTTCAATAGCATTAGTAAAACCCTAAAAGGTGTTACTTTTTTTTTCATGCACGGACTGAATATTTGTTTTTGTAACATAATTATCATAACAACACAAAATGAATGTCCATTTGCAGGGGTTGAAACCATATGACTTGAAGAATCATATACGTTTTATATCATCTTTACATGAAATGAAGCAGAAATACATGTTGAAAACAAAAGAGATTTGTTTTACACGACGATCTTAAAAATTGAGGGATGGAGGAAAGAGAAAAATAAGACATCAAGAGATAGATGGGGGTAGATGAAAGAGAAAAAGAATGAGAGAGGAGAGAGAGCAGCAATTGATTTTTCTTTCTGATTTTTTTTTTTCGTTTATGGGTCCGGATCCAGATCGTAGGATTCGTCTTACGAATGAGGATCCAGAAGACCGTCTTATGAGAAACTTACTCTAATATTTCATCATTTCTTCTATTCTCGATAATGCAAAGATACAGAAAGATTTTCATTATTAAAATTCAACATACAGAATCTCATGTTGAGTCAAATTAAACCTACTTCACAAAAAACAAAAAAAAAATGCAGCATTAATAAATTTTCTCCATCTAGTTTATTTATATATTATATATATCTAATGTTGTTTAAACCTTGGGTTTGGTAAGACGTAACCCAGGGTCCACCAACTCGAATTCTCAAACCAACAATTGCAGTTGTCTAAGAACTACTTGCCACCTACTGCAGGATTCTTACATTACATAGCCAGCTTTCTTAAGGGAAATTCTTGAAGCAAATGAAACCATGGTAAGTTATAAATCTAATTAGGTGCATAAAACAATTAAACAATAAGTAATAGTTCCAAATGTGGCAGGTACTCGTCTAAATAAGTACGACTATTAATTGTGGTGTAGTACTGCCCACCGAATATAATATTATATATATATATATATATATATATAACGTTGTTAAATTAAACCCACTTCACAAAAAACAAAACAAAAATGCAGCATTAATAAATTTTATCCGTCTAGTTTATATATATATATATATATATAAACTTTGGGTTTGATAAGACGTAACATAGGGTCCTCCAACTCGAATTCTCGAACCAACAAATGTAACTGTCTAAGAACTACTTGCCACCTACTGCAGGATTATTACATTACATAGCCAGCCTTCTTTAGGGAAATTCTTGAAGCAAATGAAACCATGGTAAATGTTAAATCTAATTAGGTGCATAACATAATAAAACAATAAACAATAGTTCTAAATGTGGTAGGTACTCGTCTAAATAAGTACGACTATTAATTGTAGTGTATTACTGTCCACCGAATATAATATTTTAAAAATTATATATATATAGGAATTTGTTTAAATGAGACCAATATCATGGGGTAAGATCGTAGGGATTAATCTTGACTGTTGATTGATAATTTTAGGTGGCTGAGAATGTCTCCTTTATTTTAGGTAATTTATTTCGTATTAAGGGTATTTTAATAATTGTAAATTCTTTTTGATAATTGATAAAGGACAAAATGGTCCTTTCCAAGTGGCTGAGATTGTCTCCTTTATGTATGTATATATATATATATATATATGTGTGTGTGTGTATATATATTTATATGTATAACATTGTTTAAGCCTTTGGTTTGGTAAGACGTAACACAGGGTCCACCAACTCGAATTTTCGAACCAACAATTGCAGCTGTCTAAGAACTACTTGCCACCTACTGCAGGATTCTTACATTACATAGCCAGCCTTCTTAAGGGAAATTCTTGAAGCAAATGAAAACATGGTAAGTTCTAAATCTAATTAGGGGCATAAAATAATTAAACAATAAACAATAGTTCCAAATGTGGCAGGTACTCGTCTAAATAAGTACGACTATTAATTGTGATCTATTAATGTCCACCGAATATAATATTTTATATATATATATATATATATATATATATATATATAGTGATTTGTTCAAATGAGACCAATATCCTGGGGTAAGACCGTAGGGATTAATCTTGACTGTTGATTGATAATTTTAGGTGGCTGAGATTGTCTCCTTTATTTTAGGTAATTTATTTCGTATTAAGGGTATTTTAATAATTGTAAATTCTTTTTGATAATTGATAAAGGACAAGATGGTCATTTACAAGTGGCGATTGTGGTAATAGATATTTACTATATCTTAAATCCCGCAATTATTGGTAGCAGTTTTCTTTCAAAAAGATTTACAGTTTTTGGGTTTTCTTCTTGTGCGTTGCCTTACTTCCGCCATTGAAGTCCTAAGTTTTTCAAGTTTTATTCTATGAAGATCTAAGCATCTCCGTTACACGAATATAGTCTTCTAGTTAAGCTAAATCCAAAATAAAATATGCAATGATCCCAAAGTAAATCATACATCAATATTGCAATAAAGATGCAGTTATATCATTATCAATATGCAACAAATTAGCATGTTATTAAATATGCAAGGATCGAATATTATATATGCAATAACATCCTTTTAATTAAGCATCATGTGAAATAAAACATGCAATAGTCTTATACTTTATAAGCATCAACATTACACGAAACATGCACTGATAGTCTTCTAATTAAACTTCATCATAAAATAAAATATTCAATGATCCAAAAGTAAACTATACATCAAAATTGCAATAAACATGCAGTTGTATCACTCTAAATATGCAACAACGTTTAGCATGTAATTAAATGGCCAATGACATAAAAACTTTTTTATATATGAAACAACGCTGAGTTAAATATGAAGTAAGATTCTACTAATTATGCAACATTTCAAATAGAAAATTTTTAGCATAAGAATTATGAGTTGAAAACATTATGTTATAGTTTTGTAACGCTGCAAGCTTCTGCATTCTTGTACATTATTGTTGGTTGATGCACGAATATTAGATTTAATTTTTTTTACTGCAATTCATGTTCTAGATGTTTCTCAACAAAATATAGCATTGCAATAATTTTTCCCGTCACCAAGTCAGAAACTCTTCGCGCGTGTGTGTGCGTGTTTTCCTTTTGCGTCTAAGATGACAGTGAAGAAGAATTACGATGATGGAGAAATCTAATTTTGGGATGCTATTTTTTCGAGATTGGATGTGATTAGGATTTAAAAAAAAATCAATTACTAATTCTCTTCCATAATAGTAACTGTCTTTTATTTTAGGTAATTATCAATTTGTGTACTGTTTCAAGTTTACCCTTAATGTTAATAAACTAATTAGTTAATAATTATTTTTGTCCCTTAATCTAAGCCATCTGAAATTAAATAGTAACAGTCGAGATCAGTCTCTACGGTCTCACCCCAGACAATGGTCTCATTGGATCCAACCCCTATATATATATAGGAATTGGTTCAAATGAAACCACATTCCTGGGGTGAGACATGATAGACCAATCTTATCCATTCATTGGGTTTTTTCAATGGCTCTGATTTTTCTGGGAATTTAGACTTTTTTCAATTATTTTAATTCATTGAGGGTAGAATGGTACTTTTTACTATCCAGTGATTTTTTGGTATCCTTTGACTTCTTGAAACTATTTTTTATTGGATTAGATTGTAACTGCTATATTTAATGGCGTTATTTTAGGAAACATTTTTTTATTTAGATTTTTCTTCTTTTTTACAAAATCTAGCATAGTTAGGGTTCTTCTACTTCTTGGATCGCTATTAGATAATGCATAATTAGTTATTTCTCGTTGCGCTGTTTATGAAACTATGACATAGTTGGGTATGATGGACTGCATATTTTGATTTTACATACTGCATAGATAGCTTCTAGATAATGCATATTTAGTTGATTTGCTACATAGTTATGACACTTCGCATAGTTGGGTGTGTGTGCTGCATAATTAGTTTTTTTATAATGCACTGTTAGCTTCATCAAGAAAATGCATAGTTATTTGATTTTTGTTGCATAGTTTCTGACACCTTGTATAGTTGGGTATAATGTACTGCATATTTCATTTTTTTACACTGCATAGATATCTTCTAGATAATGCATAATTAGCTTAATATTGCTGCATAGTTTTCAACTATGTAACATCCTATAGTTATATGTATCGTTTCATAAGTATCTATGAATCGTTCTCTTCAAGAAAATTACAATTTTTGAAGAGTTTGTTGTTAATGACCAGGTTCGTGTTCTCCATCTATGTCTACACCATCGATGATGATGGATGGAGTTTCTTCTGCAATTGATGATTGTTCATTGACATCAATCGAACTCATTTTATTGATTTTTGCTGTTTCTATATAATATTGCAGCGTTTTTTTCTATTTTTCTCTGTAAATTTGAAGAAACATCAGTAGTTGTGAGTTTGAAAACTTCTGATTTGAATTAGAGATATGGCAGAAGGTTGGTATAGACGGAGAATCGTGATTGATTTTGTTTCTCTCTCTATTATCGTTTCTCCTATTATTACATTAGTAAATAATTGTGTTTTGACAATATTTCCCTTTAGGGGATTAAATTAAATATTTAATGTATTATTAATCCATTTAAGCCTGGCATTTGGTCATTATAGGGGATGGTTGAGATTAGTCCATCTTGTCTCACTGCATGATATGGTCTTATTGGATCCAATCCCTATATATATATATATATATATATATATATATATATATATAGGAGGTCTCCAATGAGACGATCTAACGGATCTAATCCGTTAGACAGATTTAATTCTAACTCGACACAATGACCAACCCCAATACGGTGCAATTAATGAAAAAAACATAGACAATCTCACACTCTTTCTCCATCTTCTCACATGTGTCTCCACCCAAAAATGTAGGTCCATTACCGCCGCCGCCCACCTAGTCTCTGCCGGTGTGCATGCATGAGTGTGAGGTGAGGCGGTGGAGAGAGAGAGAGAGAGAGAGAGAGAGAGAGAGAGAGAGAGAGAGACGATAGACAGGGTGACGGGGTAGGGAAGAAGAAGAAGAAAGAGGGAGGGGGTTTGCTGCAACTAAATTATGAATTTATATTAAATTAATTATGTTGCCCCAAGCTTTTGAGATCCTTTTGCACTTATAAATACAATTAATACTGTGTGATGAAATTACAGAATAAGGGAGAAGAAGGATAAATTGTTCAACCATTATCCTCTGGAGAAAAATGAATTCATCCATGCCACCCAAGTATTTGTTGATATGATTGAATTGACTGAAGCTTTTCAGAGCACTACTAATACTTTTCAAGGAGAGAACTAACGTTTTTTAGAGGGGTTACTAATACCTTTAGAGGAAGAGAACTAATACTTGTATTGGGAACTACTAATACTTTTTATGAGAAAAACTAGAACTTTTCATGGGAAATTATTAAAATACTTTTAATTGGAAAATCTATGATTTTCAAATGGACTACTAATACGTATTAGGGGGATACTAATTACTTTTTAGGTAAAAAATTAATACTTTCATGAGAACAAATAAAAATATTGTTCAAGGGAATTACTAATACTTTTTAGATGTCTACTAATAATTTTAGGGAGAAAACTAATACTTTTAATGGCCCTACTGATACTACGTCACTGCCTAACATTAAAAAAATGCCACCAGTCCTGAGATCCTATGACACTATTGGAAACATTTATGTATAGATTTGATGATACCATGTAAAACTTAGATTCGGAAGTTGGCACCCAAATTCAAATGTAATTCAACCTGTAATAGATAGTGTTCTATTAGCTGACTCGAAGGCAGCCAAGTTGAAGATTGCAAGACTCGACTGAATATGGAAGAAGAACACCCCGTTGTGAGGAAGCTGAGTGAAGTGCATAGAAGTATCAGTCAAGTTGTTAGAAGGTTGTTTCTAACAGCTGACAGACAATTAAGTCGTCCCTAAAAGATTGGAGCTGACTCAAGACAAAGGGATAAAGCAGTTGTCAAGTCAAGTCGACTGTGATGGATCTGTTGCACAAAAGTCAAAGACATTACTTATCATAGTAATACGTCCATACTGCTATGTTCAAAAGTGCTCATCTCAGAAGCGTGCAAAAGGTATAACCTAATGGGAAGCACTGAGCGTGTGTTAGGAACTAAAAAGCTGCACAATTCATTAAAACGACGATATGTCACCATCACTTGCTGCAGATCAAGAAAAGACAAGCCAACGACCAAGAAGTATAGTTTGAATAATATGTTTATCTCTTCAATGGTCATATTTTCAAATGCGCACTATAAAAGCCTGAGGATTCATTTGAGAGAGGGTTACCCAATACGAAAAATATCTACAACCATAAGCATTCAAGTAAATAACCTGTAAAATATCTCTCAAACTTTCAAAGAAAATCCTCAAGCCTAAACTCGAAGGAAATCAATCTAACAGACTCAGTGAAGGAAAGACGACTTCATCAGTTGAAGAGGAAAAATCTTGTTTCAAGAACAAGGGGTCTACTCTCTAAGGTTAACGGAGGTGTAGTAAAGTTCCAGATTGAACCGGATCTTTGAACCTGTTGGAGGGCTAAGTGATCAAGTCCAAAGGTTTGAAGGAAGCTGAAGAAGTAGAACAACTGTCTTCTGAAGAAGTTGAGTCCCAGGAGCAACTAGTTGTGTGATTAAAGCTAACTCGGATTGTTTACCATTTTGTAACCAAGTCAAGTTACATTAGTGGATTCCTCCAGGGGTTGGAGAAGAGTGGATTAGAGGAATTACCCCATCCTCGAACCACTATAATGTTAGATAAATGTTTTTTTATCATAATTTTTATGATTTTGTTTAAATGAGTTTTTACACCAAAACAATGTTTCTAAATGCTGTCCAAATACTCCCGATCGACTTAAAATATTTTTACTAATTTTCCGGAGTATTTCTTGAAGTTTATTTTCGACAAAAATTGGACAACACTTCTGTCTCGAGTGCAACTGGTCGCCCAATAGGGCAACCCGTACCTGAGTTGATTTTTGAAACAGAAAACGGGACGGAAGGGAAACTGGGGAGGTCGACCGGTGTGGGCGACCGGTCGACCTCAGGGCGACCGGTGCCTGCGAGTTTCATTTTGAAGTCATAACTCTCTGTTCAATATTTTGGAGGAGTCCTACCGGTCCACACAGGAGTCGACCGGTCGAACCCCCCGTTGACCGGTCCCCCTGTGTATTTTTGTGAAAATACTATTTCAAACTTATCTTTGTGCGACCGGTCGCGCTACACTTTTGACAGCAAACTATCCGTTGGGTTTTCAGACACCATTTCCCCAATTTAAGGGGTTGATTTCTAACATCTATTTCTTGAGTTTAATTACATTATTTTTTACAGAAATCACTCTCCAAGAAGGAGCCTATGTCTGGAAATCAAACCAATACCTCTCCTATAAATAGAGGTTCCATTCAAACAACAAGAGACAACACAACATACAAGCAAAAGCATACAAGCAAACACATTGTCAAAAATTCTTGTTGTATTAGCCTAAGTACTTTCACTTGCACACTCTTGAGGTCTAGGCTTTTCATTCTTGATTACACTTGCACTCAATATTTGTATTATCATTATCGAGTTGTAATCTTGATTTTTGTCCATCATCCAAAACAAGATATCCTTGTTGTTGTTCTTGTGGTAAGAGCACACTTGGGTGATCTTAGGTGTTGAAGAGTGTGGTACTCTTCATAGGTGTTGAAGGAAGATTGTGGTAATCTCCTTGAAGGTGTTGTAAGAGGATTGTGGTAATCCTCTAAGGTGGTGTTGTATTAATTGTGGTAATTAATAAAATCTTTTTTTTTCTTTTTGAAATCCATCCCGGAGATACTGGGGTGGTAGAGGATTAGGCCCTAGGTGGGAGATGATCGAAGAGTGACTTGGAACCCATCTCTTTTCACTTAACTTGTCGTATTTAAAATCGTTTTAAAGTCTACAGAACCGATTTGAAAAGTCTGGGCTCTGATACCACTAAATGTAGCACCCTTTCTAGCTTACTTGAATATTAATGCAAAAAATAGGCAATTAAAATAGAAATACTTTAATAGACTGCTGAAAAATACGGAATAATAAAAATCTCACTTCGTTCGAAAACTTTGCAGCGAAATTAAATACTAATAACTACTATTCCAAAACACTCATACTAAAAATAAAACGACATCAGACATTTAATAAACTAAAAAGTCAAAACTTGAAAATAATAATAATTGAAGGACATGAAAATCATGACGTGGGTTTCTGAGTCACTGCGCTATGCCATCTCCTTCCTCTCAAGCATTCTCATCTGAAAATATTCAACATTCGAGGAATGAGCTAAAAGAGCTCAACAAGTAATATGCCTAATGCAATATCTTACCTTTAACTTGAAAGACTTTACATATTCTTTACTTAAAAACCTTTCACATTCATACTTAAAACTTTGTCTTTCTTTTCATAAAACATTCTTAGGACGCGAACTCACATGGTAACACATTGTTCTAATCAAGTCACAGTGGGCATTGTTATTTGGAACCGTGAACATTTTGCCCGAAGGCCCATTTCCTTTCATTTTGCATGAAGGCCCTTTTCCGTTAACATTAACATTAGACGCAAGCGGCACATTGTCGGAATGTCGATCCCCCCGCGCCCATTTCCCACTCACTCCAGCATCATAGAACAATGTGCACCCATTACTTTTAAAAATATTATTAATTCTAAATTTTAAGACTTGACTTGACTTAATCTTGGGATGCTCATGAAATGCTATAAACATACATTAACATGATGCATGAACCTAAATGATGCAACTCTAGTGAATACGCGAATAAATGTAAGCACATAACGTAATAATTCATTACATAAGCAGAAACAATTTAAGAATAAAATCCTAATTCAAGTAATTAGAGAAAAACTTATTTTCAATTAATTTGGAAAAACTATACGTTCAGTTAGTTAGGGAAAAACCTTATATTCAATTATTCAACCTCTTTGGAGGAAAGTCATACGTTAAGTTGTTAGGGGAATACTCTACATTCATTTAATTAGTGAAACTCTGGGTTCCAACATATTTGGTAAACACACTGTATTCAATTAACCATTACATTCAAATAGTTAGGTGAAGAACATAAGTCAATTTACTTAGGCAAAGACCCCAAATTCAACTATTAGGGAAAGACCCTACATTCAATTAGTTAGGGAAAAACACTACATTCAATTCGTCAAGGGAAACCCTATATTCAGTTAGTTAAGGGAAACCCCTACATTCAATTAGTCAAGGGAAAACCATACATTCAATTAGTCAAGGGAAAACTATACATTCAATTAGGAAAAATCCTATATTCGTTTTCTTAGCAAAAACCTTACATTCAATTAGTTAGGGGTAAGCCTTATGTTTAACAAATTAGGGAAAAACCCTAAGTTAAATTAATTAGGAAAAAACAATAAATTCATTTATTCAAGATATAGAGGGTTGTGATAATCCAAAAGGCATGTCTAATTCTATGTACTGGAAATCATACACATAAGCTCCAATTCATTATTACAATGAAATCTACAAGATTTTTTAAAATATAAAATATAATCCTTTGAAGAAAAAGGTTTGTGGTGAGGTTCAGAAGAACCTGGAATGAGGCAAGATGACTGTGTGATCAAATCTTGCGGAGTTCGTTGAGCAAGTAGCACGAGAGTTGTGTGACCAATTCTTGTGAAAAAGCTGTAGTTTAGGCAGTGGGCTTGTGTGATCAAAGCTGCTCAGATTGTGTTGTACTTTGTATTGAGAAATTATCTCTATACTTAGTGGATTCCTCATAGAGTAGGAGAATAGTAGATTTGAGGGATTACCCCAACCTTGTACAACTATAAAATTTTGTGTCTCATTTACATTTATGTACTTACATTCTTGTCATTTATTTGATATTTTTGTGATTGCTAAAATAATCATTAAAACCATTTGTGTTGATTGACAAAACTTAAAAAACTGCAAGTCTTCCATTGTACTTAACTAAAAATATAAAAATAAAAAGGTTACAACCTATCAGCTGAGTTACTCTATCAACAACTTGATCAAATATTATGTTGAGTAGTTGCCTCTCTTGTTGAGCTTTAACTCATCTGTTCTTAAGGGACTTAACTATTTTTCACACTTTGAATTGAAAATTAATTTAAATTTCCAAAATTTGTAAAGTCTATTTACCCCTCCTTCTAGACTTTACCTTGACACATTTGAGGCATACAAATGGGCTCTGGGTTTGTCCTGGAGTGACCCCTCCGACGCTTAAGTTAGAATGTGTAGGAGATAAAATCGAGAGCAAAAGAACTTGAGAATAATGAATTGTGAATACTTACAAATAATGAGGAGAAACCTTTTTATACATGAGTTGATGGACCGCATGGGCCTCGTAGGACGAAGCGGATGTGTGGGCCGGATAATTATATCTGCGATCCAGTAATAATGAACAATACTGGATAATCAATTAAGTAATTAAAAAATTAAATAATGTGTAAAATAAATAAAATAGTTTGTCCCCAACAATAGTACATTGTGAGATAGAAAATGTGGTTTTTGAGGAATACTATATTAAATATTTTTTTTAAGGAGCTGCTATTTGCACTATAATTTCTTATAAATACACCCACTCCTTATTTTCATAAAATTAAATAACATAAATAACTATTATGCCCTTATTGTCAAAAAAAAATTCTAAATACACCTAATTTTTTTTTCAGATTTGTTTTTCTTCTCTAGGGTTTAAGATATAGTTTTTTATTTTTTTGCTATCGTGCTATTTTAATTGTAGCATTAAGTGCGAAAATATGCTATTTTTGATAGATCGAAGGTTTTATAGGTTGAGTTCGAAATGGTATACAAATTTTGGGTTTTTTGTTTCAAGTTCGTGCATTTTTTTGCTATATTCAATAGGCACGACCGTGATTCAAAAAAAAGGTTTCACGATCGTAATTTTTTTCTGAAAAAAATGGTGGCATGATCGTGCCACCCTTTTTCTTGAAGTGTGGCATGATCGTGCCCCATTTTAATACATGTCACGCTCGTGCCATGTGGCACGACCATGATCGTGCCATGTATAAAAAAAGGGCATGATCGTGCCACACTTAAAAAAAAAGTGCCACCATTTTTTTCAGAAAAATATTGCGATTGTGCCACCTTTTTTTTTGAAGAACGGTCGTGCCTATTCGACACATGGTGGGAAAATGCACGAACTTGAAACAAAAGAACCCAAAATTTGTAATACTATTTCGAACCCAACTTATAAAACCTTCGATCTATCAAAAATAGCACATTTTCGCACTTAATGCTACAATTAAGATAGCACGGTAGCAAAAAAAATAAAAAATTATATCTTTAACCCTAGGGAAGAAAACAAATTGGGTATATTTAGAATTTTTTTTACAATAAAGGCATAATAGTCATTTTAAGTTATTTTAATTTTGTGAATAATAAGGAGTGAGGTGTATTTATAAGAAATGTAATGCAAATAGCGGCTCCCTTTTTTTTCTAGAGTGGCGCTATTAGCACCCCTTTTTTGATGAGTACACCCACTTGATAAAATTTTAAAAATGCCATTAAGTTAAAAGACTATAATACCCTTACTTAAAAGTCAAGATCTAAATACACCCGCCCCCAATCTCTAAATACATCCACATCATTCATTACACTTAAATCTACTAAAACACACCCACCCACATCCTTCAGCTACATTATTCTTCTTATTCTTCTTTCTTGAGAAAAGCTGAAACCTTGTTCTTATAAACCCTAGATTTTTCGATACCAACATAACAACTTATATGGACAACAAAGAATTGATTCCTCCAAATAATGTAAGTATCTTCTTGGTTTTCAGCTCAAAATTATGTAATTTATCCATTTTTACTGTTCGAAATTGATGTTGCAATTGTTATGCGACACTTGGCACGATCACCCAACAGGGAATGATCTTCGATCGTGCCACTTGGCACGATGGCATGATCACATATTTGATCTATCGTGCCACATATGGCACGATGGATTTTCAATGATCGTGCCATTTGACACGATGGAAGGTGGAACGATCATCACTTCCATCGTGTCATTTTGACAGAATGTGTTTTTTGGGCTTGTTGATTTTGTTTTAATAGGGAACAAACTCGTTGCCTACGGAATATAGTGTTGTTTGTCCTCCCAAGAATGATGAGAATGTTGAAGAGCTTGGTGTTGTTACGAATTACACACATGTATTCACGACGTACAAATTATTTGTTTCTCGGGATACATTATTTGATTGGGTGTGTGAGAGAGGAATGAGCACGACATGGTTATTGTAAGAAGTAGGTCGAATAACAAAGACGAAACTGGAGTTGGGCCCGAAATTGGGTCTCGATGGACTCAGTGTTTTGGTGATCTTTTCACCAAATTAGAGAGGTTGTTAATTTTGAAAATATTTATGGAGATTACAAATCCAATAACAACCTCACTAATTGAGCCTGAAGTACAGCTTCGCACATGTGGCCGTCCAAAGTCCATAAAGGTTAAACAATCTAAATCAACCAAACGTGACCCGAGCAAGTTCGAGTATGTCGAGTATATTAAAGATAGTTGCTCACCATGTGAAGAACTAATCTTTAATGCTAGTCCATCGAATCAACCTATGTTCTCTCCGATGCCGAGGCCAAAGCTACCGGTAAATATCGTCTCTTTTATTTGTGCATGTAAATATGACATATTTCTTGCTAATGTCCCACTGTTGTTCATGTTATGTTTCAATAGGTTGTGCGTCAAAAGGACCAGAAAGTGACCATTAGTGGTTTTATGGAGCAGCTTCCAACGCGTTTACATCAACATATTATTGGTACTAAGGATGTTGACAGCGATGGTCATTGTGGTTTACGTGCCGTTGCAGACCTACTTGGATTCGGTGAAGAATCATGGGGTCGGGTTCGAGGAGACCTATATTATGAGCTGAAAGAAAACCAAGAGTTGTACAATCGTGTATTCATTAAACATGGTATTGTTGACAAAATCTTGTCTCGTCTCAACTACTATAACGAGAAAGCGTATAAGAAACATTGGTTTTGTTTACCCGAGATGGGTCACTTGGTTGCGTCGGCTTACAATGTTGCTTTTGTGTGTTTGGCTCGGCGAATGTCCCTAACATATCTACCATTACAAGCAGAAGCACCAATTGCTCCGAAGCTAATTTGTGTTGGATTTGTGAACAATAACCATTTTATAGAGGTAACACTAAAAAATTGAGTTATGTTATGTGTACTCATGGTTGACATGTATTTTGTTTCATTTGTAGGTTTTCTTGCATGGCGGTCACCCATTGCCTCCCGTGGCCGCCGCATGGAATGATTTTCACCATGAATATGCAGCAAGTTGGAAGAATTTGTATACTCAACAACTTGAATTGTATAGTGAAAGTGTAGGAAACAGTTCCATTGTTCATAGTACGGAGACTATAAACTTAGGTTAGAATTATTTGTTTGTTATGCATTGGATAAGTTAAAAACTTTGTTGGAAATGCATGTTTTTAATTGGTGCGATTGTTGTTGGAAATACTTATTTTAAGGTGGCACATTTTTAACAGGAATTCTGTTCAGAAGACTGTCAAATGGCACGATGGCACGGTCGCAAATGCCATGATCGTGCCACAAGGCACGATAGTACGGTCACAACCACCATGATCGTGCCACATGGCACGATGGCACGGTCGCAAATGCCATGATCGTGCCACATGGCGTTGACTCTATTATAATATTAGCTCGATGAAAACGTTTCATAAGAAACTTATTATTACATCACAACCCTCATAGTACATTACCACCCAACAAGTACATTACCAACCAACCTAGTACATTCCACAACCAACCTAGTAGCACTGATAACATAGCAGAAAAAACCACAACACAAGCCAAGAGTACAAACATAGCGCATGACCACCCAACAAGTACACAACAGACACCAAGAACCAGACAGCTCAATCAGTGTCAACTTCTGAGCGTTCAGCATCATCTTGAGTACCTTCATCAGAAGAGTAGCCATCAAACTCCAATGGATGGTCACGGGTGTAACCTGGTAGCCCCTTGAAATCAACGTCGGCGCCTCACGAGTGTTGGAAACTTCAACACAGTCACGGTACCTTGGGAAGCCATTAGTCCAGAAAAATCATTGCATGTTGTTCTCTTGCCCAACATGAGCCCAATATTCTGGAGTGATGGAAAACCTGTTAGTGTACGGGTTGAAATTAACACCTGACAATGCTGTAAAACGTTGATAGTCACGAAAGTGGGTGCGCATCATATGGATCTTAATCTTGACTTTAAGGACAGGGAAATCCTTTTGCATAGCTTCAGATAGCACGCGACTCAGTTCAACAAATATGCCATTGAAAACAACAGGGCGACGTGTGTTGTTTGCCATACGACATAGCATGAAGAAATTATCAAAGCAGACTTCTTCCTCCATGGAAGTCCAACCAGCACCATGCCAATTGGCCCTAGCGATCTCATTCCTTGTTCTTACCATTTTCCTGTAACAAAAATTGTAACAAACATGTTCAATTGTATAGTTATGATTCATCCAATTAGCTACTATGTAAAAATTACCTTTGTCGTCAACAAAACCAAGATTTAATGCAATTTTGTTATCTACATTTGAACATACGCATGTATTTATAAGTGTAATGCATGGACCCACTTGTAATGTAACTTATTTTCACCATTTATTGCATAGACCCAAGTGTAATATGTAACTTATTTTCACCATTTAATGAATGGACTCAGTCAATATGTTACTTATTTTCACCATTTAATGAATGGACCCATGTTATATAAGTAACATAAATCTAACTATGAATGGAAAGATTGTCTGTCCTCAACTAACAAGACCATTTAATAGATGGACCAAATTGAAATATGTTACATACTTTCAACATTTAATGCATGACCCACATATGATAGACACGATATGATAGACACGATATGGCACGATAGTCAAAAATATGATCGTGCCACATATGGCACGATAGACAAAATTATGATCGTGTCAAAATTTAACCATCGTTCCACACATGGCACGATGGACAAGATTATGATCGTGCCATCGTGCCACATGTGGCACGATAGACAAAAATGGCGATCGTGCCATCATGCCACATTGACAGCAGACTCAACATACTATGTGGAAACATGTGCGATCCCAAATTCACCTATACCAGAGAGTTATCAACAACCAAAATCATCCAAATTATACCCAAATCCTACCAAATCATTCAAGTTAACCCAAAACATATTATATACAAACTAAATATACAAAATATACAATTCCAACTAAATACCCACAATATACACAATCAAAATCAAGGGGGAGGGGTCCAAGTGGATGCATCAGTACTAAATTTATACACCGTAAATGCTAAATAACGATGATACACAGATTTTATATAATCATATGTGTTAAGCGTCGGGTCAAATGCATTTACAAGAAAACTCTCCACCCTCCTCAATGCAAATGGTCCACAACTATGACTATCATGTTGTTCGAAATTCTTTGTTACACCAACAATCTTGACAACCCAAAAATTGTCACGAGGAGCCAAATCCGGACGCTCCTGGTAGAAACCAGTTTGCCGTAGCAAAACTGGAACAATACGCGCAAATGGATAGAGCGACGCACGCTGCTCAAGACTGGCCTCCAGCGGCAGCTTGTGGAAGTTGGAGTCATAAATCCAAATCTTATTTTCCTTCAGCGCTATCCTCACCACAAACCAATGATTGTTGAGGTTGTGGATAAAAACCACCTGCAAAAAATACCTTAGAAATTAGGGAGTATGAACAAAACAATAATTAGTTAATTAATTTATACCGAAAAGATATAGTTCTTACATGGTCCAACGAACTCCATGGACGTACCCCACCCCAAAGAGGCCGTTCACCATGGACGTACTCCACCAATGGCTCCAGAAGATCAGCTGGTATGACCTCTGGCTGGGTCCCGTCAAACTTTGCCTCCGGCGGGTTCTTTCCATGTAGATTGGTCTATAATGTGCCTACATCAAGCTGCATAATGAAAACATGTTTGTTAGTGAAACATGAATGTAACGAAACAAAATAGATGACACATTATGGACTATCTATCTAAAAAATACATGAAACTTACAACGAACTGTGTGCCAAGAAATCTTATACACCCTCGCACGTCGTGATGGACCACTACACCAGCCAACTCAGGCTTGTAATGTAGTACAGCTAAGTACGCATCAATTTGTTGTAACAAGCAAACAATAAGGTCAATTGTCAATGAACATGAACAAATAACACCCTGGAAATGAAAGAAAAAACAACATTAACATTGTGTTACCACAGAATCCAAATCAGTGGTGGGCGACTCAATATCTTTAAAGAAACTACTGCCAAATGTGCAAAATGTGTATCCAACATTGCAGCTGAGAAAGAAAACTCGTGTTAAAATCACAAAACAACGATAATGTATTTGAATTCATATATTGATTTAACTTACGTCTCATCACTATCTAAGAACCGCGTGTACTCAACATGTGTGGCATCCTCCTTATGGCGCTCGTGTGCCGTGAAAAGGCTATGAAGGTACCTAGACGACACTCGTGCTCTCACAACACGAAGGGACATATCATCCCCTCCAGATGTGGGCGGTGAACCCTGTGTCGATACACCACGCCCAGTCGGGAGAGATCCAGCACAACACCCTGATGCACCGACAGTGGGGGAGGAGTAGTGTGATGGCCCACCACCGGGGGAGAGTAGTCTGTTGGCCCACCACCGTGGGGGGAGTAATCTGCTGTCTTACAACCGTGGGGGGACTAGAAACTTGTACAATGAAAGAAACTTCATTAAATAACACAATTCAAAAGAAATAATATTTTATTCTAAATGTTTAACGGAAAAAACAAATAAATACGCACCTGAGTAGCGGCCGAACGCTGAATGGCAGGAAATACAAGTACCTTGACCTCCTTCCGACCGATAGGTGGTACCATAGTAGATACGTGCTTCTGGACCAAATCTGGCACGATCTGCTGCACAGAAGGTGGAACCTCCTGCTGCACCCCAGTCCAGACCAAATCCGGAACTAATGCCTCGACCTCCCGCCACACTAAATGTGGGACCAACGCCTCCACAGCACTCTCAACCAAAGTCGGCACGATGGCCTCGGGGGCTGGATGATCATAACCCCTCTCAATATGTGGATCCGCATCAACGGGATCATCGTCGTCCATCAATGAAGTCAACTCATCTGTGGCAGGATGCGCGGTCCTCTGTCGCTCCTCTGTGACATGGACTGAAGATGTGGTGCGACGACGCTTTGGAGTTGGAAGAGTAATATGCCTTGTGGAATTCTTCTTCCCGATCGGGTTATCCCGATGAACATAAACGATACCGGATCGGAGGTCAAGATTGACATGCAATAGATAAGAAAGCTCATTGACACCCATATCTAAGAAGAACAATAAAAATAGTTAAATCGTATGTTTGTACTAAATATAAATTATAAGACGTAAATAACATTAATATCACTTACCAAGAAAGCCCAAACAAATCCGTAAATACGGAAATTACTCCTGGGCACAGTGGGTAATCGTGAAAGGTAGTGGCATAAAATCTGGAATGAGTACTTCCTCCAGCAGAAATACTCCCACTGACCAACGTCATCAACCAAAGTCCACAACGAATCCTCAATTACTGTGGACCTCGGATCCCACGCAAATAGCAAATAATATGCAACTAACAACTTCGCCACCTTCAACTCATCAGATGGATCATCACGGAATAAACCGGTGGCAAAATGCATTAGTAGATCCTCCATCGTCACCTTAGAACCACGGTAGTATCTATCATACAACCCATTGGGAGGCGGAATGTGCTTGATGTTAGGATTAAATGTGGTCGGGGCAAAGGATAGCCCAGTAATCAAGGCATACTCATATTTGGAGAACCGAATCAAACGGTTTCTAATCCGAAACCAAAATTCGTCCCTTGCGTCTTTCTTAACAACCTCCTTCGCAATAACGGCATGAAGGGCGACATTACAACTGACCGCACGGTTGTCCATCCACAAAACAAAACCAAAACAGGAGTTCCGAAACTCCTCGTACACAAAATCCCCGCAATCATGCAACTCAATTTCTAAGTCGTCAAGAATCGACAACCTACTATATAAATTGATCTTGGGCTTTATTGACATAAAGTTTGGCCTCTTCCAAGCCCACTGTGAAAAATAGTAAAAAATCACAATTAGCAATAAACCACAATCAGTAAATCACATAGAAAAATCCAAAAAAGGTTGATAGTTAACATGGCATGATGGCTTATTTTATCGACCGTGCCATCGTGCTACAAGGCATGATAGTATATATCATCGATCGTGCAACTCTGCACACCAGCGTGCCACAAGGCACGATAGTCTATCCCACTAATGGCACAGTAGATGATATGTATTATCGTGCCACGAGGCACGATAGTACAGTCGATCGTGCCACCTAAGGCTACATCGACCGTGCCATGTCGTCTTATTCACAGTTCCACATTCAAATACCAGTAAAAAAAATGGCGCCCTGACTACACCCATCTCCAACCCATACCCATACAACTAAATACATACCAATGCAAGTTATTTTGAAGAAAAAGTGGAGTTACCTCTTCATCGTCTTCGCGAATTGGTGCCGGTGACTGTGCCGTTGCGTCTCAACCTGTTGTGGATGGTGGGGCACCCACAAAGTCGTCATCATCATCGGGAATAACCATCTTTTTTCTCCGGTATGTTTGGATATCACGAGCCATTGCCGTCGAATGAAATAATTTTCAGAGGTGATGGGTGTATTTTTTTTGTTTTAGATTGAGAAAATGAGGAGGTGAAAGGTTGGAGGGTGTATTTGGGGGGAAAATAAGACCAAGGGTAAAATTGGAAAAAAGGGGGGGGGGGGTTAAACTCATTAATTGTGCCAAATAAAAAATGGGGGTGGTGTACTTAGAAGGTTTGTGTACTCATGAAAAAGGGGGTGCTAATAACGCCACCTTTTTTTTTTTATTCATGGGAATGAAAATAAGTTGAAGATCTCAACTCATGATATTTTCATTTTGATTGCACCGAGTCTGATCAAGAAGGTGTCTAGTCGCTGTTTTATGACGCCTACAGCTCGACCCTGAACCACCTGGGCTATCTACCTTGGTCGTGCTGCTGCTGCCTATGACGTTCTTTTATGGGGTATGCCCCATCTTTACTATGTAATTTTTTCTTGTAAAGTCTCTCGCCACCCTTGTTCGAGTTACAATTGGGAGCTTTAGGTCGGGACCGCCTACTCCCTTCTTGTTCACTTGAATAATTGGTTGGAGATTCTTTTTCTGTTTTTAGTAAACCTCTATTGAGGTTTGTTAGGCTGTTCCTTTCTTCTAAAATCCAATTGTTTCGCTGCCAAAAGTTATGTTCTCATCGTGTTAATGGGCCTGTCCACTTAACATCTGTTCCAAAACTGGAGTATGCCCCTTTTAACTTATATTTTTTTCACATCTTTTTTAATGAAATTTTCACATTCTCATCAAAAAAAAAAAAAAAACAATTAGCGGGAAGGGGACCTCTTTGCCTTTTATTTTGCAGATTTCAAAAGTTTCTTCACTGCTCGCTTTCTCAATTCTGTGTAAGTACTTAGGCCTCAAATTATGGAAGAAGTCGACGAAACAGATGTCGAGCCTCAGGTTAACTTCTATCTCTATTTTTCCTATATCTGTTTTCATCGCAACGTTTCGGAATTTGTTTATGGGGATAAATACTGGGATATAAACATTAACTGTTACCAGAAACATCTGAATACTATTTGCGGTTGTATCATTCGACCGACTTTGTGTATTTTACTTAGTTTTTGTTAGTTTTTACTCTATACTTCTGCCTTTGGTTGACTAGGAGCAGCATAGCATTAGTACAAATTATTATTTCGTAATTTGGAGAGAAGTGAGAAATTAATATTAGTTGATGAGTATCTGCATTTAATTATGTTTGAGCGAGTATTTCATCTCATGTCTAAATTAGTTACTATATCGACGCTGAGTTTTTTCTTTCCAGTTGGAATATTTCTGGAACTTTATTACTCTCTTTTGCTATGGGAATTTTAAGAAATGTGATGTACTCTTAGTTTAAGGAGATTGAGTTAATTCTGTTTGATCTTTTCCTAATAAAAAACTGGATATCTTTGATGGCTTACTGACTGTAGAATAAGATCAAGATGAAGTGCGGGAAAAAAGAAAGAAAAAAAAGTGATGATGTCCCCTATTCTGCTCTATAAAACCCCTTATTATCAAAGCCAAAAAAAAGATTAGAAAAAACATTAGAACTTAAAAGGATAATGTCTGATGTTACATGTAATTTATTGAAATGCTCTAGCTAGAGATCGTCATAGACAGATGTCACAGGCTGGTACACTGTAATCAACTAGATTCATTCTTTAATTCCCAGAACTAAGTACAGAAGCAGATATTGAGGAGCAAATATGGAACCGCCGGAAAGAGGGACCATTAGCAGTAGATGGAAGACATATAAGGCTAAGTTAGAGAACAGAAAATGCTCACAATTCCATTTTTTATTTTTGTTATTTTAACATTTAGGGACTAGCACTCCTTCATGTGCCAATAGCTGGGCGCAGCCATTAGAAATGTCAAAAATATAGATAGGTTTATATGCCTCAGTGCTTCATTCCTCATGCTTTATCTTAGTACATTTATTGATGTGATTTTCGGTATTTTTTGTGATCATAATTCATTATTCTTACTGGCTTCATGTAACAGGTCTATATGGCATGCATCATGTGTGGCCGAAGGTAATTGTTTTGTTGTGCATAAATGCTTTGAATATGAGATTGAATGTTGCAGACATTTGCTTGAGAATAGGAGTAAAGAAAAACCAATTACTTAATGTAAATGTAACTTTTTACAGAATTGGAATTTCTTATTACGATTCCAGTATATGTCAACTCCATGTTCTGGAATTTTGGGAAGATGACAATGAAGATTTTCCTTTGGTTGAGATGGGTACTTGAAACCAAAATCTTGAAGTAGCATGCTTATCTCTGGTTTCATGCAACATTTACATAATTTCCTTTGACTCATTGTCAATGTAGTGAAATATCAAGCCCAGCCTTGTATTATCTTTACGAGCACTAAGAGCGAACCATCCTTCTTGGCTGCATTACAGAAGAATGGTGCACTGCTTTAACCTGATATCTCATTCAGCTTACAGTTGGCACATGCTTTTTTTTCTTTTTTATAAATTCATGAGTTAAACAGCTGGAACAGTTGAAGCTCCAACAGTAAAGCTTGTAAAAAGTTCATTATTCAGCTATGAGCAAGCATGGCACAGGTAAACAAATAATAGAACTTTCTACCTGTATTTCATCCAAATTCGACTTATATTGGTAAGACTGCTGAATGAGGTGACATGGTCTCTAGAAACTGTTAGCTGCTGCACCATATGCGCTTAACGATCTCTATAACATTTTTGGCAAACTTCAGCATTCGTGATGCATATTTTTATATAAAACAACATGAAATATCTATACGCTGTAGTTTTGTGTTGCACCTATAAAAGGAAATCCTCACATATGAACTTGATTAGTAAATTGATGCTAAAACAGAAGTCCATCTAAAGACAAAATGATCAAGTCTTCCAGTTGGTTGTACTTTCTATTTTTATTCTTTCTTTTGAGTGACTACTTTCATCTCTAGTTGATCAGGCAAGTACTCCAAAGTGGGAGTCAGTGCACAAGCTGATCATTTTATCAAAGTGGCAAAGTGCATTATGTGGGATGGAAGCTTTTATAGGATTGCATGTTCTGATGTGGCCATTGGATTAGAAATTAGTTTTAATTCTCAGAACTCATGTCATGGCATCTGGTCATTTTTGGCACTTATGGGACGACAAAGAGCAGGGCTTTAAGGAATATGTTTTGTGGTTTTTGTTCAAAATTTGCAGATTTGTAGCCTGTGTTTTCAATCTTTGGAATCTCTCTCTCTCTCTCTCTCTCTCTCTCTCTCTCTCTCTCTCCATTTCTTTAGGTTCTCCTTCTCTCAACCAAGCTCTTTTAGTAATACCTCTTTTTGATTTTTTCTTTTTGCATAAAACAGACTAACGTACCTGCGAGTTACTGGAATGGATGAAGGGTTGAATATTAAAGAAAGGGTCTCTTTTGTAAGTGGAATAGTTTGAGTTTGACATGCACATTGTTTATCTTTTTTCCTTCCTCAATTCTTTGAGTATGCCTTCTGTAGACTGAGTTTCACTTTTCCAGTTGCGAGATTTACTGTTCACTAGATCGTGCACTTTTTATGAGTGACTCGTGTCTTGAATTCATCAACAAATATACATAAGATACCTTCTAAAGAAAAAGAGAGGAATATGATATTGTGTGTACTGTGCAACAACAAAGATATACGCCTTGTCATTTGACAACTCTATAACAGAGAGGAAAAATAGATAGCAATAGTTAGATTGAGTAGTGAAGAGCTCGAATATCCATTTCTCCATGAACTTATGCTTTCATTGCTTTTGATTCTTGGAATCATGTAGGACATTGACACATCGTATGCAGATAATTAACTCTTCTGAAGCACCAATATGCCTTGTCTTGTTTGCTTTCTATGACAATGTTTTCATCAAACATCATAACCTTCTTAGCAGATGCTAAAAACTGAAAAGTGTCCCTTTTGTCAAACATCACTTTCGGCCTCTGGAGAGACAAACTCTCCATTGACATACTTTAATTATATCTGGGAATGAGCTAATATCAATTAATTAAAAAACTTAGCTTGTATATACCTGGTTTCCGGACTGATGATGTTAGAATACTGGAAATCACCAAAACTTGATTTAAATTTTGGGATAATTACAAAAACTACCCGTGACGTTTGGCTTAATTACAAAAAAATCCACAGGTTTTTGAAAATGAAAAAAAAAACCCATGAGGTTTGATTCTGTATTACTTTCTCTCCATTCATAAGCAAAAGCATTCCAAACACCCCCTTACATTTGCAAAAATATTGCAATTACAACCTTACATTTAACACAGAATCAAATCCCAAGGAGTTTTTTGTAATTTTCAAACATCTTTGGGTTTTTTTGTAATTAGCACAAACCTCAGGGATAGTTTTTGTATTTTTTCCTTACATTGTTGATGCAAGTGGATATGTTCTTTTAAGTGGATATGTTTGTTCATTCAACTGTAGCTTAGTTCCATGATGGACGTCCGCAGTGAAGTTCAAGTACGTTCCAGTGGGGGACTTCTTGCCATATTAGAGAGTGAGAGGATAGTAGACACCCTTGAGCAGATGGAAAGTGGGAACGCATCAATTGCTATCAATTCAGTCTCTGAAATTTCACTGTATCTTTGCCGTCTTCTTACTCTTCAATTTAACGCAAAGTTTCCAGGATTAAGTTCTCTCCTTATGCCTTTTTATTGGGGAGAGCTAGATTCGATATGCTCAGATGCACACCTTAACAAACATGTTAAGAAACAATTTCCTCAAAGTTGATTCTGCTGCCCATGAGGCATTACAAATATTCCAAACTGACAAGCATCCAAGCCATATGGGCATTGGCAGGGCAAAGGAAGGGTAAATGTCAAAACACACTCTTGCTCTTATAACATAGCTAGAGGGAAAGGAATGGTGAAAAAATTCTCTTGAGCACATGCTTAAAACTAATGTTGACTGGTATCGGTGGTTGCAGGTTCTCTGTATATGGGATGATGAATAAGGTATTGTTGGACTTCTGTCTTTTATATATGCCAGATGATAATCTCTCAGATGATTGCATCTGAAAGAAAATATTTGAACTAATTATTCTGCATGCTTTCAGTGTGTAACACCAATGGGCAGACGTCTATTAAGGTAAAATTACTTCCTAGAGTTAATACTGCTGCAACTGCCATATCTTTGCTGAGTCCACCTTCAGCTCACAGTGTCATTTTGACTAGGAACTGGTTTCTGAGGCCTATCCTGGACCTTGAAAAGTTGAACATTCGTCTTGATACTGTATCCTTGTCGTAGCCGCATTCGACCACTGTTATTATTTTCGCTGAAGTTGTGTCGATATTAATTTTCAAGTGCAGGACCCAAGTTACTACAAGTTCCATAAATATAATTCAGATGAAATGAGGCCTCGAGTGAGTGAAGTTATATGTGATTTTGAGATGATTTCCATCCAATGCTAATTAAATCAAAATGTTTTTTAAGCATGATTGTTGTATCCTGGATTTGAATTTTTAAGTGTTTATATCAAATATTTTGAAGCATGAACTCTGTATCCTTATCAGCTTTACTGAAAGTGTGCTTCTCAATGAATCAAGATATCTTTCTTTCTTTGTGCTGAAGAATTGCTCATTTCTTTACGTCAAACACTGAAGTCTGTGAAAGATATTCCTCACATACTCAAGGTGCAAAAGTCTTCTCTGGGTCTCATTATTTCTCTGGGTCTCCTGATTAATGATTTTAACATTATTATGTCCACAGTATAATTCAATGTTGTTAAAATCAAGAATATGTGCTATCTCATTATGGCAAACCTTGTATTGTTATTTATTTCTTTGTTCAGTTAAGCACTAATGTGTTCACTCTCTCCCTCTCTCTCTCTCTCTCTCTCTCTCTCTCTCTCTCTCTCTCTCTCTCTCTCTCCCCTTTTGCTTGCGGGGAGGGGGGAGCATTCTTTTTCTGTTTTTACGTTCTTTACCATCTATCATACCTTTTCATGGTTCTAATACAAATATATTTGGAATTGTTAAAGAAAATCAACTCTCCAAGTTCTGTATGTACAAGTAGTGACTGGACTGCCTTTCTAAAGGTATGACATTATTCTTTCTTAACTTGGATTTTGGCGAATAAATATTTTCCTAACTTCTCATGTTGCAACTTTGTGCTCAATTTCTTCTTGCACATTCCTTGTCCTTCTCCCTTTCACACCTAAATTCATAGATCCAAACATATTATTTCTCATCTGACAAGTTGATAGGGTTCTTCATTTCTTAGATTGATCATTCCTTTGTCTAGAAAACGTTTTTTTAGATATTTCTTTGAAGCACGGATACCATTTATTTTCTCTTTTTCAGTCTATTCTCCTTTTGCTTTCTCTCTAAAATAAAGGAGGGGGTTTATGGTTCAGCCGTTCAGCTTGCATTTACCATGGTTACAAATGTGTCCAGAAGTTCTGAAAGGCAGAAAATGATCGGATTAGTATCATAAGCACAATCTCCATCTAGTTTCTCTTCCCAGGATGTTTGCCTGAATACTAACGCACTTGAAATGCTGCAAAAATTTTGAAGTGGGATTGTGTCAACTGTCAACAGGCTTCCTCTTTAGTAATCAAATGAATACATAATGCAACTGGATATATACTAAAGGCAATGACTATTTATACACGGACAGCATTTGATGTCTAAGGAGGATAGGCTACATGACTCAGCAGTCAGATTTGGATGCCAATAGTGTTGCTCATATTTGTTATTCTTCCTCTTCCCATTATTCTTTAATGACCATATCATTTATTCCCCTCTTTACAAATGTTATACAATAAAGGCTTTGTTTATAGAGCATATGTTCATTGCTACACATCAACAAGATATTTGAAGTAGGAATTTCTGAAACACTTCAAGAGCAACTGAAGCATTTAAACTTGGATATCATTGAGAAGGTATTACTACTACTGATTGATCTCTTCATTAGCACAACAGATTTCTCACTAATCATTCTTTCTTTGCTACGTTGTTGATTTCTTCTTTTAGTTATCAATACTTCAATTCATTTATTGCATTACATAATGCATTGCAGGCTGGTCTTTACATCTCTACCGATCTGGCCTATGTATATGAACTGGTATGTGTTGATTCCTTACCTATTCTATGTTTCTTTATTCTCTGTTGATTTTAAGCCTTTTTCATTGGCAGTAGTTTGTTATTGACCTTCAGTAATACTTTCTTCAAAATTTATTGTTTCCATTTAAATTGGCACTATGTTATTGAAAGTTCAATGAGTGGGTATCTTGTAACTGTTCATTTTTTTCTTTTTACATCCAACACAGTGACCAAGAACCTTCATCATATCAGGTTTTCTGAAAATCTGTACTTGGAAAGAAAATTCTAATTTTAATCAACGGGATTATGTTCGGACAACCCGAAAGAAAGACGCAAGGGCCTGATTTCCTGGAAAACTCAAGAATCCGATTACTCAACCTAGGGAACTTTGATTTAAAGCAAATACGAATCCTTGTCCTTCAATGTTGTGATGCATGCATATTCTACAATAGATCTTGTAGATAAATTCTACAAACGCATTGTATTCATGGATTCCTCTGTCTCAGTGGTTTAAATTTTAATGCTTAGAAATAACTTTTAAAATGGCAATTGATATGTCCAGCAAAAATGATTCCGTAAACAATAATGTATTTAAGCTTAATTATCAACAAATAGGTCAACTATTTCAGGTGACCATGCCACCCAATTATTGCTTCAATCATATTTCTTATATTACACTTATATGACTGGTTCCTACTTACGAAGAGAGCTTTGTCCAGAAGTTTCACAAGTTGTGACATGGGAGTCTGCCTCACTTTTAATTAATCAATGAGGTTATATGTTATGCAGATATTATTCTTCATTCATAGTTACACCTGAGGTTTCAACCTGCGTTTATCTATTCTTTTTTTTTCTTAACCTTGATAGTTCTTTTCCTCATCAATTGTTGTTGGTGCGTATCTTTGTTTTGTTGGGTTATGTGTTTGGTTGAACTTTTGTAGGTCAATGGAGTTATAGATGTAAATCGAAGTAAAGATAAGGGTTACGAGACAATAGTGAAAGATGGTTTCTGTGGGGAGGTGAGATATTTTCACAGTTATGATACAAAATTTGAGGACTTTAGCCTGTCTTCAAGTGATTGCAGTTCTCCCTTTGTATTGCTAGTTCGTTGTGGCTAATTACTTTATTCCATGCAGTTGGATGAGCTGAGGCAAATATATGAGGAATTGCCAGAATTTCTGGAAGAGGTGCTATTTTTTTCAGTTATCCTTTTTGATGAAAATGTGGAACATCTATATGACATGAATATATTACCTGCACTTACAGGTGTCGTCATTGGAACTCGCGCGATTACCTCATATGTCCGGGGAAAAATTCATTCCTTGTATTGTTTATATACATCAGATAGGTTGGTTTGAGCTAATTTGGTGGGTTTTATATTTTATTTCAGTGGTGGCAATTAAAAACCTTAATCCTAAAGATGCTTTTTGCAGTCAACGCTAATTTCATATATTTTCAGTAGGTTAAGTTTTAGGCTTTTAGCCTTTTCGTTTTGTTGTTCATTTACAATTAATATCCCTAATTAGCTTGATTGCCATTTGCTGTTTCCCAGAAAATGCACTAAACTTAAAATCCACCATCTATATATGTGCAAAATTTTGTGAATATCTGAAACTTAAGGTCACAACACGTTATTATTGCATTCTTCATGATTAAGCTTGTACCAAGTTTTTTCTTTCTGGACACTCATAAGTTGGAAGAGATGGGAGGAATCAGAAAACCTCTGAAATTTTCTATTATTTTGAGATTATTTTACATGAATGGACACAATCCTAAGAATTATTATTTTTGGAACATATGTTTACTTTTTTGAGGTTTCAAAGACAAGTTTTGCCAGATTCTGTTTAGATGTGCCCCACCTTTTAAACGAAAGTTAGTCTTTATTTATGACGCAGGCTACTTAATGTGCATTTTTGAAGAAAAACTTGATGATAACATTCTGCAGAAACTTCAGGATTTTGAATTTGCTGTAAGTCATAAACTTACATATCAGGCAGTTTTGTTATTTGTGCTACAAGGAGTGTATTCTAATTTGATAAGCATATGTTTGGTAAAATGAATAGTTCTCTGACGAAGATGGAGACTCCAAGAAGTTTTTCTATCGCACCGCAAAGACACGGGAACTGGATAACCTTCTAGGAGATATATATCACAAAATTTTGGGTAAGTTGATAGGAAGTTTAATCCTACCTTGAAATTGCTTGGGGATATTGCTAATTTTCAACAAGAGGCTTAGGTTTATAGTAGCATAAGTACTATATTAACACTGACCTATGAGTTGCAAGCCAATTACTTTTAGGGGCTTTCTTGTCGAGAATTTTTTGCTTTTACGGCAAATACTATTGTGTGTAGCGAACTTGACCTGATGCTTGCTTTCTCCTCTTTTATGTTTCAAGACATGGAGAGAGCAATCACCAGAGACCTTGTCATGCATATTCTAGAATTTTCCGTTCCTTTACAGAAAGCTGTTACTTTTACAGCTGAGCTTGATTGGTGAGCAAACTTTTGTTTTCTGGTTGAGTCCATCTTACTGCTTTTCTTCCTGCCATGTGTTTTTCCTTCTATCTACTCCTTGTTCTGATTCCTATGTGATTATTTAATCCAGTTCTTTGTCATTAGCACTAGTTGCTCGTCGAACAACTATACGAGGCCCATTCGACTTGAAAAGCATGCTTGATATAAGAAATGGAAGGTTTGAGCAGTTATGCAATAAAAGTTACACTTTAGTTATACTTACATCCATTGAGAAATATATTATGAAGCTTTGCTCGCTATCAGACATATTTTGCAGAAATGACAGTTGATACATTTATTCCTAATGATACAAAGATATCTTTGGATGAAGGTATTTGTTACAAACTTGCCCTTTTAATTGATTAGATCTAGGTTTGTCTCTCTGTTGGCTACAAAGAGCGCTCATGGACTTGCTATTCGGAAGAATCAATATTATCACTCGGGCCTAATTATTCAGGGAAAAGCATCTACATTAAGCGGTAGGTAAGAATGTACTTGCATTCCTCCAGGACAAGTAATTTCCTTAAATTTCCTCTTGTAGGGATTTGACTTTGGATCTTTGGTTTTCATCTTTATGTGAAGATAAATAAATATCATTACATTCATGACATATGGTTGATAGTCAAATAATCGCAGATTTTTCTAGTATCCACCGAACTGTCCATCTCTTTCAATTCTTCACATCCTCATTGAGGTTTGTGTTTTTCTTACAAATTAAAACCTCAACAGGTGCAATTTGTAAAATAGAAACATAAGTCAAGTGGAAACCTTAAAATATTTTTCCAATAAAATTATTCCAGTTCTTGAAGATATTTTTCGATCTATCGACTTAAATGGGTTTTTCTTTGAACAAACCTTATTTGCTTGCCTCCAACAAGTCCATAATTCATGTTGGAAAGTCTGTCAATTAACCTTGATCATAGAGATAGGAGCGAGAAAAAAAAACCTTGATCATAGAGATATGACAGGATTCTCTATCAATGATCCTTGATCTTAGGGATGTGATAGGATATGTTGTTTATGTAAAAATATATAGTCAATAGTTTAAATTAGGCAGTAGATTTGATTTTATTTTTTCTTTTCTTATTGTAATTCCTCCTTATAAAAGAGGACCTTGTATACTGTCGATAAACATCTAGATTCATATTTTCTAAGGTGATATCCAGAGCAAGGTTTTTAAAATATAATGAAACCTTAATTTTGCATCTGCATCCTACTTTTCATTGCCATGTTAGAAATCACTTCTGAAACAACCATAACTCCAACCATTCCCATGAAAGTTTCCAATATCAATTTTGTCCAAATCACCACCATTCATCTAAATGGTGATAACTTCCTTTGCTATGTATATTCGTGGACAGGGAAAAATTGGTTATGTTAGGGGGAAAAGAAGGCTCCTGCAACAAATGATTCATCATATGCCACTTGGGCTTCTGAAAACTCAATGGTTATAACATGGCTAGTCAATTCCATGGACGAGGATATCAGTGCCAATTAGATGTGTTATCCCACTGCAAACGAATTATGGGATAATGCGAATCAGATGTACTCTGATTTGGGTAACCAGTCTCAAGTTTTTGTTAACTCTGAAATTAGGGGAAATGCGTCAAGGAAATGATTTTGTCACCAAATACTTCAACTCGTTGAAGAGATTGTGGTAGGACCTTGACCTGTTCAACACATACGAGTGGAAGTCTACTGAATATCACAACCACCACAAAAAAACTGTGGAAGATAGCCGCATTTATAAATTTCTTGTTGGCCTTAATGTTGAGTTTGGTGAAGTACGAGGAAGAATCATTGGCAGACATCCTCTCCCATCCATTGTGTGAAGTTTTTGCTGAGGTTAGAAGAGTAGAAAGTCGAAGGAGTGTGATGCTTGGGAAAAGGGCTACCGATGAGTCAATTGAAAACTTTGCCTTATTTACTGGTGCTACTGCCTAGAAGGCTACAAATTACCAACGTCGGGGTGATGATAAGCCACGTGTTTGGTGTGATGTTTTCCATAAGCCACGTCATACCCGTGAGACATGTTGGGAAATCCATGGCAAACCTACTAATTGGAAAAGCAAGAAGCATGGTGATAAGAGCAATCGTGGAGTCTCTAGTGCCAGCACTGTTGACTCAGGTCCCTTCACCAAGGAGCTGATTAATCAACTAATTCATCATCTGGTATTCCTAGTGTTTCCTTGGCACAAACAGATATAAATCTAAAGCCCTTTCTTGTTTGAGCTCTTCTCCGTGGATCATAGACTCCGGAGCCTCTGACCATATGACTAGTTTTCCCCATTTAAATTCGAACCGCCGATGATAGTTATTCAGCTATTGCAGGTAAATGACTTGTTTAACTAATACAGAAAATAAATCTGAACTCCGTCTTTCATGTGCCTAAATTAGCTTGTAATCTATTGTCTGTTTCTAAATTTTCAAGGGATTCTAATTGTCGTATTACTTTCTCTGAATCACATTGTGAATTTCAGGACCTGGGAGTGCTTGGTTGGTTGATGGTCTTTACTACTTTTATGAAGTTCCGATTAGTAATAAAAAAGCTCAGAGCTTTAGTGGTACTAGTTGAATCTCTATTCAAGATCAAATAATGATATGGCATCTTAGACTAGGGCATCCTAGTTTTCTCTATCTAAAACACTTATTTCTAGAATTGTTTAGAGGATTAAAGTGTTCTTCCTTTCAATGTGAAAGTTGCATTTTGGCAAAAATTCATCGTTCTACATATTTACCAAAACCTTACAAAGCTTCCATGCATTTTTATTTAATCCATAGCGATGTGTGGGGTCCTTCTAAAGTTACTACCCTTTCTGGAAAAAAATGATTTGTCACGTTTTTTGACGACCATACACATTTGTCGCGATACTCATCAGCAAAATGGTGTTTTCTATGAATGTTCCAAAGTATTTCTAGGGTGAAGCAGTCTTGACAGG
Source organism: Rehmannia glutinosa (assembly GCA_016081115.2). NCBI lineage: Eukaryota > Viridiplantae > Streptophyta > Magnoliopsida > Lamiales > Orobanchaceae > Rehmannia > Rehmannia glutinosa. The sequence goes on along the minus strand of JABTTQ020002356.1, from coordinate 335,796 downwards.
CTCCTCTTTGATAAAAAGGATGCCCACCAAAGTGTTAAAATAAAACACCCCTTGAATGCCTAAAAGAATTCTCCCTAGGAACGAGATTGCAATTTGACTTACCTATCAAGGTGTTTGGATGCACAGTTTATGTTCAAATACCAAGTCAATTTCATTCTAAACTTGATCCTCGGGTTGTAAAATGTGTTTTTATGGGTTATGCTTCAAATAAAAAAGGGTATAAATGTTTTGACCCTCCAGCACATGTTTCTTTTTTGGAGAAACAACCATACTTTAGCCAAAATTCTCTTAGGGGGAGACTACTGAACCAAGAGAAGACAATTTTTTGGATACTCCTACCCCACTTCCAGAAGTAATGGGTCTTATAGAGGAACATGTTCCTGTTCCAATTTCTAATAATTGTCCACTACGAAACCCATCTGGTCCTTTGGTGTCCACTAAAGAGGTTTCTTGCACAGGGGGAGAAGTACTACAAACTGATCCAAGATATCAAACTCCTGAGCTCCAGGTTTATTCTAGGAGGAGATTTCATGAAAGGAACAAAGACTTGCATATCAGTCCTGCACACACCAATCTGAAAACCCGAGAAATGGCACTGTGATTCCAGGTAACCCTATTCAGTCCTCTACTCCTTCAACTATTGTTGATATTTCACCTATTATTCCTGATATTGATGTCCCATTTGCAATTAGAAAAGGTGTTCGTAGTTGCACACAACATCCCATTGCTAAGTACCTCTCTTACCATAGACTGTAAAAAAATCACAAAGCTTTCACTACTTGGATTTCAAACTTGTTTATTCCAAGGAATATACAGGAAGCACTAGATGATTCTAATTGGAAATTAGCAGTTATGGAGGAAATGAATTGCAAATGGGGATTCACAATAAAATGTAAAGCTAATGGGAGTGTTGAGACGTATAAAGCTAGGCTAGTGGCTAAAGGGTTTACCCAGACTTATGGGACTGATTACCAGGAGACTTTTTCTCCCGTTGCAAAAATAAAATCTGTTAGATTTTATTATCTCTTGTAGTAAATTTAAATTGGTCTCCACACCAACTTGATGTGAAGAATGCTTTCCTCAATGGTGAACTTAAAGAGGAGGTGTTCATGTGCTAGCCACAGGATTTGAAAAACAACTTGGGATTAACAAAGTATGTAGATCAAAGAGAACCCTATATGGGCTCAACAATCACCACAAATGTGGTTTGAACGCTTTGGAAAGGTTGTTACAAGTTATGGTTTCCTTCAAAGGCAAGCAGATCATACTCTATATTATAAACACGGGTAAGGTCGCAAATGATTGTTTATGTTGACGATATTATTTTAACTGGTGATGATGAGACAGAACTAGAAGCCCTCAAGAAGAGAGTTGCAAAAGAGTTTCAAATTAAGGACCTAGGAACTAGTGTAGTCAAAGGCGAGCGCCTATCACGAGGTGAGGCGCTTGACGCCTTGAACCACCTAAGCCGCTGCCACTCGAGTTAGGCGTCAAATAAGTGCAAAAGGTGAGCGCCTTTCCTCAAGGCCAGACGAGCGCTTCTCTGACTATAATTTTTCAGTTGGGTTGCCTTTTTCCCTTTCAATTATGGGCTTATGTCCAATTTTTATTTAAAAGCCCACATCCATATTAAAGCCCATCAGTATAAGGGCAAAAATTAGGTTGATTCCACCACTACCCAGCGGGAGAAGTAGCGAACAGAAAATAACGATTCTGTCTCTTCCCTTTGATGCAGAATTGAAGGTGGTCGCTTGACATGGGGTGATGAGGGTAGAGCTGCTGGGTCGGGAGGACAAATCAGATATGTTTAGTTATGAGTTTGATGTTTATGAATTGTGACAATGTGACTTTCTGTTTTATATTTTGCATTCGCATTATCTAGTCTCATGGATTATGAAAAATTCTTTATGCTTTTGTTGTTTGTTTAATGAATTATTATGCTTATGTCGTTGTTGGTGCATATGCTTTAATTTTATATTGAATAATCATGTTTTTTATCAATTGAGAATTGAGATTACTATAGATAATATTTCCAAAAGTGTGCGCTTTGCTTGAGTTTCGCGCCTCGAGCATTATAGGACCTTGGCGCCTCAAGTGCGGCTTACACCTTTGACTACCTTGTTAGGAACCTTAAAATACTTCCTTGGGATGGAGTTTGCAAGATCAAAAAAAGGTATTTTTGTCACTCAAAGGAAATACATACTTGAGTTACTTGAAGAAACCGGTTTACTTGGTTGTAGAGTTGCTGAGACACCTGTTGAACCTAATTTGAAGTTACAAGCTGCTAAGGTTGATGAAGTGAAGGATAAGGAAAAATATCAGAGACTAGTAGGCAGATTAATCTACTTGTCCCATACGCGACCTGACATTGCCTTTGTAGTTAGCATGATGAGTCAATTCATGTACTCTCCAGGGCCAGCACATTTCGAGGCTGTCTATAGGATCCTAAGATACTTGAAATGGAATCCAGGGAAAGGTCTATTGTTCAAAAAACATGGTGACCTGCAAGTTGAAGCTTATACCGATGCGGACTGGGCAGGATAGACAGGAGATCTACTTCAGGCTTTGTTCATTTGTTGGGGGAAACCTAGTTACATGGCGAAGCAAAAAACAAAATGTAGTGGCTAGAAGTAGTGCAGAAGCAGAATTTAGAGCTCTTGCTGATGGAATCTGTGACGTAATGTGGATAAAAAGGATATTTGAAAAGCTAAATTTTTTTCACTTGGCACCTCTAAAGGTCTATTGTTACAGTAAGGCTACTATCTCTATCGCTCACAATATGGTTCTACATGATCAAACAAAACATATATAAATTGATAAGCATTTGATTAAGGAGAAGCTTGCTGCTGGATTAATATGCATGCCATATCTTCCAACAACAGAACAAGTTTTTGATGTATTGACTAAGGGACTGCACAAGAAGCAATTTGATAAGCTCATTGGCAAGCTGGCTATGGAAGATATCTTCCATCCAACTTGTGGGGGAGTGTTGGAAAGTCTATCAAATAACCTTGATCCTAGAGATATGGTAGGATTCTCTATCAATGATCCTTGATCTTAGGGATGTGATAGGATTTGTTATTTATGTAAATATATAGTCAATGGTTTTAATTTGGCAGTAGATATGATTTTATTTTTTCCTTTCTTATTGTAATTCCTCCTTATCAAAGAGGACCTTGTATACTGTCAATAAACATCTAGATTCATATTTTCTAAGGATTCATTTATCACTACCTTTTTTACCTGATTTGTATATCTCCGTGTTTGTGTTTCCTTTCCATTTGTAGCTTGATGAGAACATTGCAAGTGATCTAAACTAATCAGGCCTACACATAAGGAAAACAAATATTCTAAAAAACAGAATAGATTCAATTAAGTTTGAGAGTCGTAAACTAATTAATTGGGTGCTGGAAGATGTGTATTAGTAAGTGTGGTGATGCTTAGTATGACTGTAACAGATCAAAGACGTTAATGTTTGTTTTGTCAAAGTTGTATAGATGAAAAAAAATATTGTGGGCATCATTATCTGCTATTGGTACTTGCAACAACTAGTTTGTCGGGCATTGTCTCGGAAAGATGAAAATTATAGATGGTTGAATATCATTTGTTGTCTTTATTCCCTTACTTATCCACTTATGTGCACATTTATGTTTCAGGTTGCTTTGATTGTTTTCCTCTCCCATATTGGAAGTTTTGTACCAGCAGATGCAGCCACAGTGGGTTTGACTGATAGGTTTCATCATTGCTTGTTCAATCTGCTTTAATGACCATCCTTTTTAAGAGGCAGTTTTTTTTATCTATATTGTGGTCGGTAATAATGCTGCTATCTTTTAAAATAGGATATTCTGTGCAATGGGAAGCAAGTTTATGACAGCTGAACAATCAACATTTATGATTGACCTCCAACAAGTCGGCATGATGTTAAGGTATGCCAAAAAAGTCACAGATAGGGTGTATCTGTACATAACTCTTGGACATCACTTATGTTGTTGCTGGTACTTTTTCCTGTGTTGTCGTGTGTTGAGACAGTAATAATGACTGGGAACGAAATCTGCTTCGTGGATTATCTTATGGATGTAGTAGTGTTGGAATACGAATCAATATTCATAGGTTTATCCATTTTTAATACTAGTTAGGTGTACGTGCGTTGCACGTAATCCAAATAATTCTTTTTTATTAAATTAAAATCAAATCTTATAAATAGAATAGATTTTTATTAAATTATGTTTTATTTATAGTTAATGTCACTCATGCAGTTTGATCCTAAAATAAAATTTGCAAAATTAAATTTAAACTTCTTAGTTGGTTAATTATAGTTAGAACATTTTGAACCCAAAACACAATACTTACATGATATTATCATTAAAAAACAATACAATGGATATTAAAAAAGCACTAAAGAGTAATTAAAAAAATATTCCAAGAACTCATTTTGCATCAATTCAACTCTTGTTTTATTTTTTTAAGTCTCATTTTTCTTCATGTTTGGCTTCGAGATTTATTTGCAACTTTTTTTTATGCATTCTTAGCCCAAGCATGATTGGATGACATATGGACGTCTTCTTCTTTTTCTCCATCTCCGAAATGTGTGTTATCTCTCGATTTAGCTATAACATTAAATTTTTCATTCACCACCCGTGGCTTTGCCTTTTTGTTAAGAGCGATGAGCAAGTAAATTTTTTTTCTGTATGTTCCCGTTTCAAAACACATATTTTCAGTTTTGTACTATTCATAAAATCGAGAATATCTTTGTTTCAAGTGTTTTTACTAAAAATGTCTCATTTTAAATTGATTTTTCAAAACAACTTTTCTTACATTTTCTCATGCCTTGTCATTTAATCGCATCTACCAAATTTACATCATATCTCTCATTTTTCACTAAAAATTAATTGTTAGATCAACTCCTAACTTACCAATAAAATTTTTAAATAAATAAAAGTATATTTTTATTTGTATGACGTATTTTGTGTAAAAAAAATTTTAAACAAATACTCAACTAAATATCAATTCATTTCTAAACCTAAATTTATTTTGAAAATTTTACATTTAACCAAACATATTTTCACTTCTTATGCGAAAATACCCACTCTCAATGAAAATAGTGGAAATAAGAATTCTCAATTGAAATGTGGTCATTTGAGCCCTTAGCTCCATATAATGTTCTCACTCGCATGTTGTTCCTGATTAAATTAAATATTCATAGTTCCTGATTAAACTGATCAATACTACAATTGAAAATGGTTAATAAATTAAAATTGAAAGAAAAGTTGTATATATCATATAAATTATTAAACGACGATACATTACTATGCAAAATATATATTAATGAATAAGAAAAAATAAAACTATGAAGAAAGATAAGTAATCTATAATATAATATTAATACATATCCAATCAATGTTGAATATTCACTTATTGGACATCCATATATATAATCACGACCTACTCTAACATAAATGAAAGCACCTATAGTTATTCCTGAAATAATAATTAGTATTTGATGAATTAATAAAATATTTAAGTACTTCAATTATTATTAATACCTTGGTGTTGTTTCAAAATCTTCCTCGTTAGATTTATTGGAAGTGACATTTTTTTTTCTGTATTCTTTGTTTTCTGCTTTATCGATTAATAATTTCTTTGATATAATAATACATATCCTGTAAATAGAAATTAGTTAATATACTACACAAGTTAATTATAAATTGAAGGTACATGTATAACATTGTTGATAAGATTACTAAATTTCTAATATTTTTCAATATATAATATATTTTTAGTAAGTATAGACAAGAATGAATTAATAACTAATTGTTTATATAATTCAATTCAATAAAAACTTAAAATTAAACAGTATAAAACAACATAGGTTTTTATGTTTAGAGTACAATCAAATTTTCTCTTGTTTGGTTTTGATGGTTGAGATGTCTTTTTTATACTACTTTTAATTTTTTTTTTTGCATTAGATGCATTATAAATAATTAATCGTGTAATTTAACATGCTAAAATTTGATAACCCGAGCTTTTGCATTAATAAAAAAATTGAATCTAAATCATGTTAATTCGTATATCCGTTATTATAAAAAAATAAAAAATATAAATAAAGATTAATGAATAAAGCTTGGATAACAAAATAGTTTTTTCAAAATTTAGTAATAAATTATATTTCACTAATCTTAAAACTAATCTTTCTATATTGGAAATACATATATTTCTCTGTAATTTTAATGTAAACCTCCATCTTCATGTATCTAAAAAAAATAAGTCATTTAATTATCTCAGAATTTAGAGAGGGTGATAGATAATAAATTTATTATTTTATGGGATATTTGCTACCAAAAATTAATTTAGAATGTATATGTTTTCCTCTTATTTATTTAAATCAAACTGAATAAATTAATCTTTTTTTTTGTTATCTTCATTTTGTTGTAACTTCATACTCTTGTTTCTTTTTGTAGATGTATTTAGTTATTAAGTAAATTAACGAAAAATATTATAGATGTATATTTTTACATTATACTCAACTTTTAATGGCTAAAATTATCTCATATGAATTCTTTATATATGCTTATGACATATGGTTGGAAAGCTCTCGATATCTAGTTTAATATGAAATAAATATTATTTAAAAATTCAAAATATTCAAACAATTACATTTAAATGAAAGCATATAAGAAGAGTTTTGAATACAAAGAGACACTAATCATATTATTAAAAAACTAAAAACAAAACTAATATATAAAATTACTTAATTGCCCTTAAAGCTAACTATACTATAAGGATATTTTTGGCAAATCAAAATTTTCAAGAAACCTCCAAACTCATTCACACTTTTATAATAAGTATAGATAATTTACCCATCTTCAGGCATGCAAGTTCTCACTCTCTGTGTCTGGTGGATGAATTCGGGAAAGGAACTCTTTCTGAAGGTTAGCTACTGTGAGAATGAGATCCTTAATACTTTAAGATTGCTATCACTTTCTAACATTTCCTATCTATCAATTCCAGATGGCATTGGTCTCCTTGGTGGAACCATTAATTCTTTTGCCTCATGTGATAACCCCCCCAAGGTTTGGTATTGACATCCTTTATACATCTAAGCCAAAAACAAAGTAATTTATTACCTTATCTCAATTTATTTGCTCCTATTTTCTTTGTTGGACATCTCCTAAAATGTGGGAGAACTACTATCTGGAGTTAATAGTTTGAATATGCAGAAAATTCCCTCTTTTCGACTCTTATCTAAAACTTCATGATGAGCCAAAGTGATCCGTTTCTCTTAGGACTGATTAACTATTTAGTAAAGGAAGGCAGTATTAACCTTACTGTTTCCTTGACTAAATCAGGTTGTTAGTGCTACTGCCATTTCCAATACTGGATGTATTTTGTGATAGATTGTATTGTAATTGGACAAACCATGTGTGGAGAATGGGTAGCTGCCTTCTCTGTTACTACATATGACATTTCTAAATTGACCAAACCCATGAAAAATAATGTTTTCTGTTGGGATTTATTGGTCCAGTTTCATTTTTTCTGAAAGAGTTAGTGACACGACATTAAACTTGGCAGATGGCCTGTTCTCAGTAATTTGAAAGTATTTGCATACTTGTTTACTGAACATGGTTTTTAGAAAATGTAATTTATATGAGTATATATTGTGATAATCTATTGCCACAAAATGATCAAGTTCTTATATTGTTAGGTTTTAGAACTCACAGTTAGATTTATGTACAGTGTTCTTTTAGGACTTCTTCAGCCTTTTTACTGTTTCTTTTTTTCTTGGAGAGCTAAGTTTATTTAAGTGACAACATGTTTGACATATATGGAATTTCCACTTTTCTGCAGGTTATGCTGTCTACTCACTTGAGTGAGATATTTGAAAATGGCTATTTACTGGAGGTAGCGTATTTCGTTTTCATGCTTCACGTGTCACATAATTTGAGCTTCTACAACTTTCTAGATCTGCTATGATACAAACATCATTATTTAATATCTGCAGTCAAGCAAGATCAAGTATTACACCATGAGTGTGCTAAGCCCAGATGACAAATGCACAGATGTTGAAGATATTGTATTTTTATATAGGTATTGGTGCAGTATTTGATATAATGTAGAATCCACTGTTGCATTTGGATGGAAGGACTTGCATTTGGGGGGAGGATTTAGGGAAAGAATTTCAAATGACTCAATCTAGGATGAATTTGAATCCACTACAATCATTCATCATCATCAACTGCATCCTAATCCCAACTATGTTGGTGTCAGTGACATGAAGTTTATTTGAATCCACTACAATTATTTCAAATATAGCTCAAGATATGAGATCAAGGATTTGATATCCATTGAATTATGAAATTACCGAAACAAACTCGGATTTGTTATTATAGGTTTGAAATGATAAGAAATGGAAAAAATTAATATCTCGATGGACGGCTTTATTTACTGAGCACATTGGATTCCAAGGCTGTAATGAAGTTTCTTTTCTTGAAATGAATCATCTGGAATTTTATGTATAAAACATAGTTCCTTCCCCTATAATGATGTATTGTGCTAGGCAAAAATATTATGAGTGGGGTGTGTTTGTTGTTTTTTGAGTGGTTGTGTTCTTAACTTATTTATCTTGTGCCTGGCAGGTTGGTTCCTGGACGTGCACGCCTTAGCTATGGTGAGTGATTGAACCAACTTTTGAAGCCAAGCCAGATACACAATTTCTTTTCTCCCAGTGATCAATTGCTATAATATGTCTTGCAGGATTACACTGTGCACTACTTGCGGGTATGTTCCTAATGTAATCTCGAAAAACCAAGATTTTGCCTTGTCATGAAAATTAATGCATTAAGCATAAAAGGTATAAAGTCATACCCAGTAGTTTTCTCATTTTGGTAAGATAGCTAGTTTATGACTTTATGTGAACACCGTACATTTTAGTTGTCCTTCAATTTAAGTTTCCTGATTTTCAATTTGTGTAGGAGTTTCTGAGGAAGTTATAAAGAGGGCAGCATCTGTACTGCTTGCCATTGGAAATAACAAGAATGTTGAGAGACTTTTTCATGAGAATATATCTGCACAGGATCAACAGTATAAGGTGTACATTGCGCGATTTTTAATTTTAGTGAGTCAGTTTATTTCTGTCAACCCCATATTGAAGTATGCAAATTAAATGCAGGAGGCTGTGGAGAAGATGTTAGCTTTCGATACTTCAAATGGTGACCTGCGTCTTTTCTTTGACAGTACCTTTCCTTCTCAGCATCAAAGCGGCTGAGTGGCGTCTGATATAGCAACGCAACATTGGAATGTTAAATTTTGTGACATTTTCATGCAATTAGACACTGACAATCATTTTCTTCAAATGTACAGTTGGCTTCAAACATGAAATACAGGCACTCCTAAACGAACATAGCGAGCCTGGTCTGATTAGTTATAAATGGTGTTGGGATTTGCTTAGAATGAAGACCTCAAAATTGTGTTTTCATCAAGAAAGCTGCTGCATAGCAGGGATACTCTGCAAGAAGATGCTTATGAACTAAGTTGTTGTATTCAGATTATAATGGAGATAGATAAACACAAATGTAGAAAACTCACTACGTATGATTCGAAATGGTTTCTATTTTGGAAGATATCTATTAATTACATATATATTCTCACTTGTGGATTATGTTAACCCACACATATACTTTTATATAGCAATTAGCTGGTTGACGGTCATGGGGAACACATGATTTCCTGAACCACTGAAAAGCATATCAATGAACATGCGAGCAGCTGTCTCTGTAGGATGGTATACGTCCCAGAAAAGGTGAGTCCTTCTGTTTGGACAAACCAAAGCAAGAGGCGTGCAAGGAAGGTTAGCTCTCAATCTTCCCAGCCCACAGCAAGCCGCTTTTGTCTCATTGAAACCGTAAGTTGCTGGTCTCTGGATGAAGTCAAGGAAGACACTGTATGCATCAAAGTAAGAGTAGTGGAAATCATTGAGCTCCGATTGCAATTCAGGCAACATCCGTGTGAGCTCCTGGTTGTACTTGCTTGACCAGTAATTTACTTCTTTGTTGCATTCATTGCTCGTGTTCTCAAATCTTTGCTTGGGTGCGCATCCGATCGGTACTACCCCAATCACTAAAAATTTGCGCCCTCCTAAACCATATATACCCTGAATAGCTAAACTTATTAGTAGCATGGTAAAGATTAAATGTTCCTTTTTATAGAAAATAAAACATTTAAAGTTAGATGTGCACTAATTATATATGTATAAGATAGAGCTTTTTAATGAGGTTTTAATTTTGTTTATGAGAAATTGAACAAAATTATATGGATTGTGAATTTGATAAATACTTTAATAACGCAACAATGTTTCCTTTGTGTGAAGTAAATTTATTTTTACCTTGAGCAGTTCTTTGAGGGTGGAAACCATTAGAGCAACATGTTGCTGAGGGGAGTTTTTCTCGGATAGGCCAGACCCCGATTTGAAATAGTTAATAATATCATTGCTGCCAATTACGATGGGAAACAGTGATTTCGATAAGTGCTCCTGCACTGCAGCAGACCCCAATTCTTTCACAAGTCTTTGACGCACGTTGGAGAAATGTCCCACTTGGTGAGCCATTGGGATTGTATGTTTCTGAAATAGGAAAATAATCACAGAGATTAGACATCCATTCAAAAACGATAAAACACAGAATATTAAATATCAAGCGGGGATAGCTCAGTTGGGAGAGAGTCAGATTGAAGAACTGAAGGTCACGTGTTCGATCCACGCTCACCGCATTTATGTTTTGTTTTTATATATTTATTTGTTATTTTTATTTTGCATTTATGTTTTGTTTTTACATATTTATTTGTTATTTTTATTTCGTCTTGCCCACATAGTCCCACGGCAAGATACTAAAAATGGGTTGTGTTTTTGAAAAATAAAAATACCAATTTTGGTTTTCTTTCTAAAACTGGAGATGTAATTGACACCATATATTGTTGGAAATATATCATTGGTTATGCGACTGCCCAGGTTGATATATATATCCCCTAGGGGCCAAAAATACTATCATAGAAAACGAGGTCCATGCTCCACCCTATCAAGAAAATCTAAAAATCCAAGTTTTCTGTTGAACTTACAATAAGGTCTTCGTCTGTGGTGTTAAATATTCCGGCTCCTCCTGAGGCAAAGCTTACACCTTTGAGAAACACATTGTTAGGCTGGGAAAGGTACGGCGGCGCTGTCGACAACCCCAATTTCTCAGCTGTTGGCAAGCCATGAAACTCCCCAGGTTAAAATAAATAAATATATACATGATCAAGACAATTTGGTTTATGCATTGTAAGATTTTAATAAGTGATGGAATGATTTTATGTTTACCTAGGATATCTGCTGAATTTTTGCCATTGGAAAATCTGCCAGTTGCCTTTTGACCCGGATAGTCGATGCCGTTGTATGGAAAATTGGCTTTAATAATAGAAAGTGCTAAGTAATCATTGTTACCAACATCTACCAGTGAGTCGCCAAACACATACATAGCTGGTACTGTTTGACCCCTCGAAACAATGCCAAAAAGCAGCACAACAAAAAAGACAATTGAGCAAGAACAAGTGATATCTGATATTAATTTATGCCACCAAAAAGAAGCCATAATTTCAATACTCCTGGTTTTTCCCTCTAATTGCTTTATTTAATTCTTTGAATGAATTGTTGCAATTGATAGAAAAAAAGGAAGTTTAGAATTTATAGGGATGGAGAAGTGTGATTGAAATGTGAACAAGCAGAAGTTGAATGCTCAGTGTGTGTGCTGGTGATGAAGAAACTTTTGCCAAGCCATTTTGACCTTTTTATGTGTGTGTGATGGGATTTTTCAATTTATTGGATTGGCCTTGTTTCTGACTTTGGTTGATGGAAAACTATCATAAATACATAAGTCTACTGCATTGTAGTCTTCTGGAATTTAATCTTTCTCTTCTCCATTTGGTTTTACTGGATGACTGACTTTGAAAGGTGGACCAATTGTAATCTTACTTATTAGCCTAAACTATATATGAGTTAACTGGAAATTAACTATGCTTCAAAAATAAAAATAAAAATAAAATAAAAGAAGAAATTAACTATATAAATTTTAATGTGGGTGCCGGTTTGGGAATCCATCATATTCATGTTGCATCAACTCTTGCAATTTGTGTTTCTTATATAATGTTTTATAGATACACGATATGTTGGAAAAATTAAGAAATATATATTTTTAAATGATGTCCTTGTTAATTTTGCCTCAACACAAGTTTCACACTTGTGCTTGGAATCAATATGGAATGTTGGTATACAATTCAAAGAAGGTGAAGGTAGGTCCGAAAACTATTGATTGCATATTTATTGGATATGCACATAACAATGAGTCTTATCGGTTTGTTGTGCATGAATCTAAAGTTGAGGATAGACACAAGATCACGATAATTGAATCATGAAATGTCTCGTTCTTTGAAAATGTATTTTCGTGCAGATCGAGAGAAGAAGCAATCTCTTCTAAACGGATACATGATTCAATAGAACAAGAGCAAGGAAATAAAGAAGAGGTGGAACTTAGACACAACAAACGAACTATGATAAAAAAATCTTTTGGTCTAGATTTTCTAACCTACATCTTTGGAAAGTGAACTTCAAAGCTATAGAGAAGCTATAAATTCTTCTGAAGGACCATTATGGAAAGAGGCCATAAAAAGTGAAATTGATTCCATCTTGCAAAAATATACCTGAGAACTAGTGGATCTTCCTGAAGGAAGTAAACCACTAAGTTATAAATGGATTTTCAAAAACATAATGAAGGGAGATGGAACAATTGATAAGTACAAGCTGCTTTGACTTGTAATTAAAGGTTCTGAGACAAAAAGAGGGCCTTGATTACTTTTACACGTATTCTCCGATTATGAGAATAACCTCCATTAGATTGGTACTTGCAATTCTTTGCTTTCGAAATCTTGAAGTACATCAAATGGAAGTAAAAACCGCTTTTCTAAATGGAGATTTAGAAGAGGAGATTTACATGGAATAACCTGAGGGATTCTCTGCACCTGGGCAAGAGAACAAGGTTTGTAAACTGGCCAAGTCATTATATGGCTTCAAACAGGCACCAAAACAATGTCATGAAAAATTTGATAATGCCATGAAAAACTGTGGATTTAAAATAAATGAATGTGATAAATGTGTCTATGTTAAAGAGACTGAAAATGGCTATGTCATTTTGTGTCTTTATGTAGATGACATGTTTATCATTGTAAGTAATGATAAAATAACTAAAATCCACAAAAGATATGTTGAACTCGAGGTTTGACATGAAAGATATGGGTTTAGCTGACGTGATTCTCGGAATAAAGATTTCTAGAACTTCAAATGGACTGACACTTGATCAGTCACACTATGTGGACAATATTCTAGAAAAATTTAGTAAGGATGACACGTCATTAGCTAGAACTCCTCCAAACACGAGTCAACTTCTATCGAAGAATATATGTTAAGCTGTGTCTCAATTAGAATACTCACGAGTCATAGGAAGTCTGATGTACTTAATGAATTTTACAAGACCAGACATTACTTATGCAGTGAGTAAATTGAGTAGATACACGAGTAATCCAACAAATGACCACTGGAAAGGTATAATGAGAATATTACGATATTTAAGATACACTCGTGATTTTGGACTACACTATACAAGATATCCTGTTGTTATTGAAGGATACAACGATGCTAATTGGATATATGATATTAAAAACTCTAATTCTACAAGTGAATTTGTCTTCACTTTGGGAGGTGCAACCATATTATGGAAATCATCTAAGCAAATGGTTATAGCTGGATCCACAATGGAGTCTGAGTTTACAGCTTTAGACAAGTGGTGAAGAAGCTGAATGGCTCCGAAACTTCTTAGAAGATATTCCAAAATGGTCAAAGCTTTGTGCCCGACAATTTGTATACATTGTGATAGTCAATCGCAATTGGCGGGGCACGAGCAATATGTATGTCGATGGTAAATCTGACATATCGTCGTGACCTGATACCATTAGACAACTACTCTCAACTAGTATTATCTCTATTGACTACATGAAGTCAAAGGATAATTTAGCGGATCTGTTAACCAAAGGGTTAAATCGAGAGTTAGTTGTGAAATCATCAAGAGGAATGGGACTTAAACCTCTGGAAAACTGAGTTGATACAATGGAAACCCAACCTAGTTGACTGGAGATCCCAAGATCTATGTTCAATGGGACAACCTAATTGTAAAAAGACTATAGGATCACTATAGGGGAATTTTCCCTTGTCCATTCCTAAACAGTGAAGCCCGTGGAGAAAAAGATAAGTATTTGGCTTTTAATGATTCTTGTGTGTCGGTAAGCTGAGCTAGGTAGTGCGGACTACTCTTATAGAAGAATCACCTATGTGAGAGATAAATGGGACCGCTTCGAAGAGAATTGTGTGAGGCTCAATTTTTAGAACCCCTTGCAGAACCAGGCGTATGTTCAGGGCCATGAATGAACATAGCAATGAGAATTGAAGTATGTTAGGAAGAATCCTGTGTGAGGTATATCATCGTTTACACAAAAAGCAGAACAGTTCAAAGACATCGCGTCTACTGATCAACTAGTAAAGTAAATATATTTTCACAAGGGAAGGCTCAAAGGGTAACACCTACCTATCCTATGCAGGGTTCAACTGTTGAATTTTATCACCAAATCTTTGTATTTTCGAAATTTCCATTTATTTGGGCGATTGTTGGAAACGTTGAATGGAAATTGTGTTTTTGGCATAATTTTCTTGGACATATTTTTTTCAATAATGAAGAATATATTAACTCCAATTGTGTTTAATTTTATAACACCTAAAACTCCCAACTCATGGAGTAGTGGGAGAGTGAAAACTCTTGAAACTCCCTAGTCATGGAGGAGTGGGGGAGTGAATGCTCCAAGTCATGGGGTAGTGACACTTGAAACTCCCAAGTCATGGGGGAGTGGAAAGTGAATACTCCAAGTCATGGGATAGTGGGGAGTTAATATGGGTTGATCTTGAAACCTATAAAAGGTGGTCCAACTCTTCACAATCTACACACAACACAACTCCCACATTGTACAACAAAAGTCCTTGCATCTTGCTCTTGTGTACCTTGGCTTCCAATTGCATTTTGGTGGTGATTTCCAAGCATAGTCTTCAGTTCGCCAGAATTGAGGTAATCCGGTTTTCTCGTCTTATCCTGGGAAACAGACGTCAGAATAGAGGACAAATCTGTTTTAAGGATAGTGTGTTCAACATACGATTCGGGTCAATTTTATATTGTGCTTTTGTAATTTTGTTTATTACAAATTTCTATTGTTGTTCTGTAATTTGTAATTCCATTCCATTACGTAATACCAACTGTACTAGAAATATCTTCTTATTTTTCCAACACGCTAAGTATATGCATGTGTTCTGCAATTAAACACTTAATGGAAAAAAAACGTTAAACATGCAGCTATATTTATTGATGATACAAACTAAAGATATGAAATATCAAACAAAAATAAAGAAGCTGGACTAATAGATATTAACTCCAGTTGGTGGAATTGTCTAGTGAAGGGATGTGGCCCCGATATAATTTTGTTAGCACATGAAATGTTTGACTCTAAAATTTTCTACCATTTGGCGTTTCCATTCTCAGAAAAAGCAATTATCAACATGGATTTGATTTAAATCACAAACAATACCAACATATACATTATCGAGTAAATCCAGAAAATTATCTCCCATTGTACGATTGATTGAAATACATAGGGATGGTTTCAGGATTGTTTTGCAATGATGCACAATATGAATATAATAATAAACTACACAAAAAATAATTAATAGGAGCAAACTTTGTCTTTTATTAACCTAATTAATGTATAGCTTTTAAAAATGATAATGTTATATAACAATTACGTTGTGCTTGGTTGTGAGACATTTCTCACTTTTCTCATCTTTCAATCAAAAACAAATTTTGAACTTGCGATTAGCTGTGAGAAAACTCAAATAATTTTTGAAAAAAATCGCAACTTTCTTTCACAAATTAATCCAAAGAGAGGGAAGAAAATCCATTCTCCTTTCTTTCTCTGACTCTCACGCTTCCCCAAATCCATACCCATATTTTCTATTTTTCTCTCTTCCTATCCACCAATAAAAAAAAGAAGATGGATTGCTGGTAATTTCTTTAATTAGTATCCCACCATTTTTATTGATTTACTATTAATCCTAATGAGATAAGGTATAGAATGAGATTCATTTTACCTATATCTCGTGTACTAGTAATTAACAAGGCGATTACATTTATTCCAGTTTAAAAAAAATTAAGATATGGTTGATTTTGTCATCTCAATTGAGTTGCCTTTGTAGTTATTTATGCATGTCTCAAATTTGAATTCACGCCTCTTATGATAAAACTTGATTATTATTACATTTTCACATTTGCTTCCCAATATTTAACAAAAAAAATAATTTATGGTCATGCAAATGAGAATACTATTCCAAGAATTCTATAAATAATTTCTCAAAAAATCTCACAACCAATAATCATCTCAAAAAGATTCTCCATCACATCAACTGTAATTATTACTCTTTCACTCCACATCAAATCACACTATAATTTTTTTTCTTACTTTTCAAAACAATATTCTCTCCTTTTCTTCTCTCTCAAACCCTAACCTCCTTCATCTTCTTCCTCTTCTCTTCCATCATCCTCCTATGAAGGCTAGGGGGCGCCAACATCTCTTCCCCCCATGGCAGCCGCTAACCATTGTGGGGCCGGCCCCCTGGTGGAGTCTTATGGGGGGCTATGCCTCCTCCAAGGCCGCCCCCCCAGGGGGGTGATGGCCCCTAGGCTGCTGTCTGCCATCTGCATGGAATTTCGCCTGCATGCCCCCAGGATGCTGCTCCCAAAGACGCTGCTCAGATTGCTGGAAGCTCTTCTCCAACGACCTTCGTTCATGACTCGAACCCTCGACTTTCGGCTCATAATGATAATGCTCATGCTAATTTGGGTAACACTTTTGCTAAAGTTGTTTTAGGTAATACCCATCCTATGGATTCTACTTTTCCCCAGGCCCCAGGTAATCTCGCTTCATTTTCTCATATAGTTTCTGGCAAGATTCCTTCTATCCCTAAACCTGTTAGGAAGGGAGATTATTATTCTGTGACTATTGATGAAAATGTTTACCAGAAATGTCTTGCCGAATTCTCTTATTCATTGATTGGGCGGGTGATTTTGGGAAAGGGTAACAAGCCATGGCCGACTATGCTTTTGCATAAACGGCTATTTGAGCTATGGGGCATTAAAAATGACTGGAAACTAATTCCCTTGGGCAAGGGATATTTTTGTGTTAAATTTTTTAATGCGCAGGATCGATCTCGTGCTCAGCTACGTATCAATTGGGTGCTTAATCCGGGTACTATTCGGCTTTTCCTGGGTCCTGGATTTCAACCCTTACAAGGTTCACACTTCTCTAGCCAGTGTTTGGGTTCGAATTTTTGAACTCAGTTTGGAATACTGGGATCCTAATACTATTTTGGATCGCCAGTGCTATTGGTAATCCAATTTAAATCAATCCGCGATCACTAGATGGATCTCTGGGATATTTTATTCGTGTGCTGGTTGATATAGATCTCGCAAAATCATTGGATGAAATTTTCAGCGGAAGACTTAACACCCTTGAATTTGGTTTAAGTTTGTTTTAACACTTGGTTTTAGCACTTTGTTAATTATCGGTTGGATAGCAAATTATCGTGAGATATGAAATGATATGCGAAAATTTAATCTTTGAAATGTAAATGACACAATAATTTTTATAGAGGTTCGAAGATGGGGTAATTCTTCTACTCATCTCTTCTCCAACTCCTGGAGGAATCCACTAAGTATTGATCAGAGTACAAAGTAGTTATCAGTCCAGATACAAGTCTTGATCACACAGCTGACTTGATCCTTTGGGACTCAATCGGAGATGCCTTGGTCACACAAATGGCATCTCGTCCGACTCGAAACTTCTTCACAGGCGGTGCGCTTGCTACTTCACTCACTTGCTCAAGCTTCTTGGATTTGATCACGAAGCCCTCCAATAACTTGAGAGTGGTTCGACCTTGAACCTTTCTACAATCCTCCTTGGAATGTAGACCCCTTTTGATTCTTCAAAAGTTTCCTCTTCAACAATTTGAAGTTGTCTTTCCTTTACAGCTTAGTGTTGGATCGATTTCCTTCAAGATTTAGGCTCGAGGATTTTGCTTGAATAACTTGAGAATATTTTGCTGGTTACAGTTTGAATAATAGCTTGAATGTTCGTGGTTCAGGTAACCTTCTCTCAATGATATTCCTCAGCCTTTTATAGTGAACTTTCAAAAATCTGCCAGTTGAAGAGATAGGCTGATTTTCAAAAATCACTTGTGTTCGTTGGCTTGTCTTGTTGCAGTCCTTGATGTTGACATTTCCTCGTATTAAATGAATGTTTCAGATTTTCAGAGTCTGACACGAGGTGCAGTGTTTCCCATTGGTTTATTCCTTTTGCATGCTTCTGGGACTGGACACTTTAAGACATGGTAGCATGGAAGTATTACTTGTTTAGGTAATATTCTTGACTTCTGTGCAACGGATTCTTTTCAGTCGTCTTGACTTGACTGCAGTTCTCTAACTTCCCCAGGTGACTTGAGTCTGCTCCAATGATTGAAAGACTCATCTGTCACTTCAACTTGACTTGGCTTGGCCTCTTTGGATGACTTCAGTCGAGTTCTTGATATCTCTTCCTAGCCACACTCAGCTGCTTCACAGCGGAGTCTTCATCCCAGTCTTCAGTTGGCTTCTTGTATATCCAAGCATAGCTGACTTGACTCAGCTCGTACAACCCTATCTATTACAATGAAAATTACAAGGAAACTGGGGTGCCAACTTTCTAGTCTAAGTTTTACATGGCATTCATCAAAATCTAAACAATAAATTTCCCAACAATTTCCCCCTTTTGATGATGCCAAAACTTAAAACATACATACAAAATGTAAATAGCAAAGGTACATACAGACAATGTAGAAACATAGAATGTATGCGTAGAATCAATCCTTTTATTGATCATAACATTCTTGTTCTTTACTCAGCTGTTTACAATGTGTATCAGAGCAAACACGACATTCTATATCTACGCAAAAATATAGATATTACAGATTCTTATTCATCGTACAGAAGACTTACATACATATGTATTTACAGCAGTAAAATACATGAAGGGGTGGACAACAACACTTCATCGCCTTCGCTGCCTCTTTCTTTCTTCTTCAGCTCTGTCGTCCTCTGGTCTCTTTCTTTTCTTTTCATCTTCAGCTGCCTTCTTTTTCTCGTATGCTCTCTTTGCAGCATCGTCTCTTCTCTTTCTTTCTTGCCTTTCTTCCCACAGCTGATCTTGCCTTTTGTTTTCTTCTTCGATCCTTCTGACATAGTCAACATTCTTCCTAGCCACTTCCCGGTTGGCTACTTCGTCATATCCAGCCCAGTAGATTCTTCCCTTCTTGCCCGAATCTACATATTCAATGTTTTTGGGTAGAGGTCTAGGTTGAAAACCTCTTCCTCCACCACTCCTTCCTCTTCTTCTGGGCGTATATTGTACTGGAGTCTTCTTCTTCCCAAAGAGAGTGACCAAGCGAGAGGATTGCTAGTAGTCTGCTGTCACTGTCGCTTTCTTCGCTCGACTTGGACCCTTCTCCCAATACAAGTCCCAAGCTTGGGCTATGGACATATTTTTGAAGTATCCCTCGGATTCGAGCATTTTAAATTCCTCCACTGATCGTGGCTCGTCTCCGTCATCTGGAATGGCATCTGTGTCTTTTCCTGCCAGAATGCCTCTGTATTGTTTCAATATATCCATCACACGGGCATCCATTTTTCCTTTGACCTCCTTCATCCCAGCTTCTACAATTTTTCTCTTTTTCGGACATAGGCAACAGTAGTGTTGGAGCGCGATGTTCTTGGGGAGTTTCTTGATTATGTCACCGACAAGGCCTTGTTGAGGGGTTTCAGCAAACATTAGAGTCACATCTTTTGAACCTTCCCCCTCAACTGCTTTTCCCTTTTCTTTTTTCTGTTCTTTAACTGTTTTCTTCTTCTTCTCAACAGCTGTGTCCTTCTCTTTCTCATCCGCTAACCCTTTCAACGTCTTCAGGTATTCCTCTTCCCCCTTTTTGGCATCATCAAAGGAGAGAGGAACCCCTGGGAACATGCCTGCGGGCATAAAATCTAAGCGGCTGATAGCTGAGTTCTACTTGGAGTCTGCTGTGGAGTATGCTGTTCGAAATTCTAAGTGGGTGACTTTGGATTCGACTGCCACCAGTTTCATTTCAATCATAAGAAGGCTGAACTTTTCATTCATATTCTCCTCTATGCGCAGAAGTTCTTTCGATGAAATTCGCGCAACAGTTCCATTTCAGTGGTATGGGAGGCATGCATTCTATCAATATTGTCTTGCATCCTCTGCTTCATGTCAACATTATCAGCGCTCCAGATCAACATTTTGTTGTACAATGCCTTGAAGTATCTGACTTGTTCGAATCGCATTGTACTCTGCTGTTGACACCATTCTCTGATCCGCAGCACAATCCCTCTCAAGTTGGCTGTGAGAGTGGCATCCCTATTGTCTAACCGCATATCCAGTGAGGCCTGGTGCCTTTCAATTTTCTCAATCTCTCCAAGGATAGTCTTGAAGACCTCACGCACCTCAGCTGTTACCTCAGTCTCAGCTGGCGGCCAAGCAACATCAAAATCGAACTCTGCTGGGACAATGGAGGCAGTGGGAATCACTGGATCAGGTTTGTGATACCGTCTCCGCTCACGAGCTGTTTCTTCAACAAGGTCAGGCACTTCAATGGAAAAAGGAAAAGTCTCTTCGAAAGCATCATCATGAACGTAAGGTATGGAATGTACAGTCGTTCGAGCTTGTGATGTACCTTGTTGAGTCGACTCTGCTGCAGCTTTGGGAGCTGCTGCGCAGATGATTTCGATTTCAGTGGCCTTGGTGTGTGGTTTGGCCAGCTGACTGAGCCTCAGCTGTCTTAACAGCTTCTTCGGCCTCAGTGGATTCTGCTAAATGAATTTGTTGTTCCTCAGCTGCACCATCAGCGTTATCGGAAGATGATGAGTCTAGAAGACTTGGCTCATCATCAAAATTGAAATTTTGATGAGCAACCTTGAATTCTGGCTTACTCGTACTTGGTAGAGCGTCCTCAGTTGAGTCTTTGTGATGTTCAGTTGGAGTAGACTCAGCTTCATCTGCCGATCCCAGGAAAGTTGTATCAGGATCATCCTGGGAGTCATGAAGAGCACTGATTTCCTCCTCTGAGTCAGCAATTATGGTCTGAGGAATGCTCTTATCTCCTTGAGTTTTACCTAGGGAAGTCTCAACCTCCCGTAGGCCTTCATTACCTCCTGCAGTCTCAACTGCAGCGGGGCCTTGTACAATCCCTTCGACAGGCGCAACTATCTTAGGGTCTTCTGCAGTGGCATCCACAGAGTCTCAACTCCGTGGATTGCACTTTCATTGCCAGTGTTAACTCCGGGGCGAACCATCCGTGCCTTGATGATCGCATCGGCGGCGTCCTCGGCTGCAGCGATTGGCACTTCAGCTGAGATAGAGTCAACTGTCCGCGCTTCGTTAGTGACAACTTGCTGTGTTTCCTTTTCTTGTTCCTTCTCCACTTTGCCTCCTAGATTCAGGGTAGAGTCACCAAAGATCCTCCGACCTAGCTGCAGTGGAGTGAGTTTTTCCCTCAGCTGGCTCACGAGCTGAGTGACTTATGTTGGGGTCACTCTGCTCCAAACTCACGACTTTGTCAAATGAGTGGTCAGCTGTAGGGACAGGTGGTAAGACACCTTCAGCAGGGGTTGGCTCAACTTGGGTGCCCAAATTCCCGGTGTCATCGCCATTCCCTTAGATCCGTCTTACGAGTGAATCGGGGAAGTGGTTGCGGCAATAACGGTGGCAATCTATTTGTACCACTCCCAACGAATCAATTTCACCGTGATTTGGAAGACTCTCCTGGTCCTTCCATCAGCTCTTTCTCATGCATCAGTGTGGATTGGCTTGCTGCATGTCCAACTTTTCTTGTGCAACAATAGGGTCCATGTCCTCATCACTGTCTGAGAGTACGTCGAGATGAGGATGAGTATGGTCGCTGGTTCCAGTGAGAGGACAAATGTTGTCTTTCTCACGCGCCTCTGCTTCCTCAGCTGCTCTAGCCTGTTCGTTTTCCTTCCGAATTTGCAGTATATTTATACAATTATCCTGACTCAGGGCTTGCAGCATAGTGTCAACTTCAAGGAACTTGAAAAGCTCCTCTTCCTCATCAATAAACTCTGGGTGTTCAAACTGCACCCTAGAGTGACTCAGCTTCCACTTCCTCCATGCTCTTAGACGATTTTGGATATCAAGGTACAATGGAGAGCATATGATTACGTCATCATCTTCATCCTCTCCCTGTTGTCCTTCTTTTTCAGGAATGGAGGGTAGCAAACTTTGCTGCTCTTCACCCTCAGCAGCATCTGACTTCGCTGCTTCTTGTTCCTCAGCTGTTCTATCCACAGCTAGGTCTTCGATTTGCCTCTGCTGATCGGCCTCAGCAGACTTGGCTGTTTTATCTATAATTTCTGGAGACTGCACTTCTTCAGCAGTCTCAGAGACTTTTTCCTGCTGAGTGGCAGACTCAGCTGTCTTCTCAAGCGTTGAACGCTTGGTAAGTCTTCTTATTTTTGTCCTTACCAGAGGAATTTCTGGTTTGGATATTTCTGTCTCAGCATCTTTGGCGGCGGGGGCCAGTGCATCTTTCTTTGTCTGAGGAGCTGCCTTTCTTGGCTTGGCAGTCCTCTTCTTCTTGATGGTTGGAGAAGGTATTTGAGGTTCCTTCTCCGCCTCGGCTGCAGGGGCAGGTGACTTGGCTACAAGGGCAGGTGCATCTTTCTTCTTAGCTGCAGGGGCAACTAACTTCTTTCCAGCTGCATGGGCAGCTTTCTTCTTGGGAAGGGAGGAAACAGCTGTGTCGTCAGGGTCAGCTGATTCCCTCTCACTGGTACCAGTCCTTTTTGTGTAGGCTCTCTTCTGGGCTCCTGAGAGATTGGCCCGAAACATCTTCTTGTTAACATGGAATGATTTTCCATGTCGAAGGGGAACACCCTTCACCTCCATCAGACCCATCGTCCTTGAAGGACTTATTTGCAACATTCTGGTAGAGTGTGCTGTAGACGAATTCTGCCCAGTTGACTTTCTTCTCTTGCATGATCGCAGCCATGACGATCAGCTTGGTCTTGGACAACTGATTGAAGCTTCCAAACTTGATGTCTACACATTTGGAAACGATATCCAACAACTTATGATAATCTTCTTTCAGCAGCTTCTTGTCTGCTGTGTAGACAACTTTTGTAGCACACTCGGTTTGGCCACTTCTTTCCATGCAGCAACCAAATCGACGTTTGCTTCATATATCTCTGACATGCCCTCCGACGACAGTAAATAGTGCTCCGCAAGGTCCTTTGCAGTGATTGTTATGTCCTTTCGGTGGATGGAGGACTTAATCCCTTCGTCCTGCACCTCGACATTCACGTAGAACTGGGTGACCTTCTCTACGTACGTCATTTGGTATTCCAGCATCAGAAAGGGTTTCAACCCGGATTTCTCGATCTTATCAGCTATCTTCTTCACAAGGGTTTCATCAGAACCCTGTTTAATCATCCCGTCAAAATCCACGGTTGATCCAGTGTGGATTTGCTTTGAGAGCTTGGAAAAATCATGTGCTGGTGCCATTTCAGTGATTTTTATCGAACAAAACTTGACGAACTTGCTTTGAAGATTGGTAGGGTTTTGAGAGAAAAGATGCTTGCTTTCTTGCTCTGGAAAGATGATCAGTTTTTGAAGTGAGAGAGAAAAATGAGCAAATGGGTATATAAGGGGTATGAAAGGACGTGTTTTCGGTTTTTGAAATTTTGATCAAGATCAACGGCTCAGATTTAGCACGTTACTTTGCATTTAATTGCTCGCATTTATTGCGGCAGCATTTATATCCAATCAAATGCTTTCTTGTCGCGACTTTTGGTATGCCGTCATTATTACTGTTGACGTCATCCTTAAAAACATTCCCACTCATTAAAAACGACTGCGTTTTTGTCACTTAGCTCATAAATGACTCAGCTCACTGCACAAATGACTCAACTCTTCTTCTCTCTATTCGTATGGTGAATTAGCTGTCAGCTAACTCAATACAGCTGACTTTCCAATACGACTGATTCACTTGGCTGATTTATGAGACTTGTTCATTTTCATCTTTTCACCTTTCATCTCTTCTCATTGAGTCTTCTGAGTGTCAACTCAGCTCAATTTACCCTAGCTCATGCTTGAGTTTTTCAAATCTTGATTCATATAATGGCTTTGTGAATATGTCAGCTAACTGTTTATCAGTTGAGATGTATTCCAAGGTGATGTCTTTCTTTTCAACATGATCTCTTATGAAATGATATCTGACATCGATGTGCTTTGTTCTTGAATGCAACACATCATCCATAAGACTTGGGCACAACAGCTGCCCGCAGCTATGTACTCAGCTTCAGCTGTGGATATGGATATTGAGTTTTGTTTCTTGCTAAACCAGGAAACCAATCTGTTTCCAAGCATTTGACATGTACCTGAAGTACTCTTCCTGTCAACTCTACATCCAACACAGTCAGAGTCTGAGTAACCAATAAGCTTGAATCCACCTTTCTTTGGATACCATAAGCCGACTTCCTGGCATCCCTTCAAATATCTTAGGATTCTCTTAGCTGCAGTCATGTGACTTTCCTTTGGAGCAGATTGGAATCTTGCACATACTCCTCTTTGCAAAGGTGATGTACGGCACCTTCTTTGTTGGATAGAAGCGGATAGGAGGATCCATTAGTGCTCTGTATCTGGCTTGATCCACAGGCTTGCCATCTGCATCCATGTCCATCTTGACTGATGTATTCATTGGTATTTTCACAGAAGACTTCTCTTCCATACCAAATTTCTTCATTAAATCCATGGTGTACTTTGTTTGACTTATGAAGGTTCCATCCTTCAGCTGTTTAACTTGAAGTCCTAGAAAGAATGTCAGCTCTCCCATCATGCTCATTTCAAATTTGCCTTGCATGAGGTTTGAGAACTTATCACACAGCTCTTTGTTTGTGGATCCAAAAATAATATCATCCACATATATTTGAACAAGCAGTATACTCTCTCCATCTTGAATTCTGAAGAGTGTTCTGTCCACTTTGCCTTTGGTGAATCCATTGTCAGTCAGAAATTGAGACAATGTGTCATACCATGCTCTAGGTGCTTGATTTAATCCATATAAAGCTTTCTTGAGCTTGTACACCTTATCTCCAATGGTCTTCTGCTCAAAGCCTGGAGGTTTCTCAACATAGACTTCTTCTTCCAATAGTCCATTTAAAAATGCACTTTTCACATCCATTTGATATACCATGAAGTTTTTGTGTGCAGCATAGGCAAGAAACATCCTTATTGCTTCTAGTCTTGCAATAGGAGCAAATGTTTCATCAAGATCTATTCCCTCTTCTTGGCAATACCCTTTGGCTACCAATCTTGCTTTGTTTCTTACCACGATCCTTCCTCATTCATCTTGTTTACAAGACCCATTTTGTGCCAATAACATTTTTATGGGTTGGTCTCTGCACTAATTCCCATACCTTGTTTCTTTCAAACTGATTCAGCTCTTCTTGCATGGCTTGAATCCAATGTGTGTCATCCAATGCTTGGGACACATCTTTTGGCTATATTTGGGAAATAAAACAAATGAACATTGCTTCTTGCTGAGCTCTAGATCTGGTTCTCACACCATCTCTCACATCTCCAATGACTAGTTCTGGTGGATGGTCTCTCAGCCATCTCACATAGGGTTGAAGCGGTCGGTTGGGTTGGTTGTCTCTCGTTGTGTTTGTCTTGAGCAGCTCTCTCATCATCGCTCAGCTGCAGATTTTCCAACTGTCTTTGAGATTAAGCTATTTCACCTTCATCTTGATTAATTACTCCAACTTCTGCTTCAATATAGAGACTTTTCTGCATGGTTGGCTGATTCAGCTTATCAGCTAACTCTTCAATGTCTTCTCCATTTACATTAGGTTCATCAAAAACCACATGGATAGACTCTTCCGTGACCATAGTCCTCTTGTTCAACACTCTATAGGCTTTACTTTCAGCTGAGTATCCCAAAAAGATACCTTCATCAGCTTTAGCATCAAAAGCCTTTAGATTATCCTTGCCATTGTTGTGGATGAAACATTTACATCCAAATATTCTAAAATACCCAACATTTGGCTTTTTCCCTGTCCAAATTTCATAGGGAGTCTTTGTCAGCTGTCTATTTATCATGCATCTATTTTGAGTATAGCATGTAGTATTGATGGCTTCAGCCCAAAATCTTTTTGGCAATCCAGCTTCAGCTAACATGGTTCTTGCAGCTTCCTTGAGAGTTCTGTTTCTTCTTTCTGCTACTCCATTCTGCTGTGGAGTCCTCGCTGCAGATAATTCATGAGCAATACCATTTTCAACACAATACCGAGTTATTATTCCATTGACAAACTTAGTCCCTCTATCAGATCTTATCTTTATAATGGTTTGACTCTTCTGATTTTGAACTCTTTTCATCAGTTGAGGTAACTTCTGCAAAGTTTCCTTCTTTTTGCACATGAAGATTGTCCATGTATATCTTGAATAATCATCCACCACTACTAGAGTGTATTTATTTTCACTTATGCTAGCTGGCTCAACTGGACCAAATAGATCTATATGCAACAGATGCAATATCCTTGTTGAAGATGGACTTGACTTCTCTTTGAATGATGATTTGATCTGCTTTCCCATCTGGCATGCATCACAAACACTTTCCTTCTTGTACACTGAGTCTGGCAATCCTTCTACAAGATTACTCCTTGCAAGCTTGTTGTTTGTCTTGAAATTCAGGTGACTCAGCTTCTTGTGCCACATCCAACTTGATTCGGCTGTACTCTTTGCTAGCAGGCAAGTGCTTGGTGTGGCAGTTGACCAATTTACCACATACATATTCTTTTGTCTGGATCCTTGCAACACTACTTCATTTGATTAAGTGTCTTTGATTTGGCACACTTCCATATTGAATCCAACTTTATAGCCCTTGTCACAGAGTTGGCTGATGCTTAACATGTTGAAGTTGAGGCCTTCAACATATGCAACATATGTGATTTCTAATCCATTTTTCTTGATGGATCCAGTGCTCTTATTTCCCCTGGAGCTTCATTTCCTCCAAATATGACTTTTGCGCCTCTAATCTCCTTGAATTTTGACAGATATTTCTTGTTCCCTGTCATGTGTCTGGAACAACCACTATCCATGTACCAGGTTCCTTGGCACTCAGCTGTTCCTTGAACCTGCAATCAAGGAAATCAGTTTTTAGGTACTCATACTTGCCTGGGTCCTGAGGGGTTAGTGCTGTAAGATGATCCAACTAACCTATAGCCAAATGATCTGACTCTAAGAGGTTACCATCTATCTGTGCCATAATCATAATTCACTTTGGCAAATTGCTTGGGGGCTTTAGGTTCATACAACTGTGTCTTTTGTCTGTATGCCTATGTGTGTGTTTTAGCAATTGTCTTCTTTGGGTAGTTGTGATATTTCTGAGTGTAGTGCTTGGGTGCATATGTGTGCTGATGATAGCTCTTTTGCCTTTGGATGACCTTTGCTGAGTTCTAGGCCTTTGCCATTTTGGCATGTATTCCATAGGTCTTTGCTGATATTTCACATTATTCCAATCAGCTTGACTTGGGTAGTTTCTACCATTCCCATCATTTGTGTTCCTTTGATAGAACTTAGGGGATTACGGTAGCTCTGTTTCTTCTTCACAGAGTACTTCCTGTTTGGAGTTTGCTGAGGAACTCTGCTGGATTTCTTCTCAGCTGTCCTCTCAGCATACTCAACTACCTATTTTCCTTTTTCTTTATATCCAAGGCCAGTTTGTTTGTGATTGTGCTTTGGAATGAATGTGTGTGCAACATTTGGTGTCTTGGATTTTTGAGATGCTTCATTACTTGAAGATCCTTTTTCCAAGATCACTCTTGGAGTTTGACTATGCACAAAGGAATTGAATCCTATGCCTGTCTTGTCTCCACATTCTTTTTGGCTCATGATAAGGTCATCCAATGATTTAGATGCCTTTGTGAATGAAACAATCACATTTTTGAGATCATTTTCTCTCTTTTCTATAGCAGCTATCTATGCTATTAGTTTAGCATTCTCAGCCTTCATCTCTTTGTTCTCATCAGCTATGTGACTTAGAGTACTCAGTTCCTTAGTCAGCTGTAAGTTTTGGCTTTCGAGCTGGCTGTTTTCCTCATTTAATAGTGTGTGTGAGGATTTAATGTGCTCAAAGTCTTTCATCATTTTTCCTAATGAATCATAAAGATCAGTGGGTGATGAAGTGTGTGTGTCACAATCACTATCGCTAGAATCTGAGTAAGATGAGTTAGAGTGTACCTCATCTTCTTGGTCAGGTTGATCTTGTTATTTAGCCATTAAACAGATCATTGCTTCTTCTTTAGAATCACTTGAGTAGTCAGCTTCACTACTCTCTGAGTCTGATGTATCTTTCGACTTAGCTGTTTCAGCAGTCTCAGCAGCCAACATTGCCTTTTTCTTTTATTGTCTTCTTTCTCTGAAGACTCTTCTTTCTTTTTCATTCCTGTATTTATTGACTACAAGATATGGACATTCAATAGCAAAGTGTCCTGGTTGTCTGCAATTCCAACACAGGTTTTCAACTTTTTGGTCAGCTCTCTCATTTCTTGGGTTGTCAGGTCTTCGATATTCGACCTTCTGATACTCAGCTCTCTTTGGTGGCCTATCTTCCTTTGACTTGGAGGGAGCTGAATGTCTTCTAGAGGATTCACCTTTATTTCTTTTGTAGTTCTTGTTGAAGAACTTGTTGAATCTTTTAACCATCAGCGCAATCTCCTCTTGGTCAATGATTTCTTTGGTATCAGCTCTCTTCCCATCCTTGACTATAAGTGCAGCTGTTTTGGGTACAGCTGTCTCCTCTTGATCTTTTCTTCTCAGCTCAAATTCATAAGCTTTGAGGTCTGAGAATAGCTCATGGTTGGAAGTTTTTGATAGGTCCATCGAGTGCCTTAGAGCCATGGTTTTCATTTCCCACTCAGCTGGGAGGCTCCTTAGTATCTTCATGCACATTTCCTTTTGTGTGTATTCCTTTCCAAGTGCTGAGAGCTCATTTGTAATTTTAGTGAATCTAGCATCCAACTGATCCATTGTCTCACCTGCAAACATTTTAAAGTTTTCAAAATTTTGAACAACAACAGATAATTTGTTTTCCTTAATTTGCTCTGATCCTTCACAAATTAAAGTTAGTTTATCCCAGATTTCTTTGGCTGTCTTGCAAGATTTGACTTTGTTGAACATGGCTTTGTCCAAAGTCTTGTAAAGTATATCTTTGGCCACATTGTCTATGTTGTATCTTTTTCTGTCATCATTTGTCCATTCAGCTCTTGGTTTTTCAACCATAGCTGGTCTAGGAGCTCTCCTTGCAGCTGTGTTCACATTCATTATTTGCAAGGGCCCATCCTCTATCACTATCCACATCTCATCATGTAAAGCTGATAGATGAGCCTGCATGCGTATTTACCAGTCATCAAATTCTTCAATGGTGAACATAGGAATGCGTGTCAAATTTGCTTCCATGATAATAACTTTGCTGTTTTAAAAATGGCTTTTGAAAGAACAAGTGTTAAAAACTTCTTTGAAAGATTGGAGATCTAGTTCGAGAACTTGTCGGAAGGCTCAATGAACCAACCACTCTGATACCACTTGTAGGTCCCAAGGGGTGTGAGTAAGGTTTAGAAGGGGGGGGGGTTGAATAAACCTTACCAACTTTTTGATTTTAGTCCTTTTAAAATATTACAGAGTTAAATACACAGCAAAGTCCTTGAGGGACAACTAAGTTAGTTAACCAGCAGAGTTAGCCACTCAATAGACTCGATTGAGATGTTGATAGAATAACTCAACTGTTTAGTCTAAACCTTAACTTGGCTGTGATGAAATTTTCAGCGGAAGACTTAACACCCCTGAATTTGGTTTAAGTTTGTTTTAACACTTGGTTTTAGCACTTTGTTAATTATCAGTTGGATAGCAAATTATCAGCAGATATGAAATGATATGCAGAAATTAAATGCTGAAATGTAAATGACACAATAATTTTTATAGAGGTTCGAAGATGCGGTAATTCTTCTACTCCTCTCTTCTCAAACTCCTGGAGGAATTCAATAAGTATTGATCAGAGTACAAAGTGGTTATCAGTCCAGATACAAGTCTTGATCACACAGCTGACTTGATCCTTTGGGACTCAGTCTGGAGATGCATTGGTCACACAGCTGGCTTCTCATCCGACTCAGCTTCTTCACAGGGCGGCTGCCTTGCTACTTCAGCTCACTTGCTCAAGCTTCTTGGATTTGATCACGAAGCCCTCCAATAACTTGAGAGTGGTTCGACCTTGAACCTTTCTACAATCCTCCTTGGAATGTAGACCTCTTTTGATTCTTCAAAAGTTTCCTCTTCAATAATTTGAAGTTATCTTTCCTTCACAACTTAGTGTTGGATCGATTTCCTTCGAGATTTAGGCTTGAGGATTTTGCTTGAATAACTTGAGAATATTTTGCAGGTTACAGTTCGAATAATAGCTTGAATGTTCGTGGTTCAGGTAACCTTCTCTCAATGAGATTCCTCAGCCTTTTATAGTGAACTTTCAAAAATCTGCCCGTTGAAGAGATAGGCCAATTTCAAAAATCACTTGTGTTCGTTGGCTTGTCTTGTTGCAGTCCTTGATGTTGACATTTCCTCGTATTAAATGAATGTTTCAGCTTTTTAGAGTCTGACACGAGGTGCAGTGTTTCCCATTGGTTTATTCCTTTTGCATGCTTCTGGGACTGGACACTTTAAGACATGGTAGCATGGAAGTATTACTTGTTTAGGTAATATTCTTGACTTCTGTGCAACGGATTCTTTTCAGTCGTCTTGACTTGACTGCAGTTCTCTAACTTCCCCAGGTGACTTGAGTCTGCTCCAATGATTGAAAGACTCATCTGTCACTTCAACTTGACTTGGCTTGGCCTCTTTGGATGACTTGACTGACTCTTCATACAGCTGTATCACAGTTGATACTCCTTCAGTCGAGTTCTTGATATCTCTTCCTAGCCACACTCAGCTGCTTCACAGCGGAGTCTTCATCCCAGTCTTCAATTGACTTCTTGTATATCCAGGCATAGCTGACTTGACTCAGCTCGTACAACCCTATCTATTACAATGAAAATTACAAGGAAAATGGGGTGCCAACTTTCTAGTCTAAGTTTTACATGACATTCATCAAAATCTAAACAATAAATTTCCCAACAACGTTCATTGTGTCGAGACATATTATTTTCCCATCTTCGATTCTATATGCTGATGATATTGTTATTATATGTGGGGCCTCATCAGCTAACGCTCGTATCCTGCTTCAGATCCTCACGTTGTATGCTGATATCTCGGTCAGTGTTCAATCCTCACAAATCTAAAGTTTACTTCGGCACCTGGGTTTCTAATCATGTGCGCGGGCGTATCCAGACGATTATGGGTATTCAGTTAGGGGCCTTCCCTACGATTTATATAGGAGCCCCCATCTTTAAAGGTGCTCCTAAGGCTGCGGATTTACATACTATTTTTGATAAGGTTATTCTCAAATTTCGAAGATGGAAAAGGACCTATTTGTCGCTTGATGGTCGTGTCTGTCCGGTTAATTCGGTGATTACTAGCTCCTTTGTGCACACGGTGATGGTCTACAAGTGGCCAAGATCCTTGCTCAAGCAAATAGAAAAGGCCATGCGTAACTTTATTTGGACTGGTGATGTTAATTCCAAAGGTTTGGTAGTGGTCAATTGGAATCGCTATTGTATGACTCAGGCCGAAAGGGGCCTGCGCATGCAATCTATTGTTGTGGCTAATAACGCTTTTTTGATGAAACTGGGCTGGACAGTTATGAATTCGAATACTGTGATTTACAACACTCTCAGGAAACATTATTTGACTTCGGATGGTTCTCTTCGGAGGTCATTTATCCCTTCTTCCATTTGGACCGGGATTAGGCCTCGTATTGCAGATTACTTGGATGAGTCTCGTTGGATCCCTGGGTGTAATTCCGATGTGTTATTTTGGCTTGACAACTGGTTGGGTTACTCAATTGTAGATAGAATTGGTATTCTGTATAAGTACATATATCTATTTTGCCATCGCATTTCGGAGTACTTCTATGATGAGTCCTGGCATTTCACCTTCTCGTTTGTTGAGGCATACTTAGATCTGGTCCGGGATATTGTTTCCTTCCTCGAAGGACACGCGAGTCTGGATGTACTATGAGGACGGGAATATTTCCTCGAAAGCGACAGAGTCTCACATTCAGACCCATACTCCGGCAGTCCAATGGGGTTCTTGGATTTGGTCCCCTCATATTCCGGAACATCGTTCAATTGTGGTGTGGCAAGCCATCCACAATCGTTTGGCGGTCTTGGACTTATTGCGTCCTAAGGGGAGCTTCATTGGCCCCTCGGTTTGCGATCTTTGTTATGCTTCTGCTGAATCTGTGACCATTTATTTGTCTCTTGTGTCTTTGCTGAATCGGTTTGATTCATTTGATGTACACCTCTTTATGGCTCATAGCTTTAATGAATTCCTAGTTAGATTAATGAGTTTCCGTTTCAGTAAGCAGGTTGCTTTCTTATGGCGTGTGACAGTTTTGTCTTGCATCTGGCTCCTTTGGTATATCCGGAATGATCTGTTTTTTATTGATAAACTATGGACGGTGGATGCGGCCATTATCCACCTTCGTGTTCTCATCGTCGAATCCTCTTCCTTAGACTGGGGTTGCATACATAACGTTCAACAAGTCCTTTTCATCCTTCGAAGACTTCGTGTTCCTGGGCGGCCTAGACCAGCCCCAAAGATTGTGCAAGTTAATTGGCAAAAACCCCTTCCGAGATGGATCAAGGTGAACACGGACGGTAGTGTTTTGGGTGCACCGGGAAGTCTTACAGCTTCTGGGGTCTTCCAGAATTGCAGAGGCTTCTTTTGGGGTTGCTTTGTGGATCGCTGTGGTGCGGGTTACACTTTTGAAGCCGAACTGGTGGCGGCAATATGGGCCATTCATTATGCATTGGCTAAGGGCTGGACCCAACTTTGGCTTGAGTCAGATTCTATTTATATGGTGGACTTGCTCCACAAGAGATCATTGGCGGTTCCCTGGCGCCACCTTAGCAAGTGGCGTTACACCCTTCATCTGCTTTCACAAATGGATCTGGTGGTCTCGTATATTTATCGGGAAGGCAATCAAGTGGCAGACCTTCTGAGCAAAAAGTTGCATTCTGAGACTTGGTGAGGAGTCCCTCCTGTGGATATTGTGCCTTTTCTCACGGAAGACTATGTTGGTCAATCCAACATC
Source organism: Rehmannia glutinosa (assembly GCA_016081115.2). Classification (NCBI taxonomy): domain Eukaryota; kingdom Viridiplantae; phylum Streptophyta; class Magnoliopsida; order Lamiales; family Orobanchaceae; genus Rehmannia; species Rehmannia glutinosa. Next base: position 302,270 of record JABTTQ020002356.1, on the reverse strand, counting down.
GGTTTGTTAGTTAATGCAACCGGGCTCTTCTTACAATATTTTTGGATGCATTGTTCTCTTTTATGGGGGGTACTCTTTTTCCTGCCAAGGGTTTCTCTCACAAGGGTGGGTTTTACCTTGGGAGGTTTTAACGAGGACCCAACCATTCAGCCATTTGGTCGGCTTGTGACCATTTCGTTTTCTTTCGGATTTTATTTAAGGCTTGTTTCTTTGGCAACATGATCAGCCTGTGATCATGATAACTCTCTTTTTTATTTTTTTTATATATATCTTTAATTCATTCAAAACAATTAGTTTGAATAAATTTGTCTACAATATGTGATTTTTATTTGTCCCAATAGGTGGTTTTTTTCTCTAGTAAATAAGTTTGTCCCATATGTTTGAGAAGATTCAGATGGCCCATTACCAGACATACATGACAAAAGAGAGATCAAATTCATTGGTACGTGTTTTGTCCGCCTTCATTGTGATGTTCTATTTCTACGGATCAGTTAGATCTATTTTGGTTTAAATTTTTTATTTTAGATCTATATGGGTTCACTACTACAAAAATCCTGATAGACACCGGTTTTAAACCGGTGTCTATTAGTAAAACAACCGGTGTTAAAGTCACTGGTGTTAAAAGTCTGAACTTTTTAACACCGGTTTAAAAGCGGTGTCGTTTCCTTGAAAGACACCGGTTTTAAACCGGTGTCTATTAGTAAAATAACCGGTGTTAAAACCACTGGTGTTAAAAGTCTAAACTTTTTGACACCGGTTTAAAACCGGTGTCGTTTCTTTTAAAGACACCAGTTTTAAACCGGTGTCGTAGATATAAAATATCCGCTTTCGAAGGCCCTGATTTAAAAATTTATGTATTTGACACCGATTTGAAACCGGTGTCTTTTGATAAATAGACACCGTATCAAAACACCAGTTTAAAACCGGTGTCGTTTCATCAAAAGACACCGGTCCAAATCTGCAAAAAATCCATATAAATAAACAAAATTCATTATAAAGTCCAATTCTAGCAACCATCATAAGTTCATTATCAATTAAACCTGAAATCCATTAATACTAAAATCACCAATAGCCAAAATCCAACAAAAAGTACTAGTAGCGAAGTTTCCTTTCGATAAAACAACTATAAATTCATAATCCAATTAATTCCATCAACCAACAAAAGACTATATAATTCAACTAAAGGCAACAAAATCCATATGAATATATGATCAACATAGCTCATGTCATTCAAGCTTTCAAAAATGCTCAAGCTTCTCCATATGATCAATGTTGGTTCTTTCAAAAGTATCATCCCCTCCATCCCTGCAAACAAATGGACAACATATGTTCAACATATAATAAAACCACCAATGCTCAATCCATATTATCAACATAACTTTAAAAAATACCAAAATTCGGACAGGTCATTGTCATCTGGGTATTGTTAATAATGTTAGTCAGATCTCAGTCAAGCAATAATGTTAGCCATATTCACTTTGATTGCATCAAAAATTTGAGGCAGACGTTGACTCATCAGATAAACTTTGCCCTTCTCACATGACCTAAGGAACTTGCAAAGAATACAATTGAATGCTCAAGCATCAGATTAAACTACAGTTCCTAGCATTGAAATAAGAAAACGTCATTGAGGAATCCATCAAATTAATTATTCCTAGTAATTATAGATAGCACAAACTATTATAGTGTTATAGTGGAAGGTTGTTTACCAAACTTTCATCACACATATACAGCAAACATTTCACCTTGAAAGCACGATGATTTATTCTACCATAATGGCATTAACAAAATAAACAAAATAAGGAAAAAAAAAACCTCACCGATAAATTTCTCTGAAGACAGGGAAGAACATAGTAAGAGATTACCTCACTATAGGCCATGTCATGAAGTTGAAAAATACAATACAACATGATTGCAGATATTAAGGGCCAATTTTTTAAGAGGTTCCTTTGAGAGACAGGGGAACTGAGCTTAGAAACTCTCATTTTCTGTGACTGAATGGACTCGTATGTATTGTCTTCCCATGCAACTTTAGTAGAACCTCGTGCTATGCTTTCTTCACTGTGGATGTGAATAGTTTCCTGCAATTATTCATATTTGAGAAATAAACCAACTAATTTCAGGTATCATGTTCATATCACTAAACCTTACCCAAAGTGAGGTGAAAAAATATTCATTTATGGCACACTTGGAAAAGTAAAAAAAATCATTTCAGGTTATCATTTCTGAGTTAGTAGGTTAACATCTCTCCGCAAAAATTAAAGTGCAAACATCAGAAACAGATACATAGTTTCATAATCCCACATAACCAGTAAATGGAAATATTAATTGGGTAATTACAAAAACTACCCCCGAGATTTGAGCTAATAACAAAAAAAAAAAAGAGAATTTATAAAATTACAAAAATTCCCTTGAGGTTTGGTTGTGTATTACACTTTACCCCTTTCATACGCAAAAATATTTCAATCACCCCCTGCTTTGGATTTTTGTAATTACCCCAAACCTCAGGGGTTGTTTTTGTAATTATCCTAAAATTAAATGACATTGTTTGCAAAAGAGAGAAATCGGAACTATGATTATGCAAGTAAAAGAAACATAGGAGAGAGTAACACATACAGGAAGCCAAAAGGAGATGATGAATGCCACCAAAGCAAAGGCTGATATCACTAAACAAGGTAAAAAGTATGGAAACCTGCAATTGATATTGATTAATAAGAATACCATAAGAATTTGCAACTAATCACACGGACGACATGAAATGAATGCGCAAATAAGTATGGTTTACCTCCCGAATAGAGATTCTTTAGAAAAGATGTGAGGGTACTTGTCTGCAGGCTGGATTTATACAAGTCAAATAATTGTTTAGGGAGTTACTTTTTCCTATACACAAACCTCTAGAATGTTTAAAAACAAAAATAGCAGAAATTAAGGATTTTGAAATCTTCCAGCACCCAAAGCAATCTTACATCACCAAAAGTATTAAAACTCAAAAAATGAAATAAGCAATCAGTATTCTAGATATCTCACAAAAAGCTTTCTAGGTCCATTATGCTGGAAACAAAAGTTAATAAGACATAAGGTACTCGACTACAGATATTCGAGAATTAGGCATCATAGATTCAAACTCAAAAAATGAAATTAGCCTAAAGCTATTCGCCAAATACCTTTTGATAGTAGCAACACATAAACACCTTCTCTAAACTATTGATGCCGTTAGCCTGGACGTCAGCATAGGAACGACTTCTGGATCAGGTCTTGCCACAGGAAGGATGTGTTTTGATCGAACCTAATTACAAAAGATGCCCATGCTTACAATTATCCAAAAGAAAATGAAATATAAATTAATTCTAAACGAAGAGGATAGATAAAGATAGTGATATTTCAAATTCAAAGCAAATGTTTACCATTGTGAATTCAGCATAAATTCCAAATGTCATGATTGCAGCAGGATTGCCAACTTTTAAGTGTTTTACTGAATCACCAATAGCAGCAATTATACCCACAGCCTAAAGAAAAAGACCATGCTAGTGAACTGATCTTGGAGAAACACAACACGAAAGGAGATAGCAGCAGTGGCATAAAAAGGGAAAGGTCTTTCGGATTACAAAGAGCAAAATAATTTGCATCTCTGAAACATACACCGCAATACAATTTACAGTGCTCCTAAATCCTCCAATGTTCACTTACATCCATTCTATGCTTCACCTACACCCATATTCTCAAATATACAATGTAAATTTACTTCCTAATCCTCGGTGATTATTAATCCTTTCAGCTATAAAAGTGCTCAGCTCTTCAAATCTATTTCTACCCCAGTTTAAAATACTTAAAATTGGGTTATAAAATTTACCTGCAAGAGGAATATGTCCCTAGGCATCATTGCATCTTCAGGAGAATGGCCAACACCTTCCAGCTTAATTACCTCCAAAAGCTATTAAGCATCACGATATGCACAAAACCAAATCAAATTGCGACAAAGGCCAATTCTGTCTTATACTAGCAAATATTAGCTTACATGAGAATTTAATTAAATAAAGAAAGATTAGTCATCAAAATTAGTTAAAAAGCAATTCAATGCACTTGCCTCTTCATGCTCAATAGGCTGAGCCAACGGAAGGACAACTTGAGCCCCGAAATTACCAACTCGAGTCCCTAAGAAACTACAGGGACCGATTTTAACAGCAGCAGCTGAGTAAGCATCGATGTTGTCCGCCCATTCCGACCTGTGCTCCCGCAAAAAACGGAGTAGTATTGCAGGAGGCACGTTCTGAAGCCAAGAAAGACGAGAAACTGAATGAGAAACTCAACTCAAATAATAATGATAATAATAATAATTAAAATGATTAGATTAGTAATCTGAGAATTAGATCAACCTTATTACGATGACTTTTATGGGGAAAACAGTTGGTCAAGACATTAGAAATTTCAAAATCAATCGAAAAGCATCACTATCACAAGCTAAACTAAAAGAGATGAATCTGACTACTCTAGTTTTTGTTCCGAAAGAGAAATCTGAAATTGAGGCAAACGGCACGTTGTTAATGTCATACGTCGAAATAAATGTAGAAGCAAATATACAGATGAAGTTCTGGGTCAAATTAGTCAGGCACATTTAGTCTTATATCAACATAAAAAACTACCTCAATACTTTAAAGTAGCTCTATTGGCGATAAATGCCTTTCATTTTCTAGACTTTTTCGATATCAATGACTAATCCACAAGCATCATAGACACCACTTGCATTTCAACTCAAACACATGTAAAGTGGAAGAGCATTTCTCGTCCAGGAAACAGCAAAATAAGAGCCCTTCTTAAGCCAATCTCACAAGTTTCAGAACTGAAGTCTTCTTTAGCAGATAGAGTAGTGCCAGCTCTTACTTAGCTCACACCTACGTTGTAATTAACTATTTTTCAATCACAAAGGAAAGAGGGTGAAAAAAGACCATATTTTGTTGCCTTATCGTGAAATGTTATCTGTAGCTAATATCCTGCTCAAAAGCTGAATGTTCGGCAAACAGCCAAACACAGTGGGATAAATGATGATGAAAGAAAATCTTTACAAGGTAAAGTTTCCTCAGGAATAGATTGAACAGGAAACTCCTAAAGATGTAGCCTAAAAGTTTCCCCCTTTGTCCTGAACGGATTCATTTATTTTCATCCAAAAAACTCTTTTTCTAATATTTCAAGTTTAAGGCTTGTTGAAGTGTCCGTTACACCCTTTCAAAATACAATTTAATGAACCATAGCACAATAACATTTCTATATGAAAAATATTGATCTAGTGACAAAATATAAATATACAACATCAAACAATGGCATTCCTGCAGCTTAGAGCATGCCTATTGACTGAGTTCCACTTTTCAACTTAATGTTATCTTCCGAAAAAAATAGATAAATAAAATGCAAATATAAAAACAGAAAACACGAATTTTTAACTGACCTTGTAGAAGCATAGAAGCTTTGGCACACAAGACAGAATTGCATATCGAGGTATATCCATTCGCGAAGGAGATATTCAACCCCATCAATTTTTCAGGATTGGAGTTCACAAGAATCGTAACATCATCCATTCCCTATTTTTCTGCAAGTAACAAAATACATAAATGGTCTAATTTTGTGATGGTAAATGTAGACAAATGATTTTAGATAAGATGATCAAGATTGCCAACCTTGAAAACTAGATAGCGAGAGCTGAACCAGATTGTGTAGCCAAGACCGATAAGTTCCAACACTTTCGGCAACTGTCATTAGATTCGACGGTCAGTAAAAAATGTTAGGGGGGTTTCTGTAATTATCCCTAAAAGATTTGCAGAAGAATTAACTTACCCAGTAATTTGACAAGATGCTTATGGCGAAGACGATTGATAATAGTAAGCTCAGCCAAGAAATCATCTTTCCCTTTAATGCTCTCCCTCGAAAACCACTTCACAGCAATCTTCATATTCTCCTTCACCAAAACCCCTCTGTAAACCACCCCAAACCCTCCCTGTCCAAGCTTATTCTTCTCATCGAAGCTACTCGTCGCCTTTTTCCAATCCCTAAATTGAAACCCCCTTGGCGTTCCCGACAGGCTTTTCAGCGCGCCGATCAAATTAGGGTTCGAACGCGCCATCCGCCGCCGGTGCCAGTAATATCCGACCACGGCAGCGCCCATTAGCAGCACCACCAGCACCGGAACCCCTGCGCCCATCACAATCGTCAGCCATTGACGATTTTATTCGCGAAAATGGTGTACGGTTAGATTCCACCTCAACACGCAGTTCAGCTGGTAGGTGCTCCCCGCCGATGCCGCAAATCCGAAATATGAGTACTGATTCACGTGATCTCTCAGATTCAGATCTGCTACGGCGAGTATAGGCGCGGATGGCTTCGGCGGTGTTGCCCCTGTTTTCTCTCTCTGCTCCGCGATGTAAACTTCCATGATTTTATTAACGCCGTCATAATCCACCCACACGTTGAAGATTTAAACGTGGATGAAAACAATATCTTCCCTCTTACGGCGATGGAGGGGATTTGAATCTGAGAGAGAGAGGGGTGTAAATAGGAGAGTAGTGAAGTAGAAGGGCTTTTAAATGTAAAGACACCGGTTCTATAATCGGTGTCTAAAGATCTGGTGTTAAAAAGTAAAGACACCGGTTCTATGATCGGTGTCAAAAAATCTGGTGTGTAATCTAAAATAATTTATATAAATAGACACCGGTTACGAAATCTGATGCCAAAACCGGTGTCTATGTAAGAAATGTTTTTATAATAGACACCGATTTTGGAAAACCGGTGTTGTTTATGAAACGATAGCACTAATAAGACACCGATTTCATACAAAACTGGTGTTAAAAAGGAAAAGACACCAGTAAAGTCATAAATCTGGTGTCTTTTTGGTGGTGTCTATCAGCAGTTTTCTTGTAGTGGTTTATGATCTTGTAAGGCTTGCAACTATTTTTCACTCGATGTTGTAATTAGATATAAGTTTTTTTTGATGAATCATGAATGAAATTCATTTTGATTTTAAAAAAAGGTTATATAGCGCTATTAATAATGGTATATAACATTCTCTTAATCTATAATGTTATAATGTTATCAGTGTTTTATAAACTATAATATAATTTTTGCCACACTATTAACCAATGTTATAATCTTATAATATTATATATATAACACTTTCTTAATTATTTTTAATAATATTATATAACGCTTTGTGCATAAATTAGTAGTGTTGTATCTATAATAGTTTTACATAAATAATAAATATTAAAAAAGAAAAAAAAACTATGGGGCACGTGGCCCATAGCAGGAAATGTGGAATACATAACTAAATGTGAATGCATGAAATAATTTGAGAGGTCTCAAGTTTTGGACATATTGACAAATTTTGTGTGGTGTGAAATAGTAGTGGAAGAACCATCATTTTCAGCCTCACCAACATTATTGTCGACCCCCAATTTGAAATGAAAAGAGACAATATAAGCTTCCATAATTGTTAACTCTCAATTCTGAATTGATGAGCTTGTTTCACATTTCACATTCCTTCTCATTAATCTTCATAAACTATGTCTATCAGGTACCGATCTACTGTATATCACGTACATTATCTTCTACGAAAATTATTAGTGACAATTAGAAACGATGCCTGACACAAGATTGAATAATACATCAAATTATTTAAACTTGTTGATTGCTAAACATTGTTGAATTCAATTCCATAGCAAATACAAAATATATATATATATATATAATTATATATTTAATTTATTTTGAATGTGCAAGTCGGATTGAAACTGATTCTCCAATTTGAAAATGATAAAGTAAAGGGTGGCGCTATTTGCACCCCAATATTTGATTAATACACCACATTTCTACATATACCCAATCCCTATTTTACAAACCCATCTAATTACTAAATACACCACACCTATATTTTCAATTTTACCCTCCAAACTAAAAAACCCAAACTAAAAAACCCTAATTTAAAAAATCAGCTTTTTTAAAAAAAAAGCTGGAAAAAATCAGCTCTTTTCGAAAAAAAAGCTACAAAAAAACAGCTTTTTTCGGGAAAAAAGAGAAACAGTTTTTTTTGGGGAAAAAAACAGCTTAAAAAACTATTTTTTGGGGAAAAAGCTGTTTCCAGCGTTTTTTGGAAAAAAAACAGTGGAAAAAATAAGCTTTTTTCGGAAAAAAAAGCTGGAAAAAATCAGCTTTTTTCGGGAAAAAAGAGAAACAATTTTTTTGGGAAATAAAAGCTGTTTCCAGCGTTTTTGGAAAAAAATAGCCTTTTTCGAAAAAAAAAGATGTTTCCAGCGTTTTTTGGAAAAAAACAATTTAAGCAGCTTTTTTTGAAGCATATTTTGGAAAAAAATCAGCTTTTTTTGAAGCTTTTTTGAAAACATCAGCCTTTTCCGATCGTGCCATTGTTTTTATTTTATTAAGGGTATCATAGTCTTTTTAACTTATGGTATTTTTGTAAATATTGGGGATGAGGTGTATTAATCTTGGGGGGCAAATAGCGCCACCCTAAAGTAAAATCTCGAGTCATTAATTCAAGTTCTGTTAAATCCTCCGAACAACTATTTTCACAATCAAATGAAATCTAAATATAATTAATTTCAAATTCGAGAAAAAGTTAGAATCAAACTTTAATAATATACATATGTAACTCAAAAGTGATTCGTGTTCATAAAGCTGGACACAATAACTGTTAGGGATAGTTCTCATAAAGTAATTGTGAATTGTTTTTTATTATTAATAAAGACGATATTTATTTTCGAACACTTATGCATATTGTATGTATTTTCTTGAACATCATGAAAATCTCTAGTTTATATAATGTGACCATAATCTTAGTATATAAGTGTTATATACAAGAGGATTAAGATTATGAATAATAAACTAATATTAGGTCCGTGATGAAATTAATTAAAGTATGGGATCTTTAATTAAAACATTATTAATGCGGCCCAAAACATTTTGAATGTGACCGTCGATGTGGATACATCTTAGTGAGGTAATTTATATATAATTTAATCATATAGGACTTGGACCGATTTAATTTGAATTTTTCAATCAAATTCCATTGCAAAAATGAAAATCAAATTAAATCACAAGATGATCATATATGGATAAATATTAATCCTAAATTTTTCCTACGACATTCTCAACACTTGCATTTTAGATTCACATTTGAATTAAATAGCTGGGAATATAAATTCACAGATATGAAATCCATTCCTTCTTGTTAGAAGTAGAAAGACGATTCTCTCATTTATTAATTCTAGAACTGAATGGTTTGAGATCTCTAATTTATAATCCGATTATAAATCAACCATTTGCTAGTGAATTAATGCTAAATGAGGATAAAAAGTAATTAAAGTGGTTTAACGGATACTACCTAACTTCAGTTATGAATTGTCTATGGAGGATCAATCTATATTAATGATCACATTAATGGACTGCTCAAATTCGTAGAGTAAGATATTTTATAATTATAAGAGTCCAATTCCGAATTTATAGTGGAGTAATATCGAAATTAATAAGTTGAATAAATTAATTAAAGAGTTTAATTATTTATTTGATTAATTAGAGCTTATAATTATAGGTTCATAGTCCTCGATTCCCCTTCATAGAGTAAATGAATTAGAAATAATATTTTATGTTCTTAAGGGTTTATGGAAAAGAGTTTTCCAAAATATTTTGGCTCATATATTAATATCAGTAAATCCCGGGAATATCTGATATTCTAGAGTTTTGACTATTTTGGAAATTAAATAAATATAAGATATTTATGATATTAAAAGTTATTAAGTTGATAATTATATTGGATAATTATCAGTTAGAGTTTGAGTCTATCTAGAATTATGAATTCTAGATTAGATAGTGTAGGTCCCAAGAGGTGTGAGTTAAGTCTAGAGGGGGGAAGGGGTTGAATAAACTTAACCAATTTTTTGATTTTAAACACAATCAAAGTTTTAGCAAGAAAATAGCTAAGTCTCTTGAGAGACAACTGGATCAAACATCAGTAGGAGAGTTAACTACTCAACATACTATGCGAAAGTTGTTGATAGAGTAACTCAACTCAAGTGAAGTTAGCTTTTACAAATTCAGTTTTGTTGGTTTTACAGTGGAAATCTTTACACCCTTTATAAAGATTGGGTATCAACACTTATATTTTTGTCTTGTTATTATCAGTTGGATAGCAAATATTAAACAAGTAAATAGATTGCAGAATTTAAATGCGGGATATAAAATGACACAATAATTTATGGTGGTTTGAGGATAGAGTAATTCCTCTACCCCACTGTTCTCCTACTCTAGGAGGAATCCACTAAAGTAATAGTAACTTCGTTACAATAGTACAACAGTCCAAGCTTAGCCTTGATCACACAGCTGGCTTCACTTATGGGACTCAACTCTTCGTGAGGCAGCTGCCTCACTACTTCAGCTCTTCAAATCTTCAGTACTTGATCACTTAGCCCTCATTCGGATTTGAAACAGGTTCGAACTGGAACCTAACTGAACTTCCTTCACTTCTTTGAAGAACATACCCGTTTGTCTTTAAAACAAGTTTTTCCTCTTCAACTTTGAAGTATAACTTCTATCTTCCACAAAGTTGTGTTGGATAAAGTTGCTTCGAATGTAGGCCTGAGGATTATAAGAATTTATTGCTTGAGAGAGTACTGCAGATTGCTTGAATGTTTGTATCATGTTTGAATTTTTGTTATCTTCTGTGTCATCTCTTTCAGTCTGAAAGTTCCTCAACCTTTTATAGTGAGAGTTTGAAATTTGTCCGTTAAAGAGATAGACAAATTCAAACTTATATTTCTTGTTCGTTGGCTTGCCTTGCTCTTGCAACATTTTATGTTGACCCAACCTTTGTATTTAGTACCTGTAGGTGTCTAAAACGAATCAGAGTTGTGCAAGCATTCCATTGGTTCTTGCCACTTGCACTCTTTCAGCAAGACAACTTTAAGGTTGCAGGTATGTCTCCTTACCAAAACGGGTAGGTCTTTGTCTTTATTCGCAACGGACTTCCTCAACTTTATTTAAGTCCTTCACCTGTTTTATACCATAAGTTGAGTCTTCTCCTTCATTTCTTGGATGACGCTGCTGTAAGTCTTCTGAAAGACACAACTGATGAACTTGACTGAAGCTCTTCTTGACAACTCAGCTGCGACTCAGCTGAATCTTCTCTGCATTCTTCAGCAAGTCTTCTGCATCTAAACTTAGCTGCTTGATGACTCAACTAATTTTATAACTATTACAAAGTTGAAATTACATACAGAAATTGGGTGTCAACTTTCTAATACTAAGTTTTCTAAGCATCATCAAAATCTATATAATAAATTTCCTAACAATTTTGCCCTTTTTGATGATACCGAAACTTATTTACATCATAGTGTGCTGAAATTACAATAGTTGAAAGAATGTATGAATTTTATTAATGAACCACTTACATTATTTGTATGTATTTCCAAAGAATTGTAAAAATACAACACAAAATTTGTAGACAGTTATCATCTATCTTCTGGGTCATCTTCTTCTTCTTCTTTCCTCCTCCTCTCTTCTTATTCTCTCCTCCTCCTTTCCTCTTCAGCCTTTCTTCTTTCTTATTCCTCAATCTTTCTCAATCTTAACTCATCTTGCTTATACTTTCGAGCCAGCTCAGTGGCTTTGTGATCAACTTCTCTATTTCGATCTTCATCGAGATCCATCCAATATACAACGTCTTTTTAAGAGGGTTGATGGCCATCATCTCACTTACTCTCCTTGGTGGAGAGATTCTGCCTCTCCCACCAGAGCGAGAATCTCGACCTCTGCCTCTTTCAGCACTTCTTCCTCCAGCATGGCTGCCTCCCCTGGGAGCATGGCTGCTGGGCTGACTCTTGGAAGGCTTTCTTTGAGTCAGCTGCTTCCTAGTCTGCTCGATATCCCTTAAGCCCTTAGAGCAATATAAATCCCATGCATCAACTAAGTCCATTCTAGCATAATAACCTTTGGACAGAAAAGTGTCAAACTCTTCATCTGATCTTTCTTCCAACGGATCTGCTAGTGGAGTAGTTTTATCATTGGGGAGCATCCCTGCTGGTGGACCACCATATTGGATGTTTAATTTCTGAATTCTCTTCTATTGAATCTTATCCAGCTTTGCAATTTCATCTTTAGACTTCTGAACAACTAGACCATCTATTTCTTCAGCTAATAAGTCTTGAGGGAGATGAGCATGATAAAGGTGGTGCATTTTCCTTTGATAATCAATTTTGTAGGAAATTTTTCAAGCTTTTCTTCCCCATTTTTGGCATCATCACCTCAAGAAGAAGGTTGGATTGGTCTGAGGAGGGAGTTGAATTTCTTATGGGTTACAGAGTCTGCTGCATCTTGATTGGAACTTAGTACATGCAGCTGATTCTTCATAGATGGATTTTCTGCTTTCAACGATGCTTCCATGTGCTCCATTTTATTTTCTATCTTCATCTGTAGCAACTTAATGTCGGATAGATGAATCCTCTCCATCCTTTCTATATTATCCCTTTGACACTGTTGGAAAGCAAGCTGGTCAGCTCCCCAGACAAGCAACCTTGAATACAGTTGTCTCAAATAGCCAACTTGCTCCAGGCGTATAGCCTTTGTCTACTGTGCCCATTCCTTGATCCATAGCACAACTCCTCAGATATCTCCAGAAATAGTGGTGTCATGATTGTCAATCCTAGTTCTTAAGTCAGCAAATCCTTTCTCCATTGCCTCCATTTCTTCGCACATGGCTTGGAACTTGGCGAAAGTCTGCTGCTTGCTCACTTGAATCTCTAGGTGAGAACTTGGAGTTAAATTCATGGCCAAATGGAACAATACGTGTATCTAAAGAGACGTGCAGACCATCTAAGTTGACTTGAACATTGAAACGAGCAGCTTCTTCTGCAGACTCTTCTTTATAAGGGATCTCTTCAATAAACGGGAAATGTAATATTCCCAACATGTCACTAGGATCAGAGGAAGGTCATAATCCTCATTCAGGAACACTTCTCTCTCCTCCCTGACCTACAACTCTGTTTGCCTCGGCTATAGAATCTTCCATCGGCAGTCGCAACTGTGGAATCTTGCTAAGCTGACTGTGCCTCAATTGTCTGAACAACTTCATTGGCAGCAGTTGGAGTTTCCTTTTGAGTAACCTTGGCATCAACTGTCTTAACAACATCACGTGCATGAGATTTAACTAGTGGAGGTGGGGTATCAACTAGTACAAACCTCATTCTGGTGTATTTAACACTGGCATCTAAATCACTGACCTATTTTTCAGACTCAGCTATTCATCAAGATCTTCAGCTACGTCAGAATATTCAGCTTCTAAGTCAATTTCAGCCAGAGCATCGATGACCATATGCTCAATTTTTGAGAAATTTATTTGTACAGATTTTGATAATGCATGTAAAACTTAGATTAGAAAGTTGGTACCCTATTTTCTATTGTAATTCAACTATGTAATAGATAGGAAATATAAGCTGAGTAAAGAAGCAACCAAGTTGAAGATCACAGAAGTTGACTGAAGGATGCAGTGAAGAATCAGCTGAGGTGCAGCTAAATATCAAAGTAAAGCATCAGTGAAGTGAAAAAGTTGTGTCTGTCAGCATATTAACAGCTAAGTCATCCCAGATGAATGGAGAAGACTCAATAAAGGGGTAAGCAGCTAAAGGACTCGAATAAAGCTAAATAAGTTCGTTGGAATGAGAAGTCAAAGAATTACCCAAAAAGGTATGGAGACAAACCTGCAACCTTGAAGCTGTTTTGCTGAAAGAGTGCAAGTAGCTGGTAACTAGTGAGATGTTCGCAGAAAACCTGCAGAGTTTCAGGAAACCTACAAAACATTAAATTAAGGAAGGGTTAACATCAAATGCTACACAACAAGACAAGCCAACAATCAAGAAATGAACTTTCGAAAATGTCTATCTTTTCAATGGACACTTTTTCAAACTATCACTATAAAAGGCTGAGGAATATTTGTGAGAGGACACAAGAGACACATTCGAGCAACTAAGGCAAAAATATGAGCAAACCAAGCAAGCAAAAAATACTCTCAAGCTATTCATTCTAATCCTCAAGCCAAATTTCTAAGTGAATCTATCCAACATACTCAGTGAAGGAAAAAAAGCTTCAACGGTTCTACCTGTTGAAGAGGAATTTTTTTTTCAAGAACAAAGGGGTCTGCACATCCACGAAGTGAAGGAAGTACAATGAGGTTCAAGTTAGAGCCTGCTTTGAATCCATCAGAGGGCTATGTGATCAAGTACGAATGGTTTGAAAGAGCTGAAGTAGTGAGACAACTGTCTTACGAGGAAGCTGAGTCCCAGGAGTAGAGCCAGCTGTGTGATCAAGGCCTACTTGGACTATTGTATCCATTTTGTAACATCTGTTGCATTAGTGTATTACCTCTAGGAGTTGGAGAAGAGTGGAGTAGAGGAATTACCCCATCCTCGAACCACTATAAAATTGCCTTATGTCTTTTTATTTTCAACACTTTAAATTCTGCATATTTTATTCTGCTGATATCTATTTGTAGGTCCCAAGGGCTGTTAGTGTTATGTCTAGAGGGGGGGGGTTGAATAAACTTAACTTATCTTTTAATTTTGATCTTAAATCAAAGTTTTTACATAAGTAAATAACTTAGTCCTTAGAGGCACCTTCGTTCAATTCCTACAAGAGAGTTAACCACTCAACATACTTAGTCCTTAGAGGCAGCTTAGTTCAATTCCAACAAGAGAGTTAACCACTCAACATACTCAACTGAGCTGTTGATAGAGTAACTCAGCTAAGTGAAGTGAGCTCTTTAAAAAATTCAGCTTAATTGGTTTTTACAGCGGAAGTCTTACACCCTTTTTATGAAATGGTTTTACAACACTTATTTTTGATTAATTTATTATCAGTTGAGTTAAACAAATATAATCAGCAAAATAAAATATGCAAAATTTATAGTGCTGAAAATAAAAAAACATAAGACAAATTTATAGTGGTTCGAGGAAGGGGTAATTACTCTACTCCACTCTTCTCCAACTCTTGGAGGTAATCCACTTATGCAACATCTGTAACAATATGGATACAACAGTCCAAGTAGGCCTTGATCACACAGCTGGCTCTACTCTTGGGACTCAACTTATTTGCAAAACAGTTGTCTCACTACTTCAGCTCCTTCAAACCCTTGGAATTGAACATGTAGCCCTCCAACGGATTCAAAGCAGGTTCTAACTTGAACCTCACTGTACTTCCTTCACTTCGTGGATTGCAGACCTCTTTGCTCTTGAAAAAAAATTCCTCTTCAATAGGTTGAACCGTTGAAGCTTTTTTTCCTTCACTGAGTGTGTTGGATAGATATACTTCGCATTTAGGCTTGAGGATTTAGAATGAATAGCTTTAGAGTATTTGCTTGCTTGCTTTGCTTTGCTCATAATTTCACTTGTGTCATTCGTACTCTCTCTCATAAGTTCCTCAGCCTTTTATAGTGACAGTTTGAAAAAGTGTCTGCGAACATCTTATTGGTTCCCAGCCTTTTGCACTCTTTTAGCAAGACAACTTTAAGGTTGCAGGTCCGTCCCCTTACCATTTTGGGTAAGTTCTTGACTTTCCATTCCAATGGATTTCTTCAGCTTTCTTCGAGTCCTTAGGCTGCTTTACCTCTTTATTAAGTCTTCTCTATAAATCTGGGAATAACTCAGTTGTTAGTCAGACACATATTTTTGTACTTGACTAAATCTCTTCTTCGATGCTTAGCTGAAACTCAACTGATTCTTCAATGCGTCCTTCAGTCAACTTCTGCTATGTTCAACTTAGATGCTTCCTAACTCAGCGTATATTTCCTATCTATTACATAGTTGAATTACAACAGAAAATGGGGTGCCAACTTTTTAATCCAAGTTTTACATACATCATCAATATCTACACAAATAAATTTCTCAACAATGTCCCCGTTTTTGATGATGTCAAAACTTAGATAAAAACTTGCAACATAAAAAGTGCATACTAAAAGAATGATTATATGAATGTATCATTTTATTTAATGTCATTCTGCACTTTACATGTACTTACAGTATCTTTTGTGTATTTACAAGAATGTAAAAATACAACAAAAATTTTGCAGCTCTCTCCATCCTCTTCTTGCCTTCGGCGATCATCACCTTTTTTATTCTCGCCTTAGCTTGCTTTTTCTTTTTTCTTTCATAATCTCTTCTCAATTGTTCATTGTACTCTATCTCATGCCTTGCATTTTTTTCTTCAGTCCTTCACTGAAGATCATCAACACGTAGAGCAACTTCTATCTTATCAAGTTCTCTGAAGCCCATCCAATATTCGAGGTCCTTTTCATTGGGATCAACATACATAAATTTCTAAGGGCTTCTTGGTGGAGAACCTCTGCCTCTTCCACCAGACCTAGAGTCTCTTCCTCTCCCCCTAGCGGGGTCAGCTCCTCTGAGAGGTTGACTGGACTGATCCTTCAAAGTTTGCTGGCTCTTTGACGATTGGCATCATCAAAAAAAGGGAAATTGTTGGGAAATTTATTGTTTAGATTTTGATGAATGCCATGTAAAACTTAAACTAGAAAGTTGGCACCCCATTTTCCTTGTAATTTGTATTGTATAGATAGGGCTGAATAAGCTGAGTCAAGTCAGCTATGCCTGGAAATACAAGAAGTCAACTAAAGACTGAAGTGAAGACTCCGCTGAGGAACAACTGAGTATAGGCAAGAAGAAGAGTTAAGAACTCAACTGATGGTGTATCAGCTGAGGAACAACTGTATGAAGAATCAGTCAAGTCAACTCAAGGAGCCAAGTCTCAAGTTGAAGTGACAGATGAGTCATCCAATGTTTGGAAGCTAACTCAAGTCACCTGGGGAATAATAGACTGCAGTCAAGTCAAGACAACTGAACGAGATCCGTTGATGAAAGTCAAGAATGTTACTCAAAATAGTAACCTGTTAAAGTTGTCAGAGATAAAGTATTAGTTCCAGTTGTGTGCAAAAGGAACAAACCAATGGGAAGCACTGCACCAAGTGTCAGAAACGTTGCAATGCTGCAAGACATTAAATACGAGGAAATGTCTACATCAAGGACTGCAACAAGACAAGCCAAAGAACACAAGTGACTTAAATCAGCCTATCTGTTCAACGGGCAGATTTTTGAGAGTTCACTAAAAAATGCTGAGGAATCTCATTGAGAAAAAAAACCCTGAACCACGAACGAGCAAGCAATATTCAAACTGTAACCTGCAAAATATTCTCAGGTTATTCAAGCAAAATCTTCAAGCCTAAATCTCGAAGGAAATCGATCCAACACAAAGCTGTGAAGGAAAGACAACTTCAAACTGTTGAAGAGGAAACTTTTGAAGAATCAAAAGGGGTCTACTTTCCAAGGAGGATTGTAGGAAGGTTCAAGGTCGAACCAATCTCAAGTTACTGGAGGGCTTCGTGATCAAATCCAAGAAGCTTGAGAAAGTGAGTGAAATAGCAAGCAAGCACAACTGCCGTGAAGAAGCCTGAGTCGGACGAGAAGCCGCCTATGTGACCAAGGCATCTCTAGATCGTCAAAAAGGAGCAAGTCAGCTGCGTGATCAAGACTTGTTTCTAGACTGATAACCACTTTGTAAACTGATCATTACTTAGTGGATTCCTCCAGGAGTTGGAGAAAAGAGGAGTAGAAGAATTACCCCATCTTCGAACCTCTATAAAATTTACTTGTGTCATTTACATTTCAGCATATTTACATTCCTGCACACATATTTTATATCTGCTAATAATTTGCTATCCAACTGATAAATTACTAAGTGCTAAAATCAAGTGTTAAAATAAAGTTAAATCAAATTCAATGGTGTTAAGTCTTCCGCTGAAAAACTTATCACAGCCAAGTTAAGGTTTAGACTAAACATCTGAGTTATTCTATCAACAACTCTATCGAGTCTGTTGAGTGGCTAACTATGCTGATTAACTAACTTAGCTGTCCCTCAAGGACTTAGCTGTGTATTAACTCTGTAATAATTTTAAAAGGACTAAAATCGAAAAGTTGGTAAGGTTTATTCAACCCCCCCTTCTAAACCTTACTTACACCCCTTGGGACCTACAAGTGGTATCAGAGCGGTTGGTTCATTGAGCCTTCCGCACAGGTTACTGAACTAGATCTCCAATCTTTCAAAGAAATTTTTAACACTTGTTCTTTCAAGACTCTTTTTATTCAGCCAAGTTATTATCATGGAAGCAAATCTAACACGCATTCTTATGTTCACTATTGAGGAATTTGATGACTGGAAAATTCGTATGCAGGCTCATCTATCTGCTTTACATGATGAAATGTGTATAGTAATAGAGGATGGGCCATTGCAAATACTGAAAGTGAACACAACCGTTCGGAGAGCAGCTGCAACTGAAGGAGAAGAAGCTGTAGCTAAGGCAAGACCAACCATGGTTGAGAAACCAAGGACTGAGTGGACAAACGAGGACAGAAAAAGATACAACTTGGACAATGTAGCCAAGGACATACTTTACAAAACCTTGGACAAAGCAATGTTCAACAAAGTCAAATCTTGCCAAACTGCAAAACAAATCTGGGATAAGTTAACTTTAATTTGTGAAGGATCTGAGCAAATTAAAGAAAACAAATTGTCTGTTCTTTGTCTGAAAATTTGAAAATTTTAAAATGATTGCAGGTGAAACCTTGGATCAGCTGGATGCTAGATTCACTGAAATCACAAATGAACTATCAGGACTTGGGAAAGAATATACACAGAAAGAAATGTGTATGAAGATTCTGAGAAGCCTCCCAGCTGAATGGGAAATGAAGGTCATGACCTTGAGACATTCAATGAACCTCACAACAACAACCAATCATGAGCTATTCTCAGACCTCAAAGCCTATGAGTTTGAGCTGAGAAGAAAAGATCAAGAGGAGACAACTGTACCCAAAATAGCTGCACTTATGGTCAAGGATGGGAAGAGAGTTGAGATCAAGGAAGCCATTGACCAGGAGGAGATTGCCCTGATGGTTAAAAGATTCAACAAGTTCTTCAACAAGAACTATAAAAGAAACAAGGGTGAATCTTCCAGGAGACATTCAGCTCCCTCCAAGTCAAGGGAAAACAGGCCACCAAAGTGAATTGAGCATCAAAAGGTTGAATATCAGAGAGCTGATAATTCAAGGACTGAAAGAAATGACCAAAGAGCTGAGAACCTGTGTTGGAACTGCAGACAACCAGGACACTTCGCTATTGACTATCCATATCCAGTAGTCAATAAATACAGGAATGAAGAAGAAAGAAGATTCTTCAGAGAAAGGAGACAGGAAAAGAAAAAGCTATGTTGTCTTTG
The DNA here is from genome assembly GCA_016081115.2 of Rehmannia glutinosa. Taxonomy (NCBI): domain Eukaryota; kingdom Viridiplantae; phylum Streptophyta; class Magnoliopsida; order Lamiales; family Orobanchaceae; genus Rehmannia; species Rehmannia glutinosa. The sequence continues at coordinate 282,946 of JABTTQ020002356.1, read as the reverse complement.
CTTTGAAATCGAGAGACAAGCTAAGTCTAAAGAAACACCGACTCGAGAAAGTAGTGAAGTCGACTACTCAAGTGATTCTCAAGAAGAAGCAATGATCCGTTTAATGGCTAAAGAACAAGATCAACCGGACCAAGAAGATGAGGTACACTCTAACTCATCTCACTCGGTTCTAGTGATAGTGATTGTGACACACACACTTCATCACCCACTGATCTTTATGATTCATTAGGCAAAATGATGAAAGACTTTGAGCACATTAAATCCTCACACACACTATTAAATGAGGAAAACAGTCAGCTCAAAAGACAAAACTCACAGCTGACTAAGGAGCTGAGTACTCTAAGTCACATAGCTGATGAGAACAAATAGCTGAAGGCTGAGAATGCTAAACTAATGGCAGAGATAGCTGCTATAGAAAAGAGGGAAAATGATCTCAAAAACGTGATTGCATCATTTACAAAGGCATCTAAATCATTGGATGACCTTATTATGAGCCAAAAAGAGTGTGGAGATAAGATAGGGATAAGATTCAATTCCTTTGTGCACAGTCAAGCTCCTAGAGTGATTTTGGAAAAAGGATCTTCAAGTAATAAAGCATCTCAAAAATCCAAGACACCAAATGTTACACCCACATTCACTCCAAAGCACAATCACAAACAAACTGGCCTTGGATATAAAGGAAAAGGAAAACAAATATTTGAGTATCTTTGAGAGGACAACTGAGAAGAAATCCAGCAGAGTTCCTCAGCAAACTCCAAATAGGAAGTACTATGTGAAGAATAAACAGAGCTACCAAAAACCCCAGAAGTTTTATCAAAGAAACACAAATGATGGAAATGGTAGAAATTACCCGAGTCAAGATGATTGGAATAATGTGACATATCAGCGAAGACCAATGGAATACAAGCCTAAATGGCAAAGACCGCTGAGTGCCAAGGAACCTGGTACATGGATAGTGGCTGTTCCAGACTCATGACAGGAAACAAGAAAAATCTGTCAAAATTCAAGGAGATTAGAGGTGCAAAAGTTATATTTGGAGGAAATGAAGCTCCAGGGGAGATAAGAGGCACTGGATCCATCAAGAAAAATAGATTAGAAATCATAAATGTTGCATATGTTGAAGGCCTCAACTTCAACCTGTTAAGCATCAACCAACTCTATGACAAGGGCTATAATATTGGATTCAATATGGAAGTGTTCCAAATTAAAGATACTGAATCAAATGAAATAGTGCTGCAAGGATCCAGACAGAAGAACATGTATGTGGTAGACTGGTCGACTGCCACACCAAACACCTGTCTGTTGGCGAAGAGCACATCCGAATCAAATTGACTGTGGCACAAGAAGCTGAGTCATCTGAATTTCAAGACAATCAACAAGCTTGCAAGGAGTCATCTTGTGGAAGAATTGCCAGACTCAGTGTACAAGAAGGAAATTGTTTGTGATGCATGCCAGATGGGAAAGCAGATCAAATCATCATTCAAATTGAAGTCTAGTCCTTGTTCAACAAGGATATTACATCTGTTGCATATGGATTTATTTGGTCATGTTGAACCAGCCAATATAAGTGGAAAGAAATACACTTTAGTGGTGGTGGATGATTATTCAAGATACACATGGACAATCTTTATGTGCAAAAAGAAAGAAACCTTGCAGAAACTACCTCAGCTGATGAAAAGGGTTCAAAATGAAAAGAGCCAAACCATTATAAAGATAAGATCTGATAGAGGAACTGAGTTTGTCAATGGAATAATAACTCAGTACTGTGTTGAAAATGGTATTGATCATGAGTTATCTGCAGCAAGAACCCACAACAGAATGGAGTAGCTGAAAGAAGGAACAGAACTCTCAAGGAAGCTGCAAGGACCATGTTAGCTGAAGCTGGACTAACTAAGAGATTTTGGGCTGAAGCCATCAATACTGCATGCTATACTCAAAATAGATGCATGATAAATAGATAATTGACCAAGACTCTAAGAAATATGGACAGGGAGAATATTTGGATGTAAATGATTCATCCACAACAATGGCAAGGACAATCTAAAGGCTTTTGATGCTAAAGCTGATGAAGGTATCTTTTTGGGATACTCAGCTGAAAGCAAAGCCTATAGAGTATTGAACAAGAGGACTATGGTCACAGAAGAGTCTATTCATGTGGTTTTTGATGAACCTAATGTGAATGGAAAAGATATTGAAAAGTTAGCTGATAAGCTAAATCAACCAACTATGCAGAATAGTCCTTATGTTGAAGTTGAAGAAAGAGTTATCAACCAAGATGAGAGATGAGATAACTGAATCTCAAAGACAGCTGGAAGATCTGCAGCTGAATGATGATGAAAGAGCTGCTCAAGACAACACAGCTGCGAGACAGCTGAACCCAACTGATCTGCTTCAACCCTATGTGAGATGGCTGAGAGACCATCCACCAGAACTAGTCATTGGAGATGTGAGAGATGGTGTGAGAACCAGATCTAGAGCTCAGCAAGAAGCAATGTTCACTTGTTTTATTTCCCAAATATAGCCAAAAGATGTGTCCCAAGCATTGGATGACACACATTGGATTCAAGCCATGCAAGAAGAGCTGAATCAGTTTGAAAGAAACAAGGTATGGGAATTAGTGCAGAGACCAACCCATAAAAATGTTATTGGCACAAAATGGGTCTTCAGAAACAAGATGAATGAGGAAGGATCTGTGGTAAGAAACAAAGCAAGATTGGTAGCCAAAGGGTATTGCCAAGAAGAGGGAATAGATCTTGATGAAACATTTGCTCCTATTGCAAGACTAGAAGCAATAAGGATGTTTCTTGCCTATGCTGCACACAAAAACTTCATGGTATATCAAATGGATGTGAAAAGTGCATTTTTAAATGGACTATTGGAAGAAGAAGTCTATGTTGAGAAACCTCCAGGCTTTGAGCAGAAGACCATTGGAGATAAGGTGTACAAGCTCAAGAAAGCTTTATATGGATTAAATCAAGCACCTAGAGCATGGTATGACACATTGTCTCAATTTCTGACTGACAATGGATTCACCAAAGGCAAAGTGGACAGAACACTCTTCAGAATTCAAGATGGAGAGAGTATACTGCTTGTTCAAATATATGTGGATGATATCATTTTTGGATCCACAAACAAAGAGTTGTGTGATAAGTTCTCAAACCTCATGCAAGGCAAATTTGAAATGAGCATGATGGGAGAACTGACCTTCTTCCTAGGACTTCAAGTTAAACAGCTGAAGGATGGGACATTCATAAGTCAAACAAAGTACACCAGAGACTTAATAAAGAAATTTGGTATGGAAGAGAAATCTTTTGTGAAAATACCAATGAATACATCAGTCAAGATGGACATGGATGCAGATGGTAAAGCTGTAGATCAAACAAGATAGATCACTGCTCTATTTAACAACTAGCAGGCCAAACATCACCTTTGCAGTAGGTGTATGTGCAAGATTTCAATTTGCACCAAAGGAGAGCCATATGACTGCAGCTAAGAGAATCCTAAGATATTTGAAGGGAATCCAAGAAGTTAGCTTATGGTATCCAAAGGAAGGTGGATTCAAGCTTATTGGTTACTCAGACTCTGACAATGCTGGACGTAGAGTTGACAGGAAGAGTACTTCAGGCACATGTCAAATTCTTGGAAACAGATTGGTTTCCTGGTTTAGCAAGAAGCAAAACTCAATAGCCACATCCACAAACAAGCCTAAGTAGTACATAGGCTGGGGCAAAAAGTTTGTGCCCAAGTATTATGGATGAGACAACAGTTGAGAGATTATGAAATTGAAGAAGAAGAGATTCCAATTATGTGTGATAACACAAGTGCAATTGCCATCACTCAGAATCCTATGTTGCATTCAAGAACAAAACACATTGATGTCAGATATCATTTCATAAGTGATCATGTTGAAAAGAAAGATATCATTTTGGAATACATATCAACTGATAAACAATTAGCTGACATTTTCACCAAGCCCTTATGTGAATCAAGGTTTGAAGAACTCAAGCATGAGCTAGGGTTAATTGAGCTGAGTTGACACTCAGAAGACTTAATAAGAAGAGATGGAACATGAAAAGATGAAAATAGAACAAATCTCATGAATCAGCTAAGTGAATCAGCCATATCGGAAAGTCAGCTGTATCGAGTTAGCTGACAGCTGAATCGCTTAATGGAAGGAGAGAAGAAGAGTTGAGTCATTTGTGGAGTAAGCTGAGTCATTTATGAGCTAAGTGACAAAAACGCAGTCATTTTTAATGAGTGGGAATATTTTTAAGGATGACGTCATCGTCATGGGTTGGTGATGATACCATATGAGGTGGGCCATCAACCAAGGTGAATTTGGAAGTATCAACTCTCTCGCTTGCCTTCCTTATTTTTTCCACAACCCCTCAATATCTGGGTCCTCTTGACGTTTGTCTTTTTGAGCTCACTCAGATTCATCATATGTGTCAAGAAATTCCACAGAGACGTTTTATTGAGAGTCATGCAGAGCACTGATCTCATCATGTTCAATTGACTCTGTTTGAGGAGCTGGCATCTCTTCTTCAGCTGTTTTACCCAAGGAAGTCTCAACCTCCTTTGGGCTTTCATTACCCTTAGCAGCAGTCTCAACCGCTGTGGGGTCTTTAATATTCCCTTCAAAGACGCAATCGCAGCAGGTCTTGGATAATCTCTTCACAGACGGAGCTGCTTTGGGGTCTTCGGTGGCATCCTTCGAGGTCTCAACCTCTTGGATTGCACTTTCAGAGCCAACAGTCTCAACTGCCATGGCTTCCTGTCCATCCTTTGCCTTAGCTGGAGCAGCATCTTTATTGGCCTGCAACGCAGTTGGGATTTTAGCTGAGACAGTTTGAACTATCTAAGCATTATCAACCCTACTCTGATGTTCAGTTACGTTCAAATCTTCACCTCCTATCTTCAAATTTGTAAGATCTCCCACATCGTCCTCCAACTCGGCTGTGGTGTCTAAAGTTTCCCCCTCAGCTGGCGCACCAGCTAAGTCACGAGTAGTGGGATCACTTGAAACTTGAGACTCGGTTGTTTGTCGTTTTGAGTTATCAGTCGATCGGACCAGATGTCTCAACACCTTTCTCCAGGTTAGGCTCAGCTATGGTTCCCTCTTCATCACCTTCCTTAGCTTCATTGCCACCCTTCCTAGATTGTCCCTCGGAGTGCGCTGGTGAGGTTGAAGCATTAATGGTCCTCACCATCTCCAAAATGTTAGGGCTAGGAGAGATTTTAATAGATGATGACTCTCATGAGCCCCTTTGCAATGTCTTCTCATGCAGCTTCTTGGACTCTTTTAGGGCTTGTTTCAGCTCAACCTTCTCTACTGCATCAGCAACGTCTAGCTATTTGACATCGATGTCACTACTAGTGGCTGGTTGTAAGGCACTTTCTGGGGCTTCCATGGTGTAATACTCGAGCCTCTCACTACTCACTAGGCCAATATAGTTCATGCATTACATGTCGGTTATGTGCTATTTGCATAATGTGATTATTTTATATCGCATGACTAGTTTTATAATTATGGAACTCACTTATAGTGATTAGTCATCGAATTGCTAATTTATGTTTAAAAAAAACGTATTTGTTTGTCGGACTACTAGAGGCCAGCTATTAAGTTACACGAGGTAACATTAAAAGTATAAGAGTTACAAGATTACACGTGGTAAACTTAGCGATGAGAGATGGCATCGATTCATGTTTTTAGTGATATAATGAATCCATTGATATATATATATAATATATACATATAAATATAACTGAAATATAACTTGTTGGGTAAATATATAGTTATATTTTGGCAACCGGTTTATACATTTTATATATATATATATATTATAATTATTATATATATATATATATATGATATCCATGCAGAACTCATAGGTGGCTGGAATAACTAGTTTAAAAACAAATAAAAGAATAAAGATAAATCATCAAAAGCTAACACGTATTAAGCTTAGTAGCCGACTCACCTATTAAATTAAGGTATAAAGATGATATTCATATTTATCTACATGATTACTATTCCAAGAGCATAACCAACCAAAGCTACTGCTTGTAGGATATGACTTTGAAGACTCAATTTCTCTAAGGTAATCTTTTTATATTATGATTAAAATTTTCAGATTCAATTTATGAAGTTAGGTTTTTTGGAGTTTTGATAATTAGGTGTTGATAGTTAATTGAGGCTTAAATTACTTATCATTACTACAGACTTATTTTCGAAACTTGAAATTCTTACCAATCTCATTTAATGAATTGTATGGTGAAGTCTTGTAAACTATCATAGATTATGTAGAGAATAATATGTAGAATTTGTAATTAATTATTTGAATTACGACATGCCTTCACAGTATTTAAGTTATATTATATTTGAATGATACTAAGATACTGGGAATGAATAGTTATAAATAGCAATGTGAAAATGAAGGTATTTTATAAATTTGAGTAGACTCAGGGTATGATATTAAGCACAAAACAAATGACCCTACACAACAGATAGAAGCAAGCAGATTCACGTTTAAATACCATTGTTCTTTTGTGCCACCAGATATAGTTTTTCATACGACACATTTTGATTCTTTTCTTGAATATATATGTTCAATGATCTATAAGCTAGTTTAATTTATGCCTCCATGAGTCTGGTGGAACTTTAACAATTTGAATCTTATGCTAAGGGTTTAGCCATTCAGTTATTGTAAAATGTCAAGGCATATCTCTTCTTTTTATCAAAAGAGAATATTTTAACTTGTACATAGCTCATTGAAGGTCTGCATAATGAATTGATATTTAATTTGTTAATGGTTAAGATTTGAAGTTTTTCTGAAATCTAGTAAACTAAATTTAATGATGATTTAAAATAAAAATATTTCTAACTTATATTTTTACAGGTTGTTTTACATCTAGTGTTAGGGAAGAAACGCAATTTTAGAACTAAAATATCAAAGGGTGACAGGTAAGTGAAAATCTATCTGCAACTACAATGCATGAACATATTATTTCCTGTCTTATTGATAATAATGTGATTCTTGTATCTTGATGGATGCATTATGGAAACCTTGATGTTCACATGTTACTTGGTGGATATTGGAGTGTGATGATTATTGTTGCATTGAGCATGTCATTCATTGACATTTGCACGTGCATGCACAACATATGAGTATTGTTGAGATAGAGCATGCACGAAATGATTGTTTTGAAAAGAAAACATTTTGATTGGCCGCTACTAGTGCACTGAGGGCTGTGTGGCTTATGTATATGATGTTTCGGGTACCACAAGTGGGATGACTTTCCGGAGGATCACAGGGGCAGGCATGAGGCGGACGCCTGGTGGTCACGGGAGGATGGTCCACTTGATAGTACCCTTATGGTTGGTGCATCGATTGGGATGACTTCTTGTGGATCGTGGGTGCAGGCATGAGGCGGACATCTGGCGGTCATAAGAGGATGGGCCCTCGTCTGTGTCAATCGAGTTTTGGCCATCTGAAAATTGATATTGAGCTCTTTCCGGTGCGTAGTAGGGGGCCAAGGGCCCGATAAAAGAAAAAGGAATTTGGTTGAAATACTTTGTTGCATCGGCATTCATTCTTGAAAGAGTATCTTGGATACAATTACTTATGTATTTCATATCATTTCATTGACATGCATGATTTTTACTAATTGAGCTTTATCTCATGTAGTTCATGCATTGTAGGTGAGCCTGATGATGCTGGTTTACATGGGCTTACTGGATAGGCTGTTGGAGCTCCTACATGTTATTAAGGACAGTGTACATGGATGACGACCTGTTGGGCTATGTTGATGGGTCACCTTTCCCTTTGTGGTCTTGTATTATATTTTGGTTTAGGGTTGTACCCTATTTTGAAAATTCTGATGTAAATATGTACATGTAAATAGCTTGGTGATGTGGGTTATGCGTTTGGTCATGTGGATGTTTGTAGTGTTTGATAACCGGGTTGGTCACCTCTTTTGTTTATGGACATGGCTTGTCCTTATCTTATAATGAAACTGATTTTACTACTTTGTTTTTAAAATGTCACAGGGGTAAAAAAAATCATTCACGTTTTAAATAGAGTTTGTAGCCGAATTTTACTATTAATATTTTTTTAGCAGTAGTAATAGGGGAGGGCGTCACAGAGTGGTATCAGAGCCCGGTTTGCAGGTTCTGTAGACTGTCCATGTACACAAACTCAGAACTCGTGGAGCTCAAGCATGCCAGTAAGTTTTACTTTATTGTCTGGTGCATTTTATGTTTCATGAATTATATTGGCCATGTGTTATTAGGTTTCCTCTAAGACAGTGTTTCAACTATGGTGAGAATTAGAGGTGAGAGTAGTACTGGGGATAGAAACCAAGGAGGGGAGACACCTATACCGACTAGTGACCGAGATGACATCATAACTCGACTTACAGAGCTCATCCAACGACAATCTGAACAAATTCATCAGCTCATCCATCAGAGGGATACAAATGGACAACAAAGAGCAGAAATGAATCAACCACAACAAAGAATAGATCAAGTTGAGATAGTTGGGAAAAGATTCCGAAAGCTAAACCCACCAACCTTTGAAGACGCAGCTGATCCCACAGCAGCAGAAGATTGGTTACGAACTTTAGAAAACATGTTCCAACACAGTAGGGTTCCAGAAGAAGAGAAAGTGATGTGTGCGTCCTTCTTACTTCGCGGAAGTGCAGGACATTGGTGGGATACGATGAAGAGTATGGAAGATGCTACAATCATGACCTGGGAAAGATTCGAGGAGTTGTTCAGAAACAAATATTTCATAGCTCCTGTTCGTGCAATGAAGATGAATGAATTTATACAACTACGACAGGGTAACATGACAGTTGGGGACTACATTCGCAAATTTGAGCAACTTTCTAGGTTTGCTACACACATGGTTAGCACTGATTCTCTGAAAGTCGAGAGGTTTCTTGAAGGTCTAAGGCCGGAACTATATAGAGATGTTAGTATGGCAGGAACTCTAGGAGTTACATATTCACAGGTTGCTGAGAGAGCATTGGTAGCAGAACAAGCTGAATCGAAAATAGTTCGTGCTCAAGAAGTTCAACGCCAGTTTAAACAAGCACAGGGCCAATGATGGATTGGAAATCAAAAGAAGAGACCCTTCCTAACTCAGCAACAACAGCCCCGTTTTCAACCACGACAGGGACAACAATAGTGGGATCAGAACAAACATCAAAGGGATGATACAGATAGAGCACCAATTGTGCAACCTATGTGCCATAGATGCGGTAGCCAACATAGTGGAGTGTGTTTTGCAGAATCTAGAACATGCCATACATGTGGAAAGGTGGGGCATATAGCCAGGATGTGTCCAAGAAATCGAAATTCTGCTGGACAAAAGACTATACCAGCTAGAGCATTTACTATCACCAGAGAGGACGCATAAGCAAATCCATCAGTGGTGAAAGGTAAACTCCCTATCTGTGGTGTGCCAGCATTTATATTGTTTGATTCAGGAGCTACGCATTCATTTGCATCCACTGAGTATGTGAGGAGACTGGGTAGGGCACCTAATGTAACTAAAGTGGGTTACAATGTAATAATTCCCTCAAGAAATTCCAAACAGACAAATCAAATTTTGAGAGCTTGTTCTATTCCAATCGAAAATAGAGAACTTTATGCTGATCTAATAGTGTTAGCTATGAATGACTACGATATTATTCTAGGTATGGATTGGTTATCGAAATATGGTGCTACAATTGATTGTCAGAAAAAGACAGTGACATTTCAACCCCCAGAAGAAGATCCATTTACCTTTGTTGGAATCACGACCCGCTTTAGATTTCTTATAATATCAGCACTAAAGGCACATCGTTTACTGAATGCTGGTTGTGAAGGATACCTAGTAAGTGTAATGAGCATCGACGAACAACATCAACCAGCCCTTGATGAAGTTTCAATAATACGAGAATATCCTGATGTATTTCCAGATGATCTTCCTGGATTACCACCTGACCGTGAGATCGAGTTTGTTATTGACCTACTTCCAGGAACGTCTCCAATCTCTAAAGCTCCTTACCGCATGGCTCCATTGGAATTGAAAGAATTGAAGGTACAATTGCAGGAGTTCCTAGATAAAGGCTTCATTAGACCTAGCTTCTCGCCATGGGGTGCTCCAGTCTTGTTTGTGCGAAAGAAGGATGGTACGATGAGATTGTGTATTGACTACTGAGAACTAAACAAGGTTACAATCAAGAATAAATACCCACTACCTCGAATCGACGATTTGTTCGATCAACTTCAAGGTGCAACAGTATTTTTGAAGATCGACTTGCGAACAGCCTTCAGCACGAGGTATGGACATTATGAATTTTTGGTGATGCCATTTGGGTTAACGAATGCCCCGGCTGCTTTTATGGACTTGATGAATCGGATATTTAGAGACTTTCTAGATAAATTCGTTGCTGTGTTTATCGATGACATCTTGATTTACTTTTGAACAAAAGAGGAGCACGGTGAACATTTGAAAATAGTATTAGAGGTCTTGAAAGAAAAGCAATTATATGCTAAATTTAAGAAATGTGAATTCTGGTTGGATCGAGTAGTATTCTTGGGACATGTTGTATCCGGAGCAGGAATCTCAGTTGATCCAAGTAAAGTAGAAACTATCAACAACTGGCCACAACCTAGAAATCCTTCAGAAGTACGTAGTTTTCTGGGTTTAGCTGGCTATTATCGACGGTTTGTGGAAGGATTCTCCAAAATTGCTTCGCCGTTAACACAATTGACCAGGAAAAGTGTCCCATTCAAATGGACAGAAGCATGCGAAGGAAGCTTTCAAGAACTGAAGAAGAGATTGACTTCGACACCTATTCTATCAATTCCATCAGATACTGGAGGTTTTATATTTTATAGTGATGCTTCAAAGAATGGCTTGGGATGCGTACTGATGCAAAATGCATGGTAAGGTGATTGCATACGCGCCTAGACAACTGAAGGACTATGAAAAGAACTATCCTACACGTGATTTAGAGCTTGCCGCAGTGGTGTTTGCACTTAAGATATGGAGACATTACCTATACGGGGAACGGTGTGAGATCTACATAAGTCACAAGAGTTTTAAATACTTCTTCACATAGAAGGAATTAAATATGCGGCAACGACGGTGGTTGGAGCTAGTGAAAAACTATGATTGTGTGATTAATTATCACCCTGGTAAAGCCAATGTCGTAGCAGATGCATTGAGCCGGAAATCGACACAAAGCAATGCAATTGCGATTCAAATTCAGAAACCAGAGTTAATGGATCTCCAGAAAATGAACATTGAGATTGTATCATTGGGGTCCATTGACGCTAAATTGGCCGCGTTAACACTACGGCCGACGTTAATCGATAGAATCCAACAGGAACAACAAGGTGATGATTACTATGTTAAGGCGACGAAAGTTATTGCCTTTGGAGTGCCTTCTGATTTGAAGATATCAGAGAATGGAGTATTGTGGTTTCAAGAACGATTATACGTGCCCAATAGAGAAAATCTCCGAGAGGATGTTTTAGCAGAAGCACATTCAACACCATATTCTGTACATCCAGGAGCTACAAAAATATACAGAGACTTGAAGATGCATTACTGGTGGCCCGGGATAAAAAGGGATATCGCGCAATATGTAGAACAGTGTTTAATCTGTCAACAAGTAAAGGCGGAACACAAAAGGCCAGCTGGAACGTTGCAACCTCTACCTATTCCAGAATGGAAATGGGAAAGTCACCATGGATTTTGTGACAGGTTTGCCTAAAACTGTCAAGGGACACGATGCTATTTGGGTGATCATAGATAGATTAACCAAATCCGCTCATTTTATTCCTATTTGTTCAACTTTTTCCATGGATCGATATGTACAACTTTATATACAGGAGGTGGTTAGACTTCACGGTGTGCCACTATCTATTGTTTCAGATAGAGACTCTAGATTGTTATCTAATTTCTGGAGGCGTCTACAGAAAGCACTAGGGACACGATTATCATTTAGTACTGCTTATCACCCTCAAACTGACGGACAATCAGAACGAACAATACAAACTTTAGAAGATATGCTTCGAGCCTGTGTTTTAGATTTTCAAGGATAATGGAGTAAATATCTACCTTTAAAAGAATTCTCGTACAACAACAGCTATCAAGCTACAATCAAAATGGCCCCCTATGAAGCAATGTACGGTATAAAGTGTAGATCGCCGGTTCACTGGGACGATGTTGGCGAAAGAAAGCTTTTAGGCCTAGACATGGTTCGAGAAATGACAGAGGCTGTGACACAAATTCGATAGAGGATGGAAACTACTCAAAGCCGACAGAAAAGTTATTCAGATCAAAGAAGAAGAATGCTAGGATATTCTGTAGGAGACCCAGTGTTCCTGAAGGTGGCACCAATGAAAGGGGTAATGCGATTTGGAAAGAAGGGAAAGCTCAGTCCTAGATACATTGGCCCATTCCGTATTACTAAGAGAATTGGTGATGTGGCTTATACACTTGACTTACCTGCGTCAATGTCTCAAATTCATGACGTATTCCATGTTTCTATGTTGAGGAAATACGTTGCAAATCCATCTCATATTTTGAAACACTAACCTGTAAAATTAAAAGCCGACTTGAGCTACGAAGAAGTACCTGTGGATATTTTGTTACGAGAAGTAAAGAAACTCAGAAATAAGGAAATCCCATTAGTTAAAGTGCTTTGGAGAAATCAATCTATAGAGGAAGCTACATGGGAAAAGAGAAGACGAGATGAGAACTAAGTATCCTGACTTATTTCGGTAAGTAAATTTTCGAGGACGAAATTTTTATAAGGAGGGGAGGATGTAATACTCGAGCCTCTCACTACTCACTAGGCCAATATAGTTCATGCATTACATGTTGGTTATGTGCTATTTGCATAATGTGATTATTTTATATCGCATGACTTTTTTTATAATTGTGGAACTCACTTATAATGACTAATGAGTAGTGATCGGATTGCTAATTTAAGTTTAAAAAAAAAGTATTTGTTTGTTGGACTAGTAGAGGCCAGCTATTAAGTTACACGTGGTAACATTAAAAGTATAAGAGTTACAAGATTACATGTGGTAAACTTAGCGATGAGAGATGGCATCGATGCGTGTTTTTAGTGATATAATGAATCCATTGATATATATAATATACATACATATAAATATAACTGAATATAACTTGTTGGGTAAATATATAGTTATATTTTGGCAACCGGTTTATACATCTTATATATATATATTATAATTATTATATTTATATATATACATATATATATATATATATATATATATATATATGATATCCATGCAGAACTCATAGGTTGCTGGAATAACTAGTTTAAAAACAAATAAAAGAATAAAGATAAATCATCAAAAGCTAACATGTATTAATCTTAGTAGCCGACTCACCTATTAAATTAAGGTATAAGGATGATATTCATATTTATCTGCATGATTACTATTCCAAGAGCATAACCAACCAAAGCTACTGCTTGTAGGATAAGACTTTGAAGACTCAAGTTCTCCAAGGTAATCTTTTTATATTATGATTAAAATTCTCAGATTCAATTTATGAAGTTGGGTATTTCGGAGTTTTGATAATTAGGTGTTGATAGTTAATTGAGGCTTAAATTACTTATCATTACTACAGACTTATTTTCGAAACTTGAAATTCTTACCAATCTCATTTAATGAATTGTATGGTTAAGTCTTGTAAAGTATCATAGATTATGTAGAGGATAATATGTAGAATTTGTAATTATTTATTTGAATTACGGCATGCCTTCACAGTGTTTAAGTTATATTATATTTGAATGATATTAAGATATTGGGAATGAATAGTTATAAATAGCAATGTGAAAATGAAGGTATTTTATAAATTTGAGTAGACTCAGTGTATGATATTAAGCACAAAACAAATGACCCTACACAACAGATAGAAGCAAGCAGATTCACGTTTAAATACCATTGTTCTTTTGTGCCACCAGATATAGTTTTTCATACGACACATTTTGATTCTTTTCTTGAATATATATGTTCAATGATCTATAAGCTAGTTTAATTTATGCCTCCATGAGTCTGGTGGAACTTTAACAATTTGAATCTTATGCTAAGGGTTTAGCCATTCAGTTATTGTATAATTTCAAGGCACATCTCTTCTTTTTATCAAAAGAGAATATTTTAACTTGTACATAACTCATTGAAGGTCTGCATAATGAATTGATATTTAATTAGTTAATGGTTAAGATTTGAAGTTTTCTGAAATCTAGTAAACTAAATTTAATGATGATTTAAAATAAAAATATTTCTAACTTATATTTTTACAGGTTGTTTTACATCTAGTGTTAGGGAAGAAACGCAATTTTAGAACTAAAATATCAAAGGGTGACAGGTAAGTGAAAATCCATCTGCAACTACAATGCATGAACATAGTATTTCCTGTCTTATTGATAATAATGTGATTCTTGTATCTTGATGGATGCATTATGGAAACCTTGATGTTCACATGTTACTTGGTGGATATTGGAGTGTGATGATTATTGTTGCATTGAGCATGTCATTCATTGACATTTGCACGTGCATGCACAACGTATGAGTATTATTGAGATAAGGCATGCACGAAATGATTGTTTTGTAAAGAAAACATTTTGATTGGCCGCTACTAGTCCACCGAGGTCTGTGTGGCTTATGTATATGATGTTTCGGGTACCGCAAGTGGGATGACTTTCCGGAGGATCACAGGGACAGGCATGAGGCGGACGCCTGGTGGTCACGGGAGGATGGTCCACTTGATAGTACCCTTATGGTTGGTGCAGCGATTGGGATGACTTCTTGTGGATCGCGGGTGCAGGCATGAGGCGGACATCTGGCGGTCACAAGAGGATGGGCCCTCATCTGTGTCAATCGATTTTTGGCCATCTGAAAATTGATATTGAGCTCTTTCCGGTGCGTAGTAGGGGGGCAAGGGCCCGATAAAAGAAAAAGGAATTTGGTTGAAATACTTTGTTGCATCGGCATGCATTCTCGAAAGAGTATCTTGGATACAATTACTTATGTATTTCATATCATTTCATTGACATGCATGATTTTTACTAATTGAGCTTTAGCTCGTGTAGTTCATGCATTGTAGGTGAGCCTGATGATGCTGGTTTACATGGGCTTACTGGATAGGCTGTTGGAGCTCCTACAAGTTATTAAGGACAGTGTACATGGATGGCGACCTGTTGGGCGATGTTGATGGGTCACCTTTCCCTTTGTGGTCTTGTATTATACTTTGTTTTAGGCTTGTACCCTCTTTTGAAAACTCTGATGTAAATATGTACATGTAAATAGCTTGGTGATGTGGGTTATGCGTTTGGTCATGTGGATGTTTGTAGTGTTTGATAACCGGGTTGGTCACCTCTTTTGTTTATGGACATGGCTTGTCCTTATCTTATAATGAACTGATTTTACTACTTTGTTTTTAAAATGTCACAGGGGTAAAAAAAATCATTCACGTTTTAAATAGAGTTTGTAGCCGAATTTTACTATTTATATTTTTTTAGCAGTAGTAATAGGGGACGGCATCACACATGGAAGCAAAAGTGTGAGGCTTTTTCGATTCCTCAACCGCCTTGGCTTTTTTCAATGGACTTAATTTTCTCGCCCTCTTTTCTGTCAAAAAGGATGCTGGTGCAGCAATCTTCATCCAACGTTGTTCGAACACCAACATTCCCCAATCATTCCAGAAGGTATTCTTCCTCCTCAATGAACTGTGGGCTTTCGAATTGATCTCTAGCAAAACTCAGCTTCCAGATAACATTATCAAATCATCATCTTCCGGCATGGGCTCAAGGGGAGCCCTTTCTTCCTCAGCAATCCTCACATCTATCAGAGGAGATTGAACAGTTGACTCTTCCTTGCCTTGGTCAACTGTGTTTGGTTTCGATTCTTCAGTTGTCTCTGTTGGGAAATTTATTGTTTAGATTTTGATGAATGCCATGTAAAACTTAAAATAGAATATTGGCACCCCATTTTCTTAGTAAATCTCATTTTAATAGAAAGGGATGAATGAGCTGAGTCAAGTCAGCTATGCCTTGAAAAACAAAAAGTCAACTGAAGAAGTGATGTGAAGACTCCACTGAGGAACATCTGAGTATGGCCAAGATAGAAGATCAAGGACTCGACTGAAGACGTAACAACTGAGGGACAACTGTGTGAAGGGTCAGTTAAGTCAACTCAAGAGGCCAAGTCACAAGTTGAAGTGACAGATGAGTCTTTCAATGATTGGAGCAGACTCAAGTCACCTGGGGAAAAGGCAGCTGCAAAGAGGAGTTAACTGAAAAGAATCCGTTGCACAGAAGTCAAGAACATTACTTAAATAAGTAATACACCCATGCTACTAGGTCTTAAAGTGCTCAGTCCCAGAAACGTGCAAAAGGAATAAACCAATGGGAAGCACTGCACCTCATGTCAGAACATGAAAAGCTGAACATTCATTTAATACGAGGAAAGGTCTACATCTCAAGATTGAAGACCAAGAAATGACAAGCCAACGAACACAAGTGTCTTTTGAAAATCAGCCTATCTCTTCAACGGGCAGATTTTTGAAAGTTCACTATAAAAGGCTGAGGAAATTCATTAAGAAGAGGTGACCTTGATTACCTGAACCAAAAACGAGCAAGAAATATTTAAACTATAACCTGCAAAATATTCTCAAGATTTTCAAGCAAAATCCTCAAGCCTAAAACTCGAAGGAAATCGAACCAACACAAAGCTGTGAAGGAAAGACAACTTCAAACTATTGAAGAGGAAAACTTTTGAAGAATCAAAAGGGGGTCTACTTTCCAAGGAGGATTGTAGGAAGGTTCAAGGTCGAACCAGTCTCAAGTTATTAGAGGGCTTCGTGATCAAATCCAAGAAGCTTGAGAAAGTGAGCTGAAGTAGCAAGGCAGTTGCCCTGTGAAGAAGCTGAGTCGGACGAGAATCCAACTGTGTGACCAAGGCATCTCCAGACTGAGTCCAAAGAGCAAGTCGACTGCGTGATCAAGACTTGTCTCTAGACTGATAACCACTTTGTGAACTGATCATTACTTAGTGGATTCCTTCAGGAGTTGGAGAAGAGAGGAGTAGAAGAATTACCCCATCTTCGAACCTCTATAAAAATTACTTGTGTCATTTACATTTCAGCATATTTACATTTCTGCACAATCATCTTATATCCGCTGATAATTTGCCAATACAACTGATAAATAACTAAGTGCTAAAATCAAGTGTAAAAACAAAGTTAAATCAAATTCAAGGGTGTTAAGTCTTCCGCTGAAAAACTCATCACAGCCAAGTTAAGGTTTAGACTAAATAGCTGAGTTATTCTATCAACAGCTCTATCGAGTATGTTGAGTGGCTAACTCTGCTGATTAACTAACTTAGCTGTCCCTCGAGGGTTTAGATGTGTATTAACTCTGTAATATTTTAAAAGGACTAAAATCGAAAAGT
Source organism: Rehmannia glutinosa (assembly GCA_016081115.2). Taxonomy (NCBI): domain Eukaryota; kingdom Viridiplantae; phylum Streptophyta; class Magnoliopsida; order Lamiales; family Orobanchaceae; genus Rehmannia; species Rehmannia glutinosa. The sequence continues at coordinate 265,455 of JABTTQ020002356.1, read as the reverse complement.
TGGTAAGGTTTATTCAACCCCCCTCCCCCTCTAAACCTTACTTACAACCCTTGGGACCTACAAGTGGTATCAGAACGGTTGGTTCATTGAGCCTTCCGCACTGGTTACTGAACTAGATCTCTATCTTTTCTAAAAGATTTTTAACACTTGCATCTTAAAAATCTTTCATTCTTAGCAAAAAGTTATTATCATGGAAGCAAATCTGACACGCACCTCTATGTTCACTATTGAGGAGTTTGATGACTGGAAAATTCCTATGCAGGCTCATCTATCTGCTTTACATGATGAAATGTGGCTAGTGATAGAAGATGGGCCACTGCAGATACTGAAAGTGAACACAACCGCAAGGAGAGCAGCTGCAGCTGAAGGAGAAGAAGCTGTGGCTGAGGCAAGACCAACCATGGTTGAGAAACCAAGGACTGAGTGGACAAACGAGGACATAAAAAGATACAACTTGGACAATGTAGCCAAGGAAATACTTTACAAAACCTTGGACAAAGCAATGTTCAACAAAGTTAAATCTTGCCAAACTGCAAAACAAATCTGTGATAAATTTACTTTAATTTATGAAGGATCTGAGCAAATTAAAGAAAATAAATTGTCTTTCTTTGTCTATTTAAATTTGAAAATTTTAAAATGCTTGCAGTGAAACCTTGGATCGATTGGATGCTAGATTCACTGAAATCACAAATGAGCTATCAGCACTTGGGAAAGAATATATACAAAAGGAAATGTGTATGAAGATTCTGAGAAGTCTCCCAACTGAATGGGAAATGAAGGTCATGGCCCTAAGACATTCAATGAACCTCACAACAACATCCAATCACGAGCTATTCTCATACCTCAAAGCCTATGAGTTTGAGCTGAGAAGAAATGATAAAGAGGAGACAACTGTACCCAAAACAGCTGCACTTATAGTCAAGGATGGAAAGAGAGCTGAAGTCAAGGAAGCCATAGACCAGGAGGAGATTGCCCTGATGGTTAAAATATTCAACAAGTTCTTCAATAAGAACTATAAAAGAAACAAGGGTGAATCTTCCAGGAGACATTCATCTCCCTCCAAGTCAAGGGAAGACAGGCCTCCCAAGAGAACTGAGCATCAAAGAGTTGAGTATCAGAAAGCTGATAACCCAAGAACGGAAAGAGTTGATCAAAGAGCTGAGAACCTGTGTTGGAATTGCAGACAACCAGGACACTTTGCTGTTGACTATCCCTATCCAATCGTCAACAAGTACATAAATGAAGAAGATAGAAAAGTCTTCAGAGAAAGAAGACAGGAGAAGAAGAAAGCCATGTTGGCTGCTGAGACTGCTGAGACAGCTAAATCTAAAGAAGAAGCAGACTCAGAGAGTAGTGAAGCTGACTACTCAAGTGACTCTTAAGAAGAAGCAATGATCTGTCTAATGGCTAAAGAACAAGATCAACCAGACCAAGAAGATGATGTACACTCTAACTCATCTCATTCAGATTCTAGTGATAGTGATTGTGATACACACACTTCATCACCCACTGATCTTTATGATTCATTAGGCAAAATGATGAAAGACTTTGAGCACATTAAATCCTCACACACTATTAAATGAGGAAAACAGCCAGCTCAAAAGCCAAAACTCACAGCTGACAAAGGAGCTGAGTACTCTAAGTCACATAGCTGGAGAGAACAAAGAGTTGAAGGTTGAAAATGCCAAACTAATAGCAGAGATAGCTGCTATTGAAAAGAGAGAAAATGATCTTAAAAATGTGATTGCCTCATTTACAAAGGCATCTAAATCATTGGATGACCTTATCATGAGTCAAAAATAATGTGGAGATAAGACAGGCATAGGATTCAATTCCTTTGTGCACAGTCACACTCCTAGAGTGATTTTGGAAAAAGGATCTTCAAGTAATGAAGCATCTCAAAAATCCAAAACACCAAATGTTACACCCACATTCGTTCCAAAGCACAATCACAAACAACCTGGCCTTGGATATAAAGGGAAAGGAAAAGAGCCAGTTGAGTATGCTGAGAGGACAGCTGAGAAGAAATCCAGCAGAGTTCCTTAGCAAACACCAAACAGAAAATACTCTGTGAAGAATAAACAGAGATACCAAAAACCCCAGAAGTTTTATCAAAGAAACACATATGATGGGAAGGGTAGAAATTACCCGAGCCAAGCTGATTGGAACAATCAGCAAAGACCATTGGAATATAAGCCTAGATGGCAAAGACCTAGACCTCAGCAAAGGTCATTCCAAAGGCAAAAAAGCTATTATCAGCACATATATGCACCCATGCACTACACTCAGAAATATCACAATTACCCAAAGAAGGCAATTGCTAAAACACACACACACATGCATGTAGACAAAAGAGACAGCTGTATGAACCTAAAGCCCCCAAGCAATTTGCCAAAGTGAATTATGATTATGGCACAGATAGATGGCAACCTCTTAGAGTCAAATCATTTGGCTATAGGTTGGTTGGATCATCTTATAGCACTAACCCCTCAGGACCCAGGCAAGCATAGGTACCTAAAAACTAATTTCCTTGATTGCAGGTTCAAGGAACAGCTAAGTGCCAAGGAACCTGGTACATGGATAGTGGTTGTTCGAGACATATGACAAGATACAAGAAAAATCTGTCAAGATTCAAGGAGATTAAAGGTGCAAAAGTCGTATTTGGAGGAAATGAAGCTCCAGGGGAAATAAGAGGCACTGGATCCATCAAGAAAAATGGATTGGAAATCACAGATGTTGCTTATGTTGAGGGACTCAACTTTAACTTGCTCAGCATAAGTCAACTTTGTGATAAAGGCTACAATGTTGGATTCAATATGGGAGTGTGCCAGATTAAAGATACTGAATCAAATGAAATAGTGCTGCAAGGATCCAGACAGAAAAACATGTATGTGGTAGACTGGTTGTCTGTTAGCAAAAAGCACAACCGAATCAAGTTGGTTGTGGCACAAGAAGCTGAGTCATCTGAACTTCAAGACAATCAACAAGCTTGCAAGGAGTCATCTTGTGGAAGGTTTGCCAGACTCAGTGTATAAGAAGGAAAGTGTATGTGATGCATGCCAGATGGGAAAACAGATCAAATCTTCATTCAAGGAAAAGCCTAGTCCTTCTTCATCAAGAATATTACATCTGCTGCATATGGACTTATTTGGTCCAGTTGAACCACCCAACATAAGTGGGAATAAATACACCTTAGTGGTAGTAGATGACTATTCAATATATACATGGACAATCTTCATGTGCAAAAAGAAGGAAACTTTGCAGAAACTACCTCAGCTCATGAAAAGATTTCAAAATGAAAAGAGCCAAACCATTATAAGATAAGGTCTGATAGAGGAACTGAGTTTGTCAATGGGATAATAACTCAGTATTGTATTGAAAATGGTATTGCTCATGAGTTATCTGCAGCAAGAACTCCACAGCAGAATGGAGTAGCTGAAAGAAGGAACATAAATCTCAAGGAAGCTGCAAGGACCATGTTAGCTGAAGCTGGATTACCTAATAGATTTTGGGCTGAAGCCATCAATACTGCATGCTATACTCAAAATAGATGCATGATAAATAGAAAGCTGACAAAGACTCCCTATGAAATCTGGACAGGGAGAAAACTAAATTTTGCATATTTTAGAATATTTGGATGTAAATGCTTCATCCACAACAATGGCAAGGATAATCTAAAGGCTTTTGATGCTAAAGTTGATGAAGGTATCTTTTTGGGATACTCAGCTGAAAGCAAAGCCTATAGAGTATTGAACAAGAGGACTATGGTCACAGAAGAGTCCATTCTTGTGGTTTTTGATGAACCTAATGTGAATGGAGAAGACATTGAAGAGTTAGCTGATAAGCTGAATCAGCCAACTATGCAGAAGAGTCCTTATGTTGAAGCTGAAGCAATGGGAATAAACCAAGAGGAAGATGAGATGGCTGAATCTCAAAGACAGCTGGAAAGTCTGCAGCTGAATGATGATGAAAGAGCTGCTCAAGACAACACAACATGAGACAAACTAAACCCAAATAATTTACTTCAACCTGATGTGAGATGGTTGAGAGACCATCCACCAGAGCTAGTCATTGGAGATGTGAGAGATGGTGTAAGAACCAGTTCTAGAGCTCAGCAAGAAGCAATGTTCACTTGTTATATTTCCCAAATAGAGCCAAAAGATATGTCCCAGGCATTGGATGACACACACTGGATTCAAGCCATGCAAGAAGATCTGAATCAGTTTCAAAGAAACAAGGTATGGGAATTGGTGCAGAGACCAACCCATCAGAATGTTATTGGAACAAAATGTGTTTTCAGAAACAAGAAGAATGAGGAAGGATCTGTGGTAAGAAACAAAGCAAGATTGGTAGCCAAAAGGTATTGCCAAGAAGAGGGAATAGATTTTGATGAAACATTTGCTCCTGTTGCAAGACTAGAAGCAATAAGGATGTTTCTTGCCTATGCTGCACACAAGAACTTCATTGTATATCAAATGGATGTGAAAAGTGCATTTTTAAATGGACTGTTAGAAGAAGAAGTCTATGTTGAGCAACCTCCAGGCTTTGAGCAGAAGACTCTTGGAGATAAGGTGTACAAGCTCAAGAAAGCATTATATGGATTGAAACAGGCACTAAGAGCAGTATGATACATTATCTCAATTTCTAACTGATAATGGATTTACCAAAGGCAAAGTGGACAAAACACTCTTTAGAATCCAAGATGGAGAGAGTATACTGCTAGTTCAAATATATGTGGATGATATTATTTCTGGATCCACAAATAAAGAGATGTGTGATAAGTTCTCAAACCTCATGCAAGAGAAATTTGAAATGAGCATGATGGGAGAGCTGACTTTCTTCCTAGGACTTCAAGTTAAGCAATTGAAGGATGGAACCTTCATAAGTCAAACAAAGTACACCAAAGATTTAATGAAGAAATTTGGTATGGAAGAAAAGTCTTCTGTGAAAATACCAATGAACACATCAGTCAAAATGGACATGGATGCAGATGGTAAGGCTATAGATCAAACAAGATGCAGATCACTCATTGTATCACTACTCTATCTAAAAGCCAGCAGACCAGACACCACCTTTGCAGTAGGTGTATGTGCAAGATTTCAATCTGCACCAAAGGAGAGCCACATGACTGTAGCTAAGAGAATCCTAAGATATTTAAAAGGATGCTAGGAAGTTGGCTTATGGAATCCAAAGGAAGATGGATTCAAGCTTATTGGTTACTCAGACTCAGACTATGCTGGATGTAGAGTTGATAGGAAGAGTACTTCAGGTACATGTCAAATGCTTGGAAACAGATTGCTTTCCTGGTTTAGCAAGAAGCAAAACTCAATAGCCACATCCACACCGGTGAGCAGTACATAGGCTGGGCAGGCACAACAAGTTGCCCAAGTCTTATGGATGAGACAACATCTGAGAGATTATGAAATTGAAGAAAAAGAGATTCCAATTATGTGTGATAACACAAGTGCTATTGCAATCACTCAGAATCCTGTGTTGCATTCAAGAACAAAGCACATTGATGTCAAATATCATTTCATAAGAGATCATATTGAAAAGAAAGACATCATTTTGGAATATATTTCAACTGATAAACAGTTAGCTGACATTTTCACCAAGCCCTTATGTGAATCAAGATTTGAAGAGCTTAAACATGAGCTAGGGTTAATCGAGCTGAGTTAACACTCAGAAGACTCAATTAGAAGAGATGGAAAATAGAAAGCAAGAAATGAACAAGTTTTTCACATCAGCCAAGTGAAACAGCCATATCGGAAAGTCATCTGTATCGAGTGAAATAAGCTGAGTCATTTATGAGCTAAGTAACAAAAACGCAGTCGTTTTTATTGAGCGGGAATATTTTTAAGGATGACGTCAGCATAATAATGACGGGTACAGTCAAAAGCTGCACAATAAGCATATGATTGGATATAAATGTTGCTGCATTAAATGCGAGGAATTAAATGCGGTTTGACGTGCTAAATTTGAGCCGTTGATCTTGGTTAAATTTCAGAAATCAAAAACACGTCCTTTCACAACCTTTATATACTCATTTTTCAGTTTTCTCTCTCTCACACTAAAAACTGTTCGTTTTCAAAGCAGAAGAAAGCAAGTTCTTTTCTCTCGAAAACCCTACAAGTTCACAACCAAGTTTATCAAGATTTAATCGGTAGAAACTTCTAAAAATGGCACCAAAGTTTAACTTCATCAAGTTATCGAAGCAAATCCACTCTGGATCAACTGTGGATTTTGAAGGAATGGTGAAGCAGGGTTCCGATGAAACCCTAGTGAAGAAGATCGCTGATATGCTAGAAAAGTCCGGTCTCAGGCCTTTTCTTACTATGGAGCACTCGCACACCTACCTTGAAGAGGTGGTGCAATTCTATGTAAATGCGGAGGTGCAGGACGAAGGCATCAAGTCTTCTTTCCACCGCAAGGACATCATAATCACTACTAAGGACCTTGCGGAGCACTGTTTGCTGTCGTCTGAGGGCATGACGGAAATAGTCGAAGTTGATATGAACTTGACTGCTGCATGGAAAGAAGTAGCCAAACCGGAGTGTGCTGCGAAGGTAATCTACACAGCTGAGAAGAAACTGCTGAAGGACGACTCTCACAAGCTGATGGATGTGGTTGCAAAGTGTGTCGATATGAAGTTTGGAAGCTTCAATCAGCTGTCAAAAACTAAGCTGATCGTCATGGCTGCAATCATGCAGGGTAAGAAAGTCAACTGGGCTGAGTTCATGTACAACAGACTCTGCCAGAATGTTGGAAACAAATCATACAAGGAGGATGGATCCTTTGGAGGATCACTTGGCTATGGCCTGGTAATTGGCCACTTGATGGAAGTGAAGGGCATTCCCCTTCAACATTGAAAGCCCTTCCATGTAAACAAGAAGATGTTCAGGGCTAATCTTTCAGGAGCCCAGAAGAGAGCCAATGCGAAGAGGGCGGATACAAGTGAGGGGGAATCAGCTGAACCCGAGGACACAACTGTTACCTCCCCTCCTAAGAATAAAGTTGCACAGAAGAAGGCTGCCCCTGCAGCGAAGAAACAGGATGCGGCCGTGTCTCCTGCCCCTGCAGCCGAGGCTGAGAAGGAAGCCCAAATCCCTTGTCCAGCCATACGGAAGAAGATGACTGCCAAACCTAGGAAGGCAGCTCCCTCTAAGAAGGATGCCCTGGCCCCCGCCGCCAGAGAATCCGAGTAAGAAACAAAACCAGAAATCCCTCTTGTTAAAACCAAATGAAGAATGCTAGTCAAGGTTCAGAGCGTGAACAGACAGTTGGGTCCGCTACTCAGCTGGAGAAAGCTTCAGAGACTGCTGACACTGAGGAAGTGCAGTCTCCAGAAATAATTGATGAAACCGCAAAGTCTGCTGAGGGTGATCAGCAAAGGCTTACTGAAGACCCAGCTGTAGTGAGGACAACTGAAGACAAAGAAGCAGCTGAGACAACTAAATCTCCTGTTGAAAAAGCTGTCTCTCTGCCTACTACGGACGCTGCTGATTCCATCCTAGAAAAGTAAGGACATGAAGAGGAGGATGAGGATGATGATGTCATCATGTACTCTCCTGTATATCCGAACATACAGCGCCGTCTACGTGAATGGAGGGCGTGGAAGCTAAGCCACTCAAGGGTGCAATTTGAACGCCCTGAGTTCATAGAAGAAGAGGAGGAATTGTTTGAATTTCTCGGCATCACCAAGGTGATTCAGGCCCTTGATGAAGACAACTGCTTGAACATATTACAAATCTTCAAGGAGAAGGATCAAGCCAAAGCAGTCGAGGAAGCTGAAGCTCGTGAGAAAGCCAGTATATGTCCTCTTACTAGAAATTTGGAACACACACATCCTCATCTAGATGTGCTGTCAGAAAGTGATGAAGAATTGGATCCCATTGGGAGTGATGTGCTGTCACAAGAAAAGTCAGACATGCAGCAAGCTTTGTTGAGCAACGAATGTTCGAAGGACCGGATGCATCCCTCGAATCTCTCCTGGGAGACGACCCATTGGGAGTAGTGCAACAGTTGCCACAACCATAGTCGCACTACGTCCCGATTGTTTGAAAGATGGGTCCAAGGGTCTTGGTGATGAAACTGGGAATTTGGGCACCCAAGTTGAGCCAACCCCTACTGAAGGTGTTATACCACCTGCCCCCACGGCTGAGCACTCAACGGAAGCAACCGAGAGTCTAGAGAAGAGTGATCCCATCCCCGGTCACTCAGCTGGTGTGCCAGCTAAGGGGAAACTCACTCCACTGCAGCAAGGTCGGAGGATGCTGCAGATGACTCCACATTGAAGAAAAGAGGCGAAGTGGAAAAGGAAAAAGAACCACAGCAGACTGACATTGACGAGCTCGGACATTTGAGTCTGTCCCAGCTGAGGTGTCAACTGCTTTGCAGGCTGAGGACACTGCTATTGCAGTCGAGGCATAGGTTGGAAATGCCCCGGGAGTTAACACTCTGGGCACTGAAAGCGCAATCCAAGGGGTTGGGACTCATATGGATGCCACTGTTGAAGACCCTAAGACAGCCGCGTCTGTCGAAGGGAATGTAGAAGGCCACGCTGCAGTTGAGACTGCTAGAGGTGTTGAAGGTCCAAGGGAAGTTGAGACCTCCCTGGGTAAAACTCAAGAAGTTCAGAACATCCCTCCTGTCAACATTGCTGAATCAGAAAAAGGAGATTAGTGCTCTTCATGACTCCCAGGATAATCCTGACATATCCTTTCTAGGATCTGAAGACGAAGCTGAGTCCACACCTGTTGAACATCAAAAGGACCAAATTGGGGATGTTCTCCCGCAGACGAGTCAGTCGAGTTTCAAAGTTGCTCGTCAAACTTTCAACTTCGATGATGAACCAAGCCCCCAGGTTTCATCATCTTCCAATGATGTTGATGTTGCAGCCGAGGAATAGGTAATTCATTTAGAAAAATCTACTAAGGTCGAAGAAGCTATTAAGACAACTGAGGCTCAGTCAGCTGGCCAACCTACTCAACAAGGCCCGGCTGGAACCGAGTCCTCTGCGCAGGCTCCCCCAGCTACAGCAGTACCGACTCCACCAGGATCATCAAAGGCACAAACTGTAATTGTAATCCCTTATGTGCGAGATGATACTTTTGAGTCATTATTTCCCTTTTCACTTGAGCTGCCAGAGCTAGAGGAGGAGACAGCTAAAGAGCAGTGGAAATACACAGTTCGAGAAGATCCAGTCATCCCTACCGACTCTATTGTGCCAACAGACTTTAATTTCAATGTTGAATGGCCACCAGCTGAATCCGGTGTGACAGCTGAGATCCGTGAAGTCTTCAAGAAAATCTATGGAGAGATTGAGAAGATTGAATGGCACCAGGCCTCATTAGATCTACATCTGGGCAATAGAGATGCCAACCTCACAGCAGACTTATGAGGGACTGTGGTACGGATCAGGGAGTGGTGTTAACAGCAAAGTGCAATGCGATACGAACAAGTTAGATATTTCAAGGCATTGTACAACAAGATGCTGGTTTGGAGTGTTGACAATGCTGATATGAACTAGAGGATACAGGTCTATATAGAGAGATTGCATGCCTCCCATACAACTGAAATGGAGTTACTGCGTGAATTTCATCGAAACAAAATTCTGCGTGTTGAGGAAAACATGAATACGAAATTCAGCCTTCTCATGGTTGAAATGAAACTGGTGGCAGCTGAATCAAAAGCCACTCGCTCAGAATTTCGAACAACACATGCCGCAGTAGACTCCAAGCAGAACTCAGCTCTCAACCGACTGGATTTCATGCTTGCATGAATGTTCCTGGGTTGCTCTCTCCTTCGATGATGCCAAAAGAGGGAAGATGAGTACCTAAGGAAATTGAAAGAAGAAACAGCTGGTGAGAAAAGCTGGTGAGAAAGAAGCTATAGTTGGTGAGAACGCAGCTATTGAAAAGAAAAAGGGAAAAGAAGTTGAGGGGGAAAGGTCAAAGGATTTGACCCTGATGATTGCTGAAACCCCTCAGCAAGGTCATGTCATAGCCTCAATAATCAACAAACTTCCAGTGACTCTGCCGATCCAACACTCTGCTGTGCCCATGTCAGAGAAGAGAAAATTTTTGGAATCAGGGATGAAGGAGATTGAAAGAAAGACGGATGCCCGTGTTCAAGAAGTGTTGAAACAATTCGGTGGTATTCTGGCAAGATGCCACTCCAGATGACGGAGACGAGCCAAGATCAGTTCAAGAATTTAAAACTCTCGAATTCGAAGGCTATTTCAAGAACATGTCAGTAGCCCAAGCCTGGGATCTATACTGGGAGAAGGGTCTTAAGTTGTGCGAGGAAGCTGATAAGCAGCAGACTACCAACAGCCATTCAACTCAAAGCGTAAGACTCTATACAAAGTATACACCCAGAGGAGGAGGAAGAAGTGGTGGAGGAAGAGGTTTTCGACCTAAACCTCTACCCAAAAATATTGAGTATGTAGATCCAGGCAAGAAGGGAAGGATCTACTGGGTTGGGTACGATGAAGTAGCAAATCTGGAAGTAGCCAGAAAGAATGCTGAGTATATGAAAAGAATAGAAGAGGAAAACAAAAGACAAGATCAGCTATGGCAAGAGAGGCAAGAAAGGAAGCGAAAAGACGATGCTGTAAAGAGAGCTTATGAAAAGAAGAAAGCAGCTGAAGATGAAAGAAAAAGAAAGAGAACTGATGATTACAGAGCTGAAGAGGAATGAAGGATGCAGCGAAGGCGATGAAGTGTTGCTGCTAACCCTTCGTGTATTTTACTCTTGTAAATACATTTATGTGTAAGTCATCTGTACAATCAATAAAATGTGTTTGTATTTTCTCTCTTTGTATCTTAACATAGATGCTTGTAAATTTCTTAGATATGATTATGCTCTGATACACTTTGTAAACAGCTTTGTAAAGGACAAGAATGTTATGATCAATAAAATGATTGATTCAACGCATACATTCTTTGTTTCTGCATTGTCTGTATGTATCTTTGCTATTTACTTGTTATTTAATGTTTTTAAGTTTTGGCATCATCAAAAAGGGGGAAATTGTTGGGAAATTTATTTTTTAGATTTTGATGAATGCCATGTAAAACTTAGATTTGAATGTTGGCACCCCATTTTCTTTGTAAATCTCATTGTAATAAATAGGGCTGAATGAGCTGAGTCAAGTCAGCTATGCTTGGAAATACAAGAAGTCAGTTATGCTTGGAAATACATTTTATTTGTACATTCTTTGTTTCTGCATTGTCTGTATGTATCTTTGCTATTTACTTGTTATTTAATGTTTTTAAGTTTTGGCATCATCAAAAAGGGGGAAATTGTTGGGAAATTCATTGTTTAGATTTTGATGAATGCCATGTAAAACTTAGATTTGAATGTTGGCACCCCATTTTCTTTGTAAATCTCATTGTAATAGATAGGGCTGAATGAGCTGAGTCAAGTCAGCTATGCTTGGAAATACAAGAAGTCAACTAAAGAAGTGATGTGAAGACTTCGCTGAGGAACAACTGAGTATGGCCAAGAAGAAGATCAAGGACTCGACTGAAGATGTAATAGCTGAGGGACAACTGTGTGAAGAGTCAGTTAAGTCAACTCAAGAGGCCAAGTCACAAGTTGAAGTGACATATGAGTTTTTCAATGATTGGAGCAGACTCAAGTCACCTGGGGAAAAGGCAGTTGCAAAGAGGAGTTAACTGAAAACAATCCGTTGCACATAAGTCAAGAACATTACTTAAATAAGTAGTACACCCATGCTGCCAGGTCTTAAAGTGCTCAGTCCCAGAAACGTGCAAAAGGAATAAACCAATGGGAAGCACTGCACCTCATGTCAGAAACTGAAAAGCTGAACATTCATTTAATACGAGGAAAGGTCTACATCTCAAGATTGAAGACCAAGAAAAGACAAGCCAACGAACACAAGTGTCTTCTGAAAATCAGTTTATCTCTTCAACGGGCAAATTTTTGAAAGTTCAATATAAAAGGCTGAGGAAATTCATTGAGAAGAGGTGACCTTGATTACCTGAACCAAAAACGAGCAAGAAATATTCAAACTGTAACCTGCAAAATATTCTCAAGATTTTCAAGCAAAATCCTCAAGCTTGAAACTCGAAGGAAATCGATCCAACACAAAGCTGTGAAGGAAAGACAAGTTCAAACTGTTGAAGAGGAAAACTTTTAAAGAATCAAAAGGGGGTCTACTTTCCAAGGAGGATTGTAGGAAGGTTCAAGTTCGAACCAGTCTCAAGTTATTGGAGGGATTCGTGATCAAATCCAAGAAGCTTGAGAAAGTGAGTTGAAGTAGCAAGGCAGCTGCCCTGTGAAGAAGTTGAGTCGGACGAGAAGCTAGCTGTGTGACCAAGGCATCTCCAGACTGAGTCCAAGGAGCAAGTTGGATGCGTGATCAAGACTTGTCTCTAGACTGATAACCACTTTGTGAACTGATCATTACTTAGTGGATTCCTCCAGGAGTTGGAGAAGAGAGGAGTAGAAGAATTATCCCATCTTCGAACCTCTATAAAAATTACTTGTGTCATTTACATTTCAGCATATTTACATTTCTGCACAATCATCTTATATATGCTGATAATTTGTCAATCCAACTGATAAATAACTAAGTGCTAAAATCAAGTGTTAAAACAAAGTTAAATCAAATTCAAGGGTGTTAAGTCTTCCGCTGAAAAACTCATCACAACCAAGTTAAGGTTTAGACAAAACAGCTGAGTTATTCTATCAACAGCTCTATCGAGTCTGTTGAGTGGCTAACTCTGCTGATTAACTAACTTAGCTGTCCCTCAAGGATTTAGATGTGTATTAACTCTGTAATATTTTAAAAGGACTAAAATCGAAAAGTTGGTAAGGTTTATTCAACCCTACCTTCTAAACCTTACTTACACCCCTTGGGACCTACAGTCTCCCTAACAACTATTTTTTGACGTAGATGATCAGCAATAGTTGATTTCTGCTCAGTGATCATCACGTCATCCTTATCCTTCACACTTTGCTATTCTTCAACATCACCTTCTTCTTTAGTAGCCTCATTGGCTATTCCAGACTCAGCTGGCTTGGCAGCTAAGTCAGACTGTTTCACCAGTCTTCTTCTTGATTTCTTCTTCAATGGAACTTATGGTTCCACGTTCTCAGGCTCCTCAGCTGTGAAAGATGTCTCTCCTAATTTTTTATTATTGGCTGCAGCTGGCTTGCGAGGCAAAGCTGAGCGCTTTTTCTTGACAATTGGAGAGGGAGCTGGGGATTCTTTCTCGGCTGTAGTGGTAAGTGCAGGGTCTTTCTCGACTGCAAGGGCAGGTGCCTTCTCCTTCTTTTAAACAGGCTTAGGAGAAAGGGGCTTTCTTGGAAGCAGAGGTGTCCATAGGGATGGGGTCAACTGCTTGCCCCTCGCTCATAGTCGTCTTCTTTGCATGGTCTTGGCGTTGGGTAGCAGAGAGATTTGCCCTGAACATCTTCTTGTTCACGTGAAAGGGTTTCCCATTCCGGAGAGGAACACCCTTCATTTCCAATAGGTGGCTTAAGACCAGGCCATAGCTAAGTGCGCTGCCAAACATTCCATCTTCACCTACGAACATGTTCAGCACTTTTTGGCACAGCTTGCCAAAAATAAACTCAGCCAAGTTGACTTTCTTCTCTTCCAAAATTGCCACCATCATCGTCAGCTTCGTCCGCAAAAGCTGATTAAAATATCCAAATTTCATGTTGACGTACTTGGCCACCACATCCATTTACTTGTGGTAGTCATCCTTGATCAGTGACTTCTTGGCAAAGTAGTTGGGCTTCGCAGCAGCCTCGGGTTTGGCTATCTCCTTCTAGGCAGTAGCCAAATCAATATTCTTCTCAGTTATCTCCTTCAGACCAGAAGAATGGAGATAACAATTAGCAGCTAAGCTCGCAACAATCAACTTTATTTCTTTATTATGGACCGAGAGTGGATCTCATCACCGTGAACTTGGGCATTTACATAAAACATCTTAACCTCTTCCAGATAGGTGTGCGAGAATTCCAAGGTTAAGAACTACTTGAGATAATCTTTCTCAAGCTTTACAGCTATTTTCCTTGCTACAGCCTTGTCCACCCCTTGCTTGACCAGGCCATCGAAGTCCACAATCGCTCCAGTGTGAATCTTCTCAGCTAACTTTGCGTAATCGTAAGATGGAACCATGTCAGAGTTTGGATTTGAGATTCGAACGAAAGAAAAAATACAGTTTTGAACTTCTAGATGCAGAGAGAAAATGCCTTGGTTTGCTGTGAGAGTAAGAGTGTTTATGATGAGAGTGAAAATTTAATTTCTCTATATACGGGATATGAAGGGACAATTTTTGGAATTCAAAAAGGCAAAACTAATCAACGGTTGAGATCACATCTTAGAAACCACATTAATTTCCCCACATTAAATGAAGCAGCATTTATATCCAATCATGGGTAAAACGGGCGCAAGCTTTTACTGACATCATAATTACTGCTGACGTCAAGCCAAAAAACATACCCGTTCGCAGAAAACGACTGTGTTTTGTCACTTGGCTCATAAATAACTCATCTATCTTCATTTAATGACTTGACTCTACTTCTCTCTTGAATTAATCACTCGGCTGTGCAGCTAACACGATACAACTGACTAGCCGTCTTGGTTGTTTCACTTGGGTCACTACAAGAAATCACACATTTCATGACGAAAAATATCGTCATATAAACCTGTTTTTTCGTCACTAAATGTATTTGGTGACGAAAATTGAGCGTCATAAAGATCGTCATTGTAGCCCCGTCACAAAAGGTATACATGACGTTTTTGCAATTTATCACTATAAAATTAACCTTTGGCCACGCTAATAACGATTGTCACGATTTGTATCATTTATTGTGACGCCTACATCGTCACATAAACGATAATTTTTTTGTCATTTATATTGTTTCTTTGTCACAAAAAATATCTTTTTAATGACAAAAGCATGTTTTTGTCATCATAGCATTAAATTTTAGTGACGAGCCGAATTCATCAAATTCTAATGACGAATTTTGGTGTCACAATTGTATTTATAATTTCGTCATATATTACACAGCTTGTCATGAAAGATGTGATTTAACGTTACTAAATATTGCGTGTCACTTAATGTATATTTATAATGACAAAATAATGTGTCACCAATAATTACAATTCAACGACGAGATATGTGTTGTCCCCAAAAGAATATGTAACGTGATGATTTTGTTTGTTATGGAAACAATCGCTATATATGACAAAGCTTATCAGCGTCGCTAATTGCACCGAAATAATGATGAAATCATCCGTCATAAAAATTAATATGTGGTGACAAAATGTATCGTCACATAATAAATTTATACAGTGACAAGTTTAGAAAATATTTGTGACGATACGAGTCATCATTATAGTGTATTTTTAATGACAAACTGTATATCGTCAAAGAATAGAATTTTTTGGTGATAAGTTTATTGTAATAAATGAGTGTTTAAGTTACGAAATATTTCATTGTCACCAATTGATAGCTTTCTTACATGACAACATAATTGTCATGAAAATAAGTATTATAGGCAATGTAATTGGCATATTTTTTTTAATTGTACATATATAATTATTTAAATATTAATTTATAAAATATTCTATCAATACATTAATAATACTACAAAGTGCAAGATCAAATGCAGTTAAGCATGAAAAATAAAATAAAAATAAAAGCAATCATGTTTGATTAAGTAGAATACGATTATTTATCAATATAAGAGAAATGATAAGATATCCATATTTCAAATAGACAATAAACTACTTGAACAATGTCAAGAAAAAAAACATTAAATATCCAAACCAAAACAAAAGAGTACTTAGATTAATTATATCGGCTTAAAGAGTATTCCCACTCGCAGCCATGAATGCCATAAGCTTTTCAATACAAGCACCTTGTTGACTGAGCTGGTCTTTCAAATCACCCACTTGTGACTTAAGCCCACTCACTTGAGATTTCGATTCTTGTAACTTCTCTTGTGTCTCTTGAAGTTTATTGTGATGTTGTTGAGTACTTGAGTCATGCGATGTGGTGCGTCTACTTGGAGGTTTTGGACCATATCCAAGGCCCTTTCTATAACCAGATCCATGGCCAAGGACCTCAAGAACTATTTCGTCGACACTCTTCTCAATTCCTTCCTCCGTATATTGGGCTCGCTTTGATATCATCAACTCCTATTTGAATATTGGACATACGAATATACAATTAATATCATGACACAAGCTAAAATATACAATAAAAATGTGTATGTGAATGATTACCCAATTCTCTTGAGCTTCAACTCTTGACCAACCATCTTTCTCTATATAGTGAGTACGTTTATATAATTCAATCATATCACTTTATTCTCCATTCAACTCTTTCTGAGACTATAAAAAAAATGAGAAAATGAAAAAAATAGTCAGTCCAAAAAGAAAAAAGAAAATTAAAGAAACATTATCCACTCAAGGTTACCTAAAACACTCACGATTTCATGTTGAAGAACAGCAAACGGTGTTCTGCCTGAAATATGTGGTGCTCGTACTTGTTTCCGATTTCCAGTATTGATTACACTTTGGTCCTGCAAAATAAGAATGGTGATATTGCAAGTTAAGGTACACATATAATAAAAACTAAGACACGTTATAAAATTTAAACATAAGTTTAATTTAAGTTAGGTGATATTACCTTGTATTCAGGTGTTGCGAAATACTCGCACAAGACTTCCCAATTCTATTTATTAGAAATACAAGATGGCTTATTATTTTTAGCCTTTTCCAATGTTGCATACTTCTTGAAATGTTGATGAAGCTTGTAGCGCTTTTGTCGTGTACTAGATTTCAGCCTCTATCATGCATTTTCGCACTCCCGGATCATCAATATTAACATCCATGTGGATCTACAAGTGACACATCAACTGATTGCGGTGAATGATATTAATTGTTTTTATAATCTGGAATGAGGAAATGTGTAACTGTATTTACATGGAATGGGGAATGATGATAACATATATACCTGTATATGATCAAACCCAGAGTCCAAACCTTTTTCTTCATCCACTTCTTTCCATTTCTTGGGCACCGGAAAGACGTCTCTAGTTACTACACCAATTTGACTAGAAAGCTTTGAAGACTCCTCCCGAGTTTTTGGCCTTTCGAGTAGTGGATCCACAGTTACTTTCATTTTATGCCCAGAAGCAACAAACTCCTTCATGATGCCTTTGCCCATTGTTTGACCACGTCCTCTTTTTTTTGAGACAATCGGCACATCTGCACATAAAAAAAGATGACAGAATAAAAATTTATATGTTTGTTTTTGTAATTCTTATATGTAACCTACAAAAAGGATAAAAATAATTATAGGAGAGATTAATAGCAAAGCAAACAAGATTAGTTGAAACAACAGAATTCCATGAAAACAAATAAATAAATAATCTAAGTTAAGATATTACTATTGATAAAATTCATTGTACTCAGTAAAGGCAGCAAAATCAAGCACATCTTTATGACATCAAATCAATAATGAAGTAATAGCTTCTGCAGTGACAAAACAAAAAGACAATGAAATGCATGACAAAAACTTGGAATGTATAGCTTTTCACATCAGTACCTCGTCATGTACGCTAAGGTCCACATGCAAAAAATAAATAAATATAAAAGATCACAATAGATGGTTAAAATGGTTTATATGCTTGAGATGGTACAAGAACAGCTACCCACTTTCTGTTTTCCAGTCTTCCCGACGTGGCCCCATGAAGAAGACTTAATTGCAACCAAAGATAGTCAAATAAGGACTAACAAGTCATTTCAACAAATATACCTATCACAATAGCCACCTACAACTAATTCTCCAAGAAAAGCAATGTTCCAATAATTGATTTTTGTTTCTTTTATCGAACAAGGGAATACCATATACTAGGAACACAAACAAACCAGTGCAACATTATTCAAATTAGAATCAGGATTTTGAATATTAGAGGTAACACAAATAAATAATTGATATCATTAATAGAAAGTGCAAAATTCACAAAGTACGAAATGTATTTTGAATATTAGAGATAACACAAATTATTCCTTTATAGATATAGCAATAGTACTAAAAATAACTACTTTCAATTAATGCTATTTAAAAAAAAAACTACTTTCAATTAATGATCATTCACTGAGGAAATTAAACATTTTCATCTCTATAATTTCCACATTATTTTTCTCTTTTTTGCTTTTCTAGAGAATCCATGTATTTGCTGAACTTATTTAAATGATTTTATATTTTTTTCCAATTTTTTATTTTATTTTAAACTAAAGTCCAGTTCAAGAATCTTATTAAAGTAGTAATATATATGGTCAGCCGACCGAGTCGAGTCCTAAGGATGCAAATGGTCATCATCAAGTAATCTTATTAGAGTAGTAATATATACCTGATATATCATTCGTTTCATGAGTCGGCTCTTGTGTGTTCTCTGAATGTGACTGAATTTCTGGGCTTTGACTTGGTGGAACTTCAGAGTTCTGTTGCATGTTCTCATTCTCATTGGTGTTGTTTGTTGTATTAGTTTCACCTCTACCGGAGGATCCATTGGGCAGTCCAGATGTTACCAAAGCCTCAGTCATACCATTGTTTGCAATATGTGTCTTGTCTAAAAGTTGTCTTATGCTTCTTCGAGGTGTCGAATTACATGAAGAACCCTTAGTAGTGTGCTTTATGATACTTTGTAGGGACTTGTCTGGGATGTTTTTCATTTTTAGTTTGCGACCGCCTGGAGCCATTTCTAAAATAAAACATGCACACCAAAATGGTTAGAAAAATGAGATACGACAAGATAACAACTAAAATAGCGGAAACTGATGAGATAACAGAAGTAGAAATCAAAATCAGCTAAGAATTAGAACTAGAAATTGTTTGCAAATTGAAGCTGATAACTGAAAAATACAAAAAGTTAAAAAATAGAGTTTGTTAAGTAAGTTGGTAAACAAGTAGAAATCAGTATGCATCTTCTGATAGATCAAAAGAACTGGAAGACTTTCAACAAAAAGCATTTTCTGAACATCGCAAAAATATCAGCAATGGCGGGTACTATTTCTAGCTGTAATATATGTAAACCAATTGCTCTTATGATTTCAATATATCCTTTTGCTGCCTTAATGTTCCATTGTCTGATTTTATCTTTTCCCAAGCTACTCATGTCCTTCTGCTACTAAAAATTAATTTGATGAGAAATTAGAATCTAAATTGTTTCCCTTTTCCCCATGTTGCTCCCAAGAACGTTGTTTCTATAGCCTGAAGAACGGTCTAAATCGATTTTTTAAATAACCTGCTGCGGTGATGAGCAAGAATCTTTCGATATTCTAACATTAAAAATTAGCTAACTTATTCCAATATGAATAGTAAAACTTATAAAATTGGATATAGGTTGTGTTCTACAATGCCGAAAAGGAACAGGACCATAGAGCATGGCAGCATAGTTTCTTGTAACTTGTAATATTCGGAGATCGAAATTTCATGTCCATGTACTGATTTTGAAGAACTGTGACTTTCATTAGAGTCTTATGCATTTCCGTCGGTTCCTCGAACATTTTTTCTATTTCTGTTAAAATTTGTCAAGCACGCTGGTAAAACAAACGAGCAACAAAACAAAACCACAAAAGAAGCTACCATGAAACTGATGAGTACAGGTATAGGAGCCAAAATGAAAATAAAAACCAAGTACGAGCACCACTCAAATAACCCTACACATCAGAATCCCATTTTCAGACAGATCAACAAAGCAGCAGAATTCAACAAATACATCATCCAAGCACAATCCAGCATGACAACAAAGACAAAAAATGCACTAGTTTTCTGTGCTTCCTCTTATTTGTTTCATATGTCTAAATATTTCCCCTTTGCAATGTTTGGTCTCTGTAACAGGCTAGCAGCTGTTGGCAGGCTATTGGATTGAAGAGTTTCAAGATTTACTCATTAGTCTAAGAGGCTATAAATACTCATATTATAGAGCAGTCTGCCTTAGCATAATCAAATTACAGATTGTATTACCAGAATTTGCCTCTTTTCACTGTTTTGCACCGATCTATCAATTTACAAATGCCTTTGACACGCATAAGATGTTTGTATAAGAATTAATCATTTAGCATTCACATACAGACATATAGCCAGAAGCTGCTTCTATTCATATTTATACTTCAGCAACAAGGTATATTAATATCATCAATCTGAATATCTACGAACATATCATAACAATACCAAAACAAGCAACTTACAATGTAAAAATAACCAAGTTATAATATAAGTCTAAGAACAGTAAATGATTGAGTTCGATGAAGTAAAAATGAATAACCGAAAAATTATCAGGACTGCGAATAGATTGCAAATTTCAATTTCTCTTTATTTTAACCCTGCTGATTGAGTCTTCTGAGCTTCCTAACTCAGCTCAATAAATCCAAGCTCATTCTTAAGCTCCTCAAACCTTGATTCACATAAAGGTTTTGTGAATATATCAGTTAATTGTTTATCAGTTGATATGTATTCCAATGTGATGTCTTCCTTTTTAATATGAACTCTTATAAAAATGATATTTGGCATCAATGTGCTTGGTTCTTGAGTACAATACTGGATTTTGAGTAATTGCAATTGCACTTGTGTTATCACACATAATTGTAATATCTTTTTCTTCTATATCATAATCTCTAAGATATTGCCTCATCCATAATACTTGGGCACAACAGCTGCATGCAACAATATACTCACTTCAGCTGTGGATGTAGCTATTGAATTTTGTTTCTTACTGAACCAAGAAACCAACCTATTTCCAAGCATTTGACAGGTACCTGATGTACTTTTCTGTCCACTCTTCATCTAGCATAGTCTGAGTCTGAGTAGCCAACTAGCTTGAATCCTCCATCCTTTGGATACCATAAGCGAACTTCTTGACATCCCTTCAAATACCTTAGGATTCTCTTGGCTGCAGTCATATGAATTTCTTTTGGAGCAAATTGAAATCTGGCACATACACCTACAATAAATATGATGTTTGGCCTACTAGTTGTGAAATAGAGCAAAGATCCAATGAGAGCTTTATATCTTGTTTGATCAAAAGCTTTGTCTTCTGCATCCATGTCCATCTTGACTGAAGTATTCATGGGAATCTTCATAGATGACTTCTTTTCCATACCAAATTTCTTTATTAAATCTCTGGTATATTTAGTTTGACTTATGAAGGCTCCATCCTTCATTTGCTTGACTTGAAGAACTAGAAAGAAAGTCAGCTCTCCAATCATACACATCTCAAATTTCCCTTGCATGAGATTTGAGAATTTGTCACACAGCTCTTTGTTTGTGGATCCAAATATGATGTCATCCACATATACTTGAACAATCAATGTACTCTCCCCATCTTGAATTTTGAAGAATGTCCTATCAACCTTGCCTTTGGTGAATCCATTGTCAATAAGAAAGTGGGACAATGTGTCATACCAGGCTCTTGGTGATTGTTTCAAACCATATAATGCCTTCTTGAGCTTGTAGACTTTATCTCCAGTAGTTTTCTGCCCAAAACCTAGAGGTTGCTCCACATAGACTTCTTCTTCCAAAAGTCCATTTAAAAATGCACTATTCATATCCATTTGATAGACAGTGAAGTTCTTGTGTATAGCATAATCAAGAAACAACCTAATTTCTTCCAATCTAGCAACAGGTGCAAAGGTTTCATCGAAATCTATGCCCTACTCTTGGCAATACCCTTTGGCTACCAATCTTACCTTGTTTCTCACTGCAGATCCTTCTTCATTCATCTTGTTTCAAAATACCCACTTAGTACCCATAACATTTTGGTGGTTATGCCTTTGAACTAATTCTCAAACCTTATTTCTCTCAAATTGATTCAGTTCCTCCTACATGGCTAGAATCTAAAGTGTGTCATCGAATGCTTGTGACACATCTTTAAGCTCAATCTGGGAAATGAAACAAGCGAACATAGCTTCATGTTGAGTTCTGGATCTAGTTCTGTAATCCTTCTCTAACATCTCCAAGGATAAG
The DNA here is from genome assembly GCA_016081115.2 of Rehmannia glutinosa. Taxonomy (NCBI): domain Eukaryota; kingdom Viridiplantae; phylum Streptophyta; class Magnoliopsida; order Lamiales; family Orobanchaceae; genus Rehmannia; species Rehmannia glutinosa. The sequence continues at coordinate 243,436 of JABTTQ020002356.1, read as the reverse complement.
CTCTGGAGGATGGTCTCCCAGCCATCTCACATCTGGTTGGAGTAAGTCTATTGGATCTAGTCATCTCGCAGCTAAGTTGTCTTGAACAGCTTCCTCATCATAATTCAGCTGCAGACTTTCCAGCTATCTTTGAGATTCAACTATCTAATCTTCATCTGGGTTGAGTCTTCTGATATCTACCTCAACATAGGGACTCTTCTAAACAGTTGGCTGATTAATCTTTCCAGCTAACTCATCTATGTCTTCTCCATTAACATTAGGTTCATAAAAAACCACATGGATAGACTCTTCCATGACCATAGTCCTCTTGTGCAGCACTCTAAAAGCTTTACTCTCAGCTGAGTATCCCAAAAATATACCTTCATCATCTTTAGCATCAAAAGCTTTCAAGTTGTCCTTGCCATTGTTGTGAATGAAGCACTTATGTCCAAAGATATGAAAATATCCAACATTTGGCTTTCTTCCTATCCAAATTTCATAAGGGGTTTTGGACAGCTGTCTATTGATCATACACCTATTCTAAGTGTAGCAAGCAGTATTGATGGCTTCAGCCCAAAATCTCTTAGGCAATCCAGCTTCAGCTAACATGGTCCTCGCAGCTTCCTTGAGAGTTTTGTTCCTTCTTTCAGCTACTTCATTCTAGTGTGGAGTTTTTGCAGTTGATAACTCATGAGCAATACAATTTTCTGTGCAGTACTGAGTTATAATCCCATTGACAAACTCAGTTCCTCTATCAGATCTTATCTTCATGATGGTTTGACTCTTCTCATTTTGAACTCTTCTCAATAGTTGAGAAAGCTTCTACAAAGTTTTCTTTTTTTTACACATAAAGATGGTCCATGTGTATCTTGAATAATCATCTACCATCACTAAGGTTAATTTCTTTCCACTAATGTTGGCTGGTTCAATAGGACCAAATAAATCCATATGCAATAAGTGTTGTATCCTGGTTGAAGAAGGACTTCGCTTGTCCTTGAATGAAAACTTTATTTGCTTTCCAATCTGGCATGCATAACAAATGCTTTCCTTCTTGTATACTTAGTCTGGAAATCTTTCCACAAGATGACTCCTTGAAAGCTTGTTGATTGTCTGGAAATTCAGGTGACTCAGCTTCTTGTGTCATAGCCAACTTGATTCGAATGTGCTCTTTGCTAACAGACATGTGTTTGGTGTAGCAGTTGACCAATTCACTACATACATGTTTTTATGCCTTTATCCTTGTAGCATAACTTTATTTGATTCAACATCCTTGATCTGGAAAACTCCCATATTGAATCCTACAATGTAGCCCTTATCAAAAAGTTGGTTGATGCTCAACAAATTGAAATTTAGCCCTTCAACATAGGCTACATCTGTGATCTCTAGTCCATTCTTCTTTATGGATCATGTGCCTTTGATCTCCTCTAGAGCTTCATTTCCTCCAAATATGACTTTAGCACCTCTTATTTCCTTGAATTTTGAAAGATTTTTCTTGTTGCATGTCATATGTCTGAAACAACCACTATCCATGTACCACGTTCCTTGGCACTCAACTGTTCCTTAAACCTGGAATCAAGGAAATTAGTTTTTAGGTACCCATACTTGCTTGGGTCCTGAGGGAATAACACTATAAGGTGATCCAACCAACCAATAGCCAAATGGTCTGACTCTAAGAGGTTTCCACCTATCAGTTCCATAATCATAATGAACATTAGGAAATTGCTTAGAAGCTTTAGGCTTTTACAAATTGTCTCTTTTGTTTGTATGCCTGTGTGTGAGCTTGTGCAGTTTCTTTCTTGGGATAGTAATGAAACTTTTGTGCGTATTGGATTTTGTGCTTGACTGTATATGTGTGCTAAAAATGGTTTCTCTGCCTTGGGAATGACCTGTTTTTAGTCTGAGGTCTTTGCCACTTGGGGTTGTATCCCTTAGGACTTGGCTGATATCTCATTTGATTGTTCCACTCAATTTGGTTGGGATATTTTATACCATTCACATCATATGATTTTCTTTGCTGAAACCTCTAGGGCTTTTGGTAATTCTGTTTAGATTTGACAGAATATTTTTTGTTTGGAGTCTGCTGATGGACTCTTCTGAATTTTGTTTCAGATGTCCTCTCAGCATACTTTGTTGGCTTTTTGCCTTTACCTTTGTATCCTAGGCCAACATAGTTGTGATTGTGTTTTTGAGTGGGTGTTGGTGCAACATATGGTGCTTTGGATTTTTGGAGTCCCTCATTACTTGAGGATCCATTTTCCATTATCTCTCTTGGAGCTTGGGCATGCAGAAAGGAATTAAATCCAATGCCTGTCTTATCTCCACATTCCTCTTGTATCATTATAAGTTCATCCAATGATTTAGATGCCTTAGTGAATGATGCAATCACAATTTTCAAATATTTTTCCCTCTTTTCAGTTGCTGCTAAGTCAGCTTGGATCTTAGTTATCTCAACCTTCAGCTATGTGTTCTCAGCAGATATGTGACTTTAGAGTACTCAGCTCCTTAGTCAGCTGTGAGTTTTAGCTTTTGAGCTGGTTGTTTTCCTCATTTAATAGTGTGTGTGAGGTTTTTACATGCTCAAAATCGTTCATCATTTTGCCTAATGAACCATAAAGATTAGTGGGTGATGAAGTGTTTGTGTCACTATCACTATCATCAGAATTAGAATGAGATGAGTTAGAATGTACCTCATCTTTCTATTTTTTAGCCATGAGGCATATAATAGCCTTTTCTTCTCTGGCAGAGGAGTAGTCAGCTTCACTGCTCTTTGACTCAGCTGGTTCCTTACACTTTCCTGTGTCAACAGCTTCAGCATCCAACATGACTTTCTCCTTTTCTTGTCTTTTCTCTCTGAAGACCTTTCTTTCCTTCTCATTCCTGTATTTGTTGACTGGTGGATAGGGATAGTCAACAGTGAAATGTCCTGGATGTCTGCAATTCCAACACAAGTTTTCAGCTTTCTAGAAGTCTGCTCTTTCAGCTCTCTGATTATCAGTTCTCTGATATTCAGTCATTTGATGGTCAGCTCTCTTTGGTGGTCTATCCTCCCTTGCTTTGGAAGGTGTTGAGTGTCTCCTGGATGATTCACCCTTGTTTCTTTTGCAGTTCTTATTGAAGAACTTGTTGAATCTCTTCATCATCAGGCCAATCTCTTCCTGATCAATGGCTTCTTTGGATTTAACTCTTTTGGACTCACCAGACATGAGTGCAGTTGTCTTGGGTACAGTTGTCTCTATTTGCTCCTTTCTTCTAAGCTCAAATTCATAAGCTTTAAGGTCTAAGAACAGCTCATGTTGGATGTTCTTGTAAGGTCCATTGAATGTCTCAAAGCCATCACCTTCATTTCCCGCTCAGCTGGGAGTGACCTGAGAATTTTCATACACATTTATTTTTGTGTATATTCTTTTCCTAGAGCTGAGAGCTCATTGGTTATCTCTGTGAATCTGGCATCCATCTGATCCAGACTTTCACTTGCAAGCATTTTAAAGTTTTCAAAGTTTTGTACAACAATAGTTAATTTATTTTCTTTAATTTGATCAGATCCTTCACAAATTAAAGTTAGTTTTTCCCATATTTCTTTAGCCGTTCTACAGGATTTCACTTTATTAAACATGGATTTATCGAGGGTTTTATACAAAATGTCCTTGGCAACATTGTCCAAGTTGTATCTCTTTCTATCCTTGTTCGTCCACTCGCATCGTGTCTTTTCTGCCACTGCAGGTCTAGGTTCAGCAGGTGCAACATCTTCTCCTTCAGCAGGAGCAGCTCTTCTTACAAATGTATTGACTTTTAATATTTGTAGTGGTCCATCCTCAATTACAAACCACATCTCATCGTTTAAGGCTGAAAGATGTGCCTGCATACGTATTTTCCAATCATCAAATTCTTCAACAGTAAACATAGGAATGCGAGTTAGCTTTGCTTCCATGATAATAACTTGATTTACAAGAAAAGCTTTAAAACTGCAAGTGTTGTTTCTTTTGAAAAAGAATGAGATCTAGTTCAGTAACCAGTGCAAAAGGCTCAATGAACTAACCGCTCCGATACCACTTGTAGGTCCCAAGGGGTGATAAGCAAAGTCTAGAAAGGGGGGTTGAATATACTTTACTTACTTTTCGATTTTAGTATTTTATATAAATTCAGAGTAGACTCAAGTCATCTAAGTCCTTGGTGGACATCTTAGTTTACTTACACAGCAGAGTTAGCCACTCAACAGACTCGACTGAGCTATTGATAGTATAACTCAACTGATTCAGTTAACACTTTAAAAGATCTGTTGACTTGGTTTTTAACAGCGGAAGACTTTCACCCTTAGTTTTGAATATGTTTCTCAACACTTGTTTAAGCTTAGTTATTATCAGTTGACTAGGCAAATTAACAAACAACAATAATAATAATGTGCAAGAAAGTAAGTATGATGAATGTAAAAGATCCAATCAATTTTATAGTGGTTTCAGGATGTGTTAATTCCTCTAATCTACTCTTCTCCAACCCCTGGAGAAATTTTCACTAATGTAACTTTGACTTTGTTACAAAATTGTTATAGTCCGAGATATCTCTGATCACACAGCTAACTTCTCTTGGGACTCAACTTCATCACAAGACGGTTGTTCTGCTACTTCAGCTCCTTCAAACTCTTGGATTTGTTCACACAGCCCTCCAACGAGTTCAAAGCCTCTGGTTTGATCTGGAACCTTACTACACCTCCTTCAACCTTTGAGAGTAGACCCCTTGTTCTTGAAACAAGTTTTTTCTCTTCAACAAATCAAGTTGTCTTTCTTTCACTGAATGTGTTGGATCGATTTCCTTCGAGTTTAGACTTGAGGATAAGATTTGAATGCTTGAGAGATATTGCTTTGCTTTGCACGTTAGTGTCTATTTTTGCTTGCTTGCATTCGTTGCTTAGGTTCACCTTCTCAATGTGTATTCCTCAGCCTTTTATAGTGGCAGTTCGAAAATGTATCTGTTGAAGAGATAGATGCATTTTCAAACTCCACTTTTAGGTCGTTGGCTTGTCTTGTCTTGCAGCTTTTATGTGGGCTGTACCTTGAATTTAATGCTCTGCAGCTTTTCCTTAAATTCTGCAGGTTTTTAGTACATCTTATTGGATCATTGCTTTTTGCACTCTTTCAGCAAAACAACTTTAAGGTAGGCAGTCTGACACATGCCTATTTCCAGCAAACACTTGACTTTGCTTGACAACGAATATCTTCAGCTTTCTTTGATCCTTTTTGATGCATAACCCCTTTGATAGTCAAATACAATGATTTTGGAACGACTATGTTGTCATTCAGCTGACTAAGATAGCTTTTCTGTCACTTGGCTTCACTTTACTCAGCTGTCAAATAGTTGTGTCTTCTCTTCAATCTCCAATCGAGTCCGGCAATCTTCAACTTGGCTGCTTCTACTCAGCTTACGAATTCCTATCTATTACAAGATGAAATTTAAATTCAATTCAAAGACAATTTGTAGGCATCAAAATACCATATTCCTATAAATAAAACTTTGAATTCAGTTGTAAATAATCCACCAAGTGATTGGCAAGTTGATTCAATTTAGATTTATTCAGACATGCATTTGTTTTTTTTTTGTGCCTGTCAAGGAATTGATTATTTTTAAAAATTTTAAGTAGTTTAAACAGATAAAAAAATTAAAATTATATACAGATAATTCTGTGTAAAATAGATATTTTGAATTAAAAAATAGTATATACACATGTCAATATATATTCTGAATTCACGTGATATATTAGACCCAAATATTCGATTTATATTACGCATTCTCAAAGAGATAATTAATACAAACTTTTAAAAATTACCGTATATATATATATATATATATATATATGGATGAGATCTCGTATGTCAGCCTCTTACTGTAAGGCAGTGTGGATTGATCCCATCCATCCACACCTTTTATTCAATGGTCTAGATTACTATTAAATTACATGATTTATCAATTAATTAATAGGTGTAAATGGCATAATAGTAACGCAAAATAGTGTAACAACCTGTGCCATAAATCATGCCCATACAATCAAGGGATTGATTAATATCACGTTTCCATAACTAAACTGTGCACCATTTTAATAGCTGAAATGTGCACCATTTAATACTGAAATGTGCAACATTTTATATCTAACAGTGCATCATTTTATAACTAATTGTACATCATCTAAAAGAATTATAAAGACAAAGTGGTGTAACCATCTTCCCATAATGACGCCCTACAATCATGGATGTGATAAAGATCACGTTTCCATAACTGAATTGTGCACCATTTTAATAGCTAAATTATGCACCATTTAATAACTGAACTGTGTACCATTTTATACCTAACAGTGCATCATTTTATAACTAATTGTACATCATCTAAAAAACTATAAAGACAAAATGGTGTAACCAGCTTCCCATAATGACGCCCTACAATCATGGATGTTATAAAAGTCACGTTTCCATAACTGAACTATGCACCATTTTAATAGTTAAACTACGCACCATTTAATACTAAACTGTGCACCATTTTATGTCTAACAGTTCATCATTGTATAACTAATTGTACATCATCTAAAAAAACTATTAAGACAAAATGATGTAATCACCTTCCCGTAATAACACCCTACAATCATGGATGTGATAAAGATTGCGTTTCTATAACTGAACTCTGCACCATTTTAATAGTTGAACTGTGCACCATTTAATAACTGAACTTTGCACTATTTTATATCTAACAGTGCATTATTGCACAACTAATTGTACATCATCTAAAAAAACTTGAAGATGTAATGTTTTATTACTTGATGCATATTTAGTACTGTTTTGATGCAATTTCGATCTCCACAGTTCATTATTTAATGCACAGTTTATTGGCCATGTATTGCACACAAAAAAAAAAGCATTGTCGAAGCATATATATACATCAATACTAACTATATGCCAAAAAGCTACTATACTTACATTTAAATTGTGCCATTAAAACTATTAAAATTTCATCATCATTCCAAAACAACCTACACTAAAAAATAACAAAAACCATATATAAAAAGTTTTCAAGTATAAAAAAGCATTCCATCAAATTCCAAAAACTATCCCTATGCTTTCGTCTTCTCATTGAAGAATTTCTTGGCCAAAACTAAAATATTTTCCCTCTCTTCGTTCAAGTCATCGACTACAATTTTATGACAATATAACGTCCTCAGACGTGTGAATAGAGCAGCATCGGTATTGTCAAAGCCGAAATTCCATTTGTCTACCTTAACCCTCTTCTTAACATTTCGTCCCCTATCATCCGTCTCCGCTAGAAGCTTGTCTTTTCTAGTTTCCTCTAGCCATATAAACTTATCAACCTACCATTAACAACAAGCGAAAAAAAAAGCACATCTCAAAACTAGAGAAACATAAAATATGTCAATGTTAAAAAATATATTAAAAACACAAATGCCAAACTAACTATGCACTATATGAACCTTAACTGTGCACCAAAAAAACACTACTTACGCACCATGTGTGTTTATGCATTTTGTGAACCACTTATGCACAAAATCAAAACTATTCATGCACAATAATATATCTACCTTTATATCAAATAATACCCCTACCTACACAAACATCAGTACGCATATTCTCCCTCTCCAAAAAAAAAATTGCATCAAACAACATATTTTTGAATAAATTAGAAATATATAAAAATAAAAGAGTAAAGTGCTGTTTTCAAATCCAAACAGCTAGCAATAATGAAAAACAAGAAGAAGCTATTAAAAAGATGGACCTAAGTCACATGCCGACCTGATAGAAGAATTGGGGCCTCATTAAAACCTACCAAGGTAAAACCCACCCTTATGGGAAAAACCTTTGGTAGGAAAAAGAGTACCCGAGAAAGAATAAAAAAAGTAAACCAATCGCACAGAAGACGCACGGTTAGTGCCCATCTGCACGGACAGATCGTGCGTCCTGCCGAACAAGCAATCAAGCACGCACGGGCCGTGCCCATAAGCATGGACTCCCCGTGCGTGGTACCGAAGCGCGAAACACAAATCAAGAAGCCCTCCCAACTAATATCCGAGGTGATAAAGTAATGTGTGATCTGCAGCAATAACCTCATGAAGAAAAGCCGGTGCCGCATCCCACCAAGTGTTACCCACAATGTATGCCTGCTTCGATAGAGTGTCCGCCGCTTGATTAGCCTCCCGAAAAACATGAGACGCCCGAAAGTGAACGAGACGAAGATGGCAGAATAGGAAAATGAGCATGCCCTTGATACCCAAGGTACCTGCATAGAAAAGGTAGAAAAAATCGAAACCACATAAGAAGAATCAGACTCTAACCAAATAAAATTCCACCCTTTATCCAAAGCAATTTCGCAAGCAGTGATAGCCCTCTGCAACTCTGCCAGAAAAGAAAAACATGTCCAAGCCGAACTATAAAGCATCCAACCACAAAACCATGACATCAAATAACATATAAAAGTACATCGTTTATGTTAAAATTTACACCACATAACAACTAAGATTACATTGTATTTCTCCAAATTTACACCTAAAAACACCACCAACAACCAATAAAAAGTAAACAATCTAAACTATTTCGCACAACATATTCCCACAAACAAAATAATAACCCATAAAATCGCCAGGAAATTAAAAATAAAACCCTATATATTTGAAAATGAAAAAATACAAAACAAGAATGCCTAATCTCCTACTAACAAGACTTCAAATATTTAAAACCAATAGTGGTATGGTTCCCAAAAAAAAACCAAAACATGATAAAAAGAAAACCCTCACTTCAAAATTCCAGACTCAAACTGAAGAAAAAAACATCCCAACACTCACCTTAACCAAAACACTTTTAAGAATCAAAAACAAAATCGCAACAAATAGTGTCTATCAGGCTCGATCTCGTGAAAAAATTTGAAAAACAAAACACTATTTCTTGTTTCAGAAGAAAGAAACGAGAGAGAAAATGAGAGAGAATAAAATGGATATGTTTCGTGATGATGAAAAGTGTGAACAAATCCTAAATCAAATCCTATTAAAATCGTTTGGGATGAACAATTACCATAATAACTGATTTATTCTACACTTCAAATGTCAATTATGCCCTTAAATGGGCGAAAACTAAATTAAAAAATACGAATAAATTTGGACCTTTGGATTTATTAAATTATTGGATGGGATCAATCCACACTGCCATACGGTAAGACCCACATTTGATCTTATATATATATATATATATATATAGGATTTGAATATGGTGAGTCCATATAATTTAGATAAGTATGTGAGATGAAATCTGGAGCGTTAACCTCTTCTTTTTAATGATGCAGATTTAATTGATTTTTATTTTATTTTATATTTAATTAATGGTTGCTAAGGATAAGTAGGTAATTTTGTTTGAATATCAGTAAAAAATGGGAGTTGTGGTAGTGCCCGTTCATATTCCAGATTGTTTGGGATTTGTTTAAAACCGTATCTCTGACCTTTTCCGCTGTGAGAAATATGTTGCTTATTGAAGACAAATATGTTAATTTTTTTGGATATGTTTGTAACTGTATCTCTGAAATCCTCTCTTTTCTTTCAAAGTCAAACTTGCAATTAATATTGGCGCATTCAGCTGTGCGAAATATGTTGCTTATTGAGGACAAATTATGTTGTTTATTTAGGCAGACAATGTTGCAACCACAAACTATTTCCTTCGATTTGTCTTTTTATATATATGTAATTTTGTTGCTTATTTATGTCAACTATGTTGCTTATCAAGGACAAATATGTTCCTTATTTAGGCAGACAATGTTGCTAAGTAAGTATGCTGCTTTTTTATGTGGACTGTGTTGCTTATTGAAGACAATTATTTTTGCTTATTTAAGTAGACAATGTTGCTAAGATGGGTGCAAATCTGTTGATTTAAATAGGTCATGTCTTGTATATATATATATATATTTGTTGCTTTTTTATGTCAACCGTTTTACTTATTGATGACAAATATGTTGCTTAGACATTGTATATTTGTTGCTTACAAATATTACATAATTTTGCTATTGTTTTAGATGGTAAGATAACATCTATGCTATTGTGTGCAACTTTCCTAATTTCATGGGACATGATTAATTGGTTTGGACTAATATACCCCATTTATCAATTTAATTAGGTATTTTTATATATGTTAAGCATATTTATTATTAGTCATTGAAATTTGTTGATCCATGGTCCAGATTTGGTCTTACATACTTACCTAAGGCATTTGTCTCATATAACCCTTCCCATATATATATATATATATATATATATATATATATATATATATTCTAAAACTTTGGCATCATAAATTCAATAGATTATGTAATTTCCATGTGTCTTCCATGAAGCCAAATTTACAGTATGTACATACTAAAACTGATTTGCAATATATAAAATTTTGTAATGGATATTCTATATATATTAATGAATCATGTAATCTTACGATATATTTTATCACATAGTAAGATTTTGAGTATCTATATATAATAAAATAATTTTCATGAGCATCAAAATATTCGATTGATATACTATCTATACTAATAAATAATACTATCCACGTCATGCTTTATTGGTAGTAAATAAACGTGTATGATCATTCATGGGTGTTTGAAATTTTTAAAACATAAACCAGAAAAACAACATCAACAAAAAACCACAAAAAGAATCCACAGAATATTAAATTATCACACATAAAACACCAAGGAGGGTCAACCATGAAGCAGCTAACAATATGGTGCTTTGGGCAATAAACATATTAAGGGATGAATATATTCAAGACGTTGTCTTATTGTTCATTATTTAAAATTATACATTATATTTTAATACTTTTTTCATGGAATTAGTATGTAACGAATTTTGTTTTATTTTTAGGGTTAGGTTGGTAACTTATCTGTTTACTAGATTTTTATCCTTCATGTTTCTGCTTCTTAGTGCGTACTGCTTTCACACAATCTGAAACACATCAAATAATAGTCGTTAGCCATTGAAAATACATTGTTATATAAAAATCTTAGAATTATTCTATTGACTTATCTGTATAAAAGGAATTGTTGTTTTGCTTGTGATGTTTCTTAGTCAATTGCATTTCATAGCCTTTTGTAACTCATGAGAGTCGCATAATGATATAATATTATGAAAATACAATACAGTGTTTGAGAACAGAGGTTACTTAGTATGAGTTACATAGCAGAGATTCAATTACGATTTTTTATTTTTATGTATCAAATAGGTACAAACACTAGTACATAAAAGACTATAAAAATCGCCCAATATGCATCGGTTCCCAATGATAATCGATGCCTAAAGTGGGCGGTGGCAAATTTGAAAATAATACAAACATTTTAGGTATCACTTGTTAATTAATAGTTGATACATATAATAGTTTTTATTTTTTTAATTAATTAATTACTTAGGCAGCGTTTTCTGAACAAAAACCGATACATAAAGTATTTTTATTTTTAATTAATTTTTTAAGCTAATTTTTAAGCCAAGAAGCTGGCAAGCTGCACACATCTCCCACGTCAATCTCACATTCACAAAACACCACCTGCACATCTTCGTCCCCGTCGATTCTAGCCCATCCCCGTCTATCCTAGTCCATCCCCGTCGCACCTATCCCTAGAAGTCGTCGCGATCCTCGGTGGTTTCTGGCTGCATTTTTCGCTCACGCTCGAGATCGTACTGTTTGGGGAGGACACGCCCACCTCCTCCTCTGCATCCTCTGCCGCTAGCGGCGGCGGGAGGCAGTTGACGTCAATTCTCTTCAGGAAGGACCTCGTCTCCACTCTCCATCTCTCAGAGCTCCGATCCGGGTGTGTGTGTGTGTTGGATTAGCAATAAGTTTAAGCCGCCGTGGCCGTTGGAGCATTTTCTTTCCATTGTGGCGTTTGTGGTTCCTACTTGGTGCGTGGTGCCTACGCGTGGTTCCTTGCCTAACGTCTCCTTCAAGGTAATTTTGTTTTTTCTCTTCTAGTGTTCTTTTTATATAAGTTAATGTTAGGACATAAATTAGATTTCAATAAAAGTGAAAAAATTGCAAATTCTCTGTTTCAATAAATTAGGTCATTTGTACCAAAAAGACATCATGATATATTGTCTGCGGCCCTTGGCAAAGAGGAGCATCCAGGTCGGATGAGAGGGGTTGGTGGATACATCGGCATAAGAAACGTTTTTGGCAAGCCAGACCAAATTCGTGGGCGGTCAGCTGGGTTTGTTTCAGTTGACGATCTTAAAGAGATCATTAGAAATGAAGTGAAACAAGAGATGCAATCTAAGATTGATATGCTAGAAAACAAACTGGATTTAGTTTTTAGACACATGAGCCAGCATATGCCAAATGTTGATCTTGGGGCTGAGTCTGATCCTCCTGCAAGAGTGCAACAACATGCTGATCCACCACCTGCCCATAGCAGTTGCCACTCGGTTGACCCGAGCCCATTTAGTTTGATTCAGGTAATATAATATTAATGTTTTCATTTCAAATTTTGAATGATATTATTTCATCAGTTGGACTACAATTAATCTTTAATTTATATTGAATACTAGAATCCGATTCAGTATCATCTCACCTTATGTGTTGACGAAGATGCAAAAGTAGTTGCGAGAGGGATGGTTCACCCAATCGAACCTCACACTGCGTGCACCATCAAAAATCAAGTACCCGATCATGTAAAGGTTTTCAGAGATGAGATTGTTGATGGTGCGAGCTACTTACCTATGCAAACTCAATACCATACCAGAGTGGGTGAAGTCATTGATAAATGTGTTGACGGAGATGCAAAAGTAGTTGCGAGAGGGATGGTTCACCCAATCGAACCTCACACTGTCGTGCACCATCAAAAACTGTTACCCGATCATGTAAAGGTTTCTGTAGATGAGATTGTTGATGGTGCAGAGCTACTACTTCTACCTATGCAAACTCAATACCATACCAGAGTGGGTGAAGTCATTGATAACTTTACGCAATGGCCTATGCATTTAATTCTTTTAGGAGAGGTAATATATGTTTTTTATTTCAGAGTCAATTATTGAATAGTAGTTAGTTATTTTCCCTTTAATTGTTATATTAATAAATTCTATTTGCAGGAAGATATAAAGTCAAAATTGAAAAGAAAAGGTCACGTGTATATGACTGGTGAGATATCTTCCGTTGTTGATGCTACATTACAATATATGGGGAAGAACTGCAAAAGGCTACACTCGTCGTTAATTTGATATTAAACTTTAATTTCATTTGGTTTTGAATTTGTTTATTTAACGATTTTTAGGTATCTTAATGGGTTGTATGAGCAATTCAATATCGAATCCATTGGGTTTTTATGTCCGTCGCAGATCGCAATACAAAATATTAACCTAAATGTCAGTGGCGTGACATCGTATCTAACTAAGGCCATGCTGGACATGACTCGCACAAATTTTATTTTAGCGTCGTACCATCAAGAGTAAGAAAATTATTTATTTCTTTATCTATTTTCACTCTTTTGCAACTTTTATATTTATATTAAATGTAACCTTCGTGTTTATAATATGTAGTGATCATTGGTTGCTGCTAGTGATCTGTATTGCTTCTAGCACAATATACATCTTAGATTCAAAAGATTGTATGCGCACCCTCGGAATCAAGGCATCATTGAATGTGTAAGTATAATTACATATGAATAACTACTATGGCATATTATGTTTGTTGCACGTGGTTGATATTTGTTATTTTATTAGTTCTTAATGTACATTATTATTTTATATAGAGCATTTCGGTCATATTGGGATCAAGTAGGTAAAAAAGGACGAAACACAATTTGGACTAGGCTTAAGGTATATATACAAACTAAAATTTTAAAAGTTAGAATTGTTTAATTAAGTATTATATAATCCAACACAACACACTTCGAGCATTGCACCGATCAAAAAACTAGTAAAATTAAAAGAATGCAAAAAGTAATATTAAATATAGAAAGTAGTGGACTATATATTTGGGACATCCCAAAAAAGAATAATATAATGCACTATATATTTGGGACGGAGGGAGTACAAAAATCCCCTTGGAATTTGATTTTGTATTACACTTTACTCCTTTCATAAGTTATCCCTTTTATATTTGTAAAAATATAATAGTTATCCCTTGTATATAATACAAAATTAAACTTCAGAATTGTTTTTTATAATTTCAGAATTTCTCTAGGTTTTTTTTTTTTTTTTGTTTTGTGATCACCCCAAACCTCGGGGTAGTTGTTGTAATTATCCCTTTAATAGATTTAATACCAATGATTTTGAGTTGTGTCTAGATCTAGATTTTTTTGAATCAAACACTTCCACTTCCTTACTATTTGATAGCAAAAATAGAAATTTATTTCCCCCTAAATGTCGCGGGAGACACAATTTCCAACATTTAATTCAATATAACTTGTGGTTGTGAACAAAAGATATGTCGGCAAAAGATATAATTACGTTTACAACTCTTCTTAGCAACGAATGGAAGTTGATATCAGATTTGTCTATTTTTAGTCAACTGCACTTTCGGTTATACTACGTTTTGTTTGGGGCGAACGGTACAGACCGCTGGAACATAATGATTTTTAATTGTTTTTAAACTGAAAATTTTCTGAATGTGTCTGCAAGTACCATTTTCATTCCATGTTTTAACTTAAACGAGATATCAAAACAAAATGGAAATTACACACAAACCAAGAATTATACAGAAGTTTTCGAAAGACAAATGAAATATTACATATACCAGATGATGAAAACATCATAAAACTTCAAACGAAAGATATGGCAACCGTATCCGTAATATATATTGGTGAACTGGATATCAGGAATTAAAAATACACGAAGAATTCTATCGGTAATATATATTTATGTTTCACTTCCAAAACTTTAATCCTTTGCCATCATAAACTAGATCAAAGGATAATTTTTGCCCCTGAATGAGCTATATATGCAAAGGGGCTAGACTATCAATATCTCTAAATGAGCAATATACAATAAATCAAAAGCTTACTCGATCCAAAGACATAACTAATTATGATGAAGGGATTCTATTAATTTCGGCACATAACTAATTCCGATTACTATGCTTTTTGTCATTCTTCTTCGAATTGGATTCCTGAGATGCTTTTGTATCGCGTAAATAACAAACATCACCTTCACAAATGTATGGGGCCCTCTCCGATTGCTCAGAAAAGCAGTTAAAAATGTTGAACAAAGGCATAGCCATATCTTGTTCTCGATCTCTGGATCTTAGTACAATTGATGAAATATTATTCCTCTCGTCTTCGTCTGTTTTCTAAGTTGGAATTGTTAGCTTTTTTGTTGTGTTGGGTAGGAATGATATATATATATATATATATATATATATGTGTGTGCAACAGCTAGCTACCAATGGCTATGGGCATTGAATTATTCCAACAAATCCTTGTGAAACTTTGAATGCTGTTAAGGTCAATATAAGGAGGCCATGGCTGCGTGCATGTAAAATTACTTTATTATTAATGTCTTGCATTAGGACTTTAATTTTGTCAAGCTGTGTGGATCTGTGTGGTAGATTTTTACACGTTTCTGATTGGAGAACCAATGGTTGTTGACTCGTTAAAAAATAAAAACCAATGGTTGTTGACTTGTTGTAACACGTGTTGGATGAATTTGATATTGTATTTTGACCAAGAGCCTTAGGATCTTGGCATTCCATTAAGGCAAAATGCCTTTTCTTCTCTCTCAATATATTTGTCATGCATTACTAACTAACCAATTTCAGTTTGGCAAAAACTACTTTCAAACGACCTAATGGGTCAAAATATATTAAAAAGATCCTAAACCCAAACCTAATAATAAGGGCAGTTGCAGTTTTGTAATATTAGACAGTTTCGCAGTATCACCAGGGCCGTTATATTAGTTTTTTTCCTTAAAAAGTATTACTAGTTCCCCTAAGTAGTCCCCTGAAAAGTATTAGTTTTCCCCCTTAGAAAAATATTAGTAATTCCCTTAAAACGTATTAGTAATTCTCCTTAAAAGTATGAGCCTAAAAAGTACTAGTTTTTCCCATGAAATATAGTAGCTCCCGATTTTCCTCTAATAAGTATTAGTAATCTCCATGAAAAGTATTAGTTGTTCTCCTGAAAAGTATTAGTAGTATACATAGAAAGTATTAGTTTTTCCCTCCAAGAGTATTATTAATCTCCATTAAAAGTATCAGTAGTTCCCCTGAAGAGTATTACTAGTACACCTAGAAAGCATTAGATTTTTCCTTCAAAAGTATTATTAGTCCCCCTAAAATGTATTATGTAGACTCCCTAAAATGTATTAGTCTTTCATTTGAAAAGTATAAGTAGTCCTCTTGAAAAGTTTAATAATTGTGAATATATAATTAGGGTTGTTGGGGGCAAAAATTTCCTATAATATTTAATATATAATTCAGTTTATATATTGGAAAATATTATTAATTGCTCAATAATCAATGGATTATAGAAGGAATAATCTGGCTCAAAGGGTCCAGACTGGCCCACATGGCACTTTCTCCTACACTGCCCACAAGGCACATCACCCAGGTTTATAAAGGTCTATCCTCTTCATTTGTAAGTTAATCTTTCATAATCTCACTTAATGATTATTCTGTATTCAGTAACTGTTTTATATTCTCTCTCGATCACCGTGCTGACTTGACCGTCGGAGAGGCCTCCCTGGGATAACCCCGGGGCCTGTCTAATGTGTACGTGTTTGCAGGCAAGTTTCCAGTAGAAGATTCCCAACTCAAGGAGAATAAGACTTTCCACTTAGGGAGAAGACTTGGACTTTATCGGAAACCTTAACTTCGAGTGATTCGCCCTAAAGGCAGCTTCATTTTGGCGCTGTCTGTGGGAATAACCAAAGCACACAAAGATGCACACACGATCTCAAGCATGTAAAATCGGATCTCAAACTATTGGCCATGGAGTCAGAAATCAGCAAGAGGAACGGCCGCATGGAAGACGAGGGGCCAACCCTCCTTCTTGAGGAGTGTCGCCCCTATCGCCGCAAGAAAGAAGGGTTCGCCCCCTCCTCCCAGAGGAGCTCCGTCCATTGAAGAAGTTCGCCTGACTATGGAAGCCCTCCAAGCCCTGTTGGAAGAAGCTGCCCGTAATGGTTTTAGGTATCAAGCCATGGCTGGAGCCGCAGGAAGACCACCTCAAACTCAACTAGCTGTTAAAGACCCTGACCTGGGAGGTCAGGGAGCAAGGAATGAAGGGCGCGGTGTGAATCATGTGGAACCGCCCTACAAAAGAGTCCCAAGCGACGCAACCCATCTATACCAACTCGTAGTCTACCGCCTTAAGGATAACGAGTTCATTGGCCCCTACCATCCTAACTGAGCCACAACCTTCGGGAATCAAGACCTCTAATCTCCCAGAGTATGATGGAACTGGAGATCTCTAGGAGCACTTAGACAAATTCTATGCTAAAGAAAAACTCTACAACATGACAGACGATGTCTATTGCAAGGCATTCCAAACCACCTTAACCAAGCAAACCCTGACTTGGTTCAATTAGCTTCCCAAAGGGCTCCATCACCATGATGCATAAATTTGTTGAGGTTTTCGTACAACAGTTCTCCACCAACAAGGCAAATCACGAGACCATTACTCAAGGTGGGGAAACCTTTAAGCGATTTTATGGGACAACTCATGGAAGCCAAGAATGAAGTTACTAACATCCAGCGAGAGACCTTGACCATGATCCAATGGCGTGTCATTCCCTAGGAACGTTTTATGGAACCAGTGGAAGAAGGATTTCCCACCACTCTGAAGAGACTCACAAGTCGTACCAGAGCACCCATCTGGGCAGATGGAGCCATTGAGTCCCTGTGGAAGAACAAGCGCAAGACCAGAGAGGATGACAAGAACCAGTCTCAAAGCAGAAAAAGGAATTGTGGGCGAGCATCAATCCCCTTAAGTGCGCCACTAACATATATGCTAACCATCACTCGAAGGCAAGAAATCATAGAACCTCTTCGGAATATGAGAGACAATCCCACGCGACTTCCTTCCAACTTCTATTTCCATTTTCACCACGACAGGGGCCATACTACCAAAACCTGCATTCAGCTGAGAGAAATTGAAAGATTAATCCGAAGGGGTTATCTGCAAGAATACGTAAATCTACACAACTCATACGAGAATCCTGACAGGAGATGACAACACGTGAAGATGTCACATACTGCATTGCAAGTATGGCCCAACTTATCATCATGTATGCTTCTTCCCCCTATGGAATGAGCTCGGGGAAGCCCAACCTGAACCAATCCAGGCTCGATCCCTCCACAATTCACATCATGACTACCACAGAACCACTATGCGGTCACACTAAAGATGAAGTGAACTCCCCCAACCAGATAATAAGAGCGCCACACCAACCTGGGAGCCACAGACCTTGCTAGCTCCCGTGAATACCAGTACTTCTCCCATTCTCTCCAAAGACTTAGTATTTTTATTTGTTTTCAGTTCATTTTCTCCCCCGGGGCGTTAATTTTTTTTATTTCTATTTCAGTTCATTTCTGCCCGGGGTGTAAAACTTTATCCTTATTGAATATTTGATAAGTGTAAAATATACGTGCATTTAGAGGCTTATTTTGCTATATATTTGACACATTGGCATGAATATTTAGTGTGTCTGGGTTGGTTTCCTTTGTTGGGCATGATAGTGTGTATTCTTGTATACTTTTACAGGAAAATGGAGCTTTATAAGAAAATATATCAGTAGGACGGCCTATACAAGAATGTCGAATGCCAAGAGACAATCGAATAAGCAAAGAAAACGATGAAGAACAAAACACACGGTCTGACCATGTAATAATACAAGGGCATGTGAATTGCTTCCGTGTCATTTTACATGCTCGTCCGACTTGTTTGAGGGAAAGATTTCACACACAAAACACATGACCCACCCATGTCAATTTTCAAAGTACACGGTCGTTGGAAGTGATTCGAGCAAAAATAAAGAGCAAAACCAAATACACGACCTAACTGTGTAAAAATACACAGTCGTGTATTATGTCTGTGG
Source organism: Rehmannia glutinosa (assembly GCA_016081115.2). Classification (NCBI taxonomy): domain Eukaryota; kingdom Viridiplantae; phylum Streptophyta; class Magnoliopsida; order Lamiales; family Orobanchaceae; genus Rehmannia; species Rehmannia glutinosa. The sequence continues at coordinate 224,415 of JABTTQ020002356.1, read as the reverse complement.
GCTGAATTTGTTTCCTAGTTTCATCGGGACTCTACCAATGATCTCTCAAAGCATCTATAAAAGGAAGAACAATCCCTAAAAACTGAGACATGCGATTCTTAGGGAGAGAATTAGACACAAATTTCTTAGAGAGAAAGCACCATACAACGACAAACAACATAAGACCTCTTTCAACTATGAAGGCACAATGGTTCAAGATTGTGAGGAAGGGTCCATCTACAAAAGAGAATTCCTTCATCATAGTTTAGAGATTTTCTTTAGTACTTAATTCAATGTCAAACTATTTGTTTTCATATTTGTCTATGAATTTTCAATCAAATATGTTAGGCTAGATCTTTTGATCCTATGACATGATCAAAACTGTGGATTCATGTTAATTTTAATTTGATTGTTTCTTATTAATTAGTTTCTTGTGGTCCACTCTTCTACAACTATTGGAGGAATCCACTAAGTAATTTGACTTGGTTACAAAGCAGTTATACAGTCCGAGTTAGCTTAGATCACACAACCTGCTGCTCCTGGGACTCAGCTCTTTCACAAGACATCTGCCATGTTACTCCAGCCTCCTTCAAACCCTTGGACTTGATCAATAGCCCTCCAACAGGTTCAAAGCACTGGTTTGATCTGGAACCTTACTACTTCTCCTTCAACCTTGGAGAGTAGAACCCTTTGTTCTTAAAAATAGTTTTTCCTCTTCATCTCATGAAGTAGTCTTTCATTCACTGAGTGTGTTGGATTGATTTCCTTCGAAGTTAGGCTTGTATGCTTGTGTTAAACTCGGTAACCTTCTCTCACTTGCTTGCTTCCTCAGCCTTTTGTAGTGCTCATTTGAAAATTTTTCCGTTGAAGAGATAGAAATAATTTTCAAATAGCACTTTGTGGTCATTGGCTTGTATTTTCTTGATCTGCAGCATGTGATGGTGACATTTCCTCGTTTTAATAAAGTGTGCATCTTTTCAGGTTCTGACACATGCTCAGTGCTTCCCATTGGTTCATTCCTTTTGCACGCTTCTGGGATTAGCACTTTTAGACATGGCAGCATGGACGTACTATAGTATGTAATGTCCTTGACTTTTGTGCAACGGATCATTCACAGTCGACTTGACTTGACAGCTGCTTTACCCCTTTCCTTTGTCTTGAGTCAGCTCCAACCTTTTAGGAATGACTTAATTGTCTATCAACTGACATATTCAACTTTCTATTGACTTGACTGCTACTTCTCTGTCCTTCACTCAGCTGCCTCACAGGTGGGTCTTCGCTTCAGTCTTCAGCCGAGTTTTGTAATCTTCAACTTGGCTGACTTCAACTCAGCTCGAATAACCTTATCTATTACAAGTTGAATTACATATAAAATGGGGTGCCAACTTCCAAATCTAAGTTTTACATGGTATCATCAAAATCTATACATAAATTTTCCCAACAATTTCCCTCTTTTTGATGACATCAAAACTTAAATAAATAATAAAGCAAATAGTGCAGAAAATAAAGAATGATGGTATAATATGTCATTTTATCGAACATATCATTCTTTGCACTTTACAACGCGTTTTACAATGTATTATCCTATACAGGCAACAGAGCTATACATATGTGTCAAATTACAACATGTATCAGAGCATCTATAATTTATATCAGAGCAATTTCGTATTAAAAAGTATACACATCATACTTACAAATATGTGTATTTACATCTAAGTAAAATACAACATGAAGGGGTTCAACTCTCTTCAATGCTCGACTGCTTCCTTCTTCTCTCATCCTCTTCAGCTCTCCTTCAATCCTCTTCAGCTCTCCTCATTTTTCTATCTTTTTCTTCCCTCTTCTTATTTTCATAAGCTCTTTTGGCAGTTGTTGGATCATTGTTCGACCGGTAAACACCTAAAATAAATTTAGCAATCTTCGCAAGAGAACGAGATCAATTGTAGGGTAGCTAGTTGACCACAAGTCGTCTCTCAAGGAAGACTTAGCCGTCAAATAATTATTATGCACATAATTAACAGAAAATAAAACCTAAACACTCTAACCAAATTTATTATTTTAATAAACTAAAGGAAAATAATTAAAAAGATAAAATTAAACTAAACAAGATTAAACTTGGAGAAAAAGATATGGAAGAAAGTCTAGGATTTCAGAATTATCTCATCAAACTTGGAAGCAAAATATCAACTAATTGATCATGCGGTTAACAAATATAACAATCATGTAAACATAAGGCCTAGATCTGATAACTCACGTATTCATAGATTAGGGCTATACCAACATAATTTGCTATTTTCATTAAGCCCAGGGTTAGATAATACATCTCTGATCCATATCTAACCCCCTGAATAAATTTAGTCCAGGAATAATATGTTCTCTCGATCTCAATTACTCCCTCAAAACAATCAAGAGTTGGCCAAACAATTAATCAACAAGTAAAGTAATTTATTCAGGAAAGCAAATCAATTAGTCAATACTCATGCTTGTTTATTTGAATCAAATCATCCTAACCCTAGAACAATGAAATTAGCTCATGGAGAAATCATCAGTTCAATTAAACAAGAGATAATAATCACAAACACCATCATGAAGCAATTAATATCAAAAGAAAATCAAATAGATAAATAAAGGTGGAGAACAATTACATTTTTAAAGTTGCAAGTAGATCCCCAAAAGAAACCTTAAACTAATGTGAAGAAGGAGAAGAAGAGAAAAGAGAGCAATCCAAATTTTGTATTTAGCTTGAATGTTAAAAATCTAAAGCTTAGACTCCCCTTATATAGCCCAAAGGCCCTAACAATTTGGAAGGAGTCCAAATCCTAAAAGAAGTCTACCAAAAAATGATTAAACCATACTTGTACGTTCAATTTTTTCTGTCGCGAACGGTCACTGAATGGCATGCTAATTCGTGAACGGCCAGGGGAATGGTCATCGAATGACCATAAGCCTTTTTGGGAATGGCTTGGGAACGGCCGTTCCTTTACTCTCTTTTTCAAAACGCGAACAACATCCTTGTTAGGGAACAACCACCCTTTACTTCTTTTATTTTTTCTTTTCAATACGAACGTTCGTTCACCGTCTCTTAGCCCACTCTTAGTTTCTTCTTCGCTCTACCTACGCTTTTCCACCAAAAACAAACATAACACACACAAAAATTGACTCAACAACAAAACATGCAAACACACAAGCAAAAATACGAAATATACTGTGAAAACTATAGAAATGAAATCAAAATAACCACACAAAATACTAACAAAAACACACAAAACAACTCCCCCACACTTAGCCTTTTACTTGTCCTCAAGCAAATAATAACGCCTATAAATCCAACAAGAAATGTTATGTTCAATTTGAGAGTCAATTCATCCATCACACCACTTCATATCCACTTCGAGCTATCCTGCATTGATCCCCAACCTTCACAACAGACTCACTCGGCTAAGGTTAATAGTTAGTTAAGGTGTTCGGCCCTCCTTACTTGGTTTTAAATCCGTGTCAAAAGTTGCAACCCCACCATACACACAACAAATCACGCCATTACTAGCCATGAACCATTTTTTTCGATATATTTTTTTTTTCGCTAGAACTCTCGAGATATTCTTCCACTAGGTATAAACTTTGGATGTTTTCCAAAGGCTCTTAGGGTGGTTTCCTATACTCATGTTTGAGCTGCCGTTTCACGTAAAAGACAAACATGGGGCTCATGAATGCTCCTAGTTACTAAGCGACTCAACCAGCGGAATATAATCATGATTGCTCTATATATATTTTTTTTCCGTTCGCAAGACTAGCAATATTGTGTACACACAAAAATTAAAACAATATTTTAACTTAATTCACATCGATGAAACTTCGCAATTCAAGCCCCACAACCTAAACTATCTTTTAACCATCGCCTTATTTGTCTATCACAAGGGTTGATTCACAATTTAGTCAAATCCTAAGCATCAAATTCACGGTGTTATTTTATAATCAAAACTCAAATTGTTATATCTATTTTAAGTTAGCTAAACGACACTATTATTAAGCTTAAGCAATCAAAGAACTAGTAAAAGAAATAACTATATGCAACTTAACACCTAAACAGCAACCAATCGCTCCCCCACACTTAAATCACGCAATGACCTTAATGCGTAAAAAACAAATTAAACAGAAGGAAAAAAGAGACATCCCTGATAAATGCGATACTGTCACAGTGGTTAAGTCAAAAACGCATGCCGACAAGCCTGCAAAAAGACACGTGAACGAGAACAAAAATATACAAAAAGCTACACTCTTAAAAAAACTAAAAATGAACATGGAACGGCAACACGACACATAAACAACTCACACAAAAGAAATTCAAACTCAATGGTGAAAACGGATCACTGATGATCTTCCGGCAGTGGTGGAGAGGTGATAAGATCAAAGGAAAAGGCCAGAATAAAATCCCGCTCGAGGTTCAGCAAACTTGTATCAATGGACTGGAACTGGGCATAAACGCGTGCAAAATAGTTGTCAACCCGAGTGTTAAGTTGATCAAAACGACTATCCAACAAATCAAACCGTGCGCTAAACTGAGTAATCATCTGGTCCATGCACTGAAGAACAATGTCCCAACCACCGGCCGGGCCAACCAAGGGCCCGTTAGGTCCCGTAGAAGTCTCAACCACCATCAGATCCAGAGTAGGAGTAGAAGTAGAGGCGGGATGATTGGGGCCTGAAGTAGATGGGGCGGCACCTCAGGCAAGTGCTGCGGCGACACGTTCATCCTTAAAACACCGACAATTATTTATACCTTTGACACCCCAAGGCTTGGTAGTGATTAAATTGGAGCATTTAAGGGAATCCTTGTCCAATGCCCGCATCTGGACCACTGTTAAGGTAGTTGTGCGAGGGTAAAAGAGCCTAAAGTACACATCAATAGAAGTGATAAAATTACCCATACAAAGGCGAGCCCTCGAATTAGTGATGACGTACCCAAATGTCCAAAAAAATAAATGCGGGTGTGGAAATTGCCACTCGATTTCGTAAGCACCATAAGAAAAATAAATACTTAGTGGCCACTTTGCTAGTCACATGTTTCCCAAATATCACGTGGGAAATATATTTGTGCATAATTAACAAAGTCGGGTCACGAATGAACCCACACGGTGTGCTATGGGGCTGAAAATGATCACGCCCCATTATTTTCTCCCAAAATGTGGCCGAATTAAAGTGAGCTCCGACCGTAAAATGTCCAGCCGAATGAAACCCAAAAGTTTCCTCCATAATTTCCATAGTAACCTGAATAGTTCGCCCCATCAAACGACAACTAAACCCTTCCACAATCTCATCACCAAAATTCAAAGTGGTGTAAAATTCAAGCATTAATTTGTGATAACAATGAGTGCGCATAGTCACAAATGAATCCCAAAATAAGCGTCTAAAAAATTGCTGAACATCACCCCCAACTCCCAATAAACTCAACAAATCGAAATCAAGGCACCAAGGATGTGTAATGTTTCCATTTTTAAGCAAAGCATACCTTTATCCTTCACTCTCGGAATAAATGGGAAAAGGAGCATCATATGTCTCGGCCAAATCAACAAGCTCGGTCTCCTCCACAACTTGCCTCATTCGCCTACCATTTTTGGTCCTAACCATGGTGAAAATTTCTGAAAATTGGATGGAATTGTTTGTAATGTAGTAAGGAACGATTTAATCGGAGTGTAATTGCAATTTGGAGAAGTTGAAATTTCGCGGGAAGGTAGAGTTTTGAATGTTTGAAGAGTAAGAAAAAAAAATTGGGGAAGAAAATAAGGGTTGGGAACGAGCAGGTTTTTTTGGTTTAGAGTTGCAGAAAATTTGTTCGATTTTTTTTTGTTTTATCGTGAATAGTAGCCAACAGCCACTGAACAGGCGTTGGGTGCCCATTCGCGTAGCCGAGGCGCATGGGCGGGCGGCGGCCGCTGCTGGGCCACGGGGCACGCGGGCGCGGGGCATGCGGGATACACGAACGGGCGATGGGGTGTGGGCGAATGGGCGATTGCGTGGTGGAGCGAGCGAACGGCCACCGAATGGTGTATCGACAAAGGCCGATATTTGTCGAACGGGTGGCGAAGCTGCACGCGGGCTAAGCCAAACGGGCACCGAATGGCGTGCGGTGCATGGCGAACGGCCGTTCGCCACTGTTGCGTATATTTTTTAATTTTTTTTAACCTGCAAAAACCGGGCTCAAAGACGAACAACTGGTTACGAGTTAGTCAAATAAAATGAAAAGGAAAAAATTAAAATAAATGAAATAAAATGTTGGGAAATTTATTTTGTAGATTTTGATGAATGCCATGTAAAACTTAAACTAGAAAGTTGGCACCCCATTTTCCTTGTAATTTTCCTTGTAATAGATAGGGCTGAAAAGCTGAGTCAGAGCTATACCTAGAAATACAAGAAGTCAATCAAGACAGTGAAGACTCACCGTGGAATGTAAATGAGTATGGCCAAAAAGGAAGATCAAGAACTTGACTGAAGATGTATCCGTTGAGGAACAACTGTGTGAAGTGTCAGTCAAAGTCATCTCAAGAAGCCAAGTCATAAGTTGAAAGTGACAGATGAGTCTTCAAATGATTGGAGCAGACTCAAGTCACCTGGGGAAATAGGCAGCAGCCAAGAGAAGTCAACTGAAATGAATCCATTGCACAGAAGTCAAGAACATTACCTAAGTAAGTAATACTTCCATGCTGCCAGGTCTTAAAGTGCTTGTCCCAGAAACGTGAAAAAAGAATAAATCAATGGGAAGCACTGCACCTCGTGTCAGAACCTGAAAAACTGCACATTCATTTAATATGAGGAAAGGTCTACATCTCAAGATTGAAGACCAAGAAATACAAGCCAATGAACACAAGTGTCTTTTGAAAATCCGCCTATCTCTTCAACTGGAAGATTTTTGAAAGTTCACTATAAAAGGCTGAGTAAACTCATTGAGAAAAGGTTACCTGAACCACGAACAAGCAAGCAATATTCAAACTGTAACCTGCAAATATTCTCAGAGATATTAAAGCAGATCTTCAAGCCTGAAACTCGAAGGAAATCAATCCAACACAAAGCTTTGAAGGAAAGACAACTTCAAACTGTTGAAGAGGAAACTTTTGAAGAATCAAAAGGGGTCTACTTTCCAAGAAGGATTGTAGGAAGGTTCAAGGTTGTACCAATATCAAGTTATTGGAGGGCTTTGTGATCAAATCCAAGAGCTTGAGAATGTGAGTTGAAGTAGCAAGGCAGCTGCCCTGTGAAGAAGCTGAGTCGGACAAGAAGCCAGTTGTGTGATCAAGGCTGTCTCCAGAATGTTCCCCACTTTGTAAACTGATCTGTTACTTAGTGGATTCCTCCAGGAGTAGGAAAAGAAGGGATTATTCTTATTACCCCATCTTCGAACCTCTATAAAAATCAATTGTGTCATTTATTTTTCAGCACATTTACATTTTTGCATATCTACTTTATATCTGCTGATAAACTTATTTGCTATTTAAAACTGATTAATAACCAAGTGCTAAAATCAAGTGTTAAAACAAGTTTAAAACAAATCAAAGGGTGTTAAGTCTTCCGCTGATAAAACAACACAACCAAGTTAAGTTTCAGGTTAAACAGCTGAGTTATTCTATCAACAGCTCTATCGAGTCTGTTGAGTGGCTAACTCTGCTGAATAACTAACTTAGCTGTCCCTCAAGGACTTAGCTCTTTGTGTTAACTATGTAATTTCTAAACCTTACTCACACCCCTTGGGACCTACAAGTGGTATCAGAGCGGTTGGTTCATTGAGCCTTCCGTTGGTTACTGAACTAGATTTCTATCTTTTCTAAAAAGATTTTTAACACTTGTACTTTCAAAATCTTTTACTCTTAGCAAAGTTATTATCATGGAAGCAAATTTGACACGCATTCCTATGTTCACTGTTGAGGAATTTGATGACTGGAAAATTCGTATGCAGGCTCATCTACCTGCTTTACATGATGAAATGTGGCTAGTGATAGAGGATGGGCCACTGCAAATACTTAAAGTGAACACAGCTGTAGGAATAGGAGCTGTAGTAGCAGAAGCAGATGGAGACAGACCAGCCATGGTTAAAAAGCCAAGGACTGAGTGGACTAACGATGACAGAAAGAGCTACAACGTGGACAATGTGGCCAAAGACATACTCTACAATACATTGGACAAAGCAATGTTCAATAAAGTCAAATCTTGCAAATCTGCAAAAGAAATCTGGGATAAATTAACTTTATTGTGAAGGATCTGAGCAAATTAAAGAAAATAAATTGTCTGTTGCTGTACAAAAATTTGAAATTTTTAAAATGCTTGCAGGTGAAACCTTGGATCAGCTGGATGCTAGATTCACTGAAATCACAAATAAGCTATCAACACTTGGGAAAGAATATACACAAAAGGAAATGTGTATGAAGATTCTGAGAAGCCTCCCAGCTGAATGGGCAATGAAGGTCATGGCCCTGAGACATTCAATGAACCTCACAACAACATCCAATCATGAGCTGTTCTCAGATCTAAAAGCCTAAGAGTTCGAGCTGAGAAGAAAAGAGCAAGAGGAGATAGTTGTACCTAAGACAACTGCTCTTATAGTCAAGGATGGAAAGAGAGCTGAAGTCAAGGAAGTCATAGACAACCTGTGTTGGAATTGCAGACAACCAGGACATTTTGCAATTGACTGTTCCTATCCACCAGTCAATAAATACATGAATGAAGAAGAAAGAAAAGTCTTATGGCTAAAGAACAAGATCAACCAGACCAAGAAGATGAGGTACACTCTAACTCATCTAATTCAGATTCAAGTGTAGTGATTGTGACACACACACTTCGTCACCTACTGATCTTTATGATTCATTAGACAAAATGATGAAAGACTTTGAGCACATAAAATCCTCACACACACTTATAAATGAGGAAAACAACCAGCTCAAAAGCCAAAACTCATAGCTGACTAAGGAGCTGAGTACTCTAAGTCACATAGCTGATGGGAACAAAGAGCTGAAGGCTGAAAATGCCAAACTAATAGCAGAGATAGTTGCTATAGAAAAGAGAGAAAATGATCTTAAAAATATAATTGCCTCATTCACAAAGGCATCCAAATCCCTGGATGACCTCATTCACAGGTATAGGATTCAATTCCTCTGTGCACAGTCAAACTCCTAGAGTGATTTTGGAAAAAGGATCTTTGAGTAATGAAGCATCTCAAAAACCCAAAACACCAAATGTTACACCCACATTCATTCCAAAGCACAATCACAAACAAACTGGCCTTGGATATAAAGGGAAAGGAAAATAGCCAGTTGAGTATGCTGAGAGGACAACTGAGAAGAAATCCAACAGAATTTCTCAGCAAACTCCAAATAGAAAGTACTCTTTGAAGAATAAACAAAGCTACCAAAAACCCCATAAGTTTTATCAAAGAAACACATATGATGGGAATGGTAGAAACTACCCAAGCCAAGCTGATTGGAATAATGTGAAAAATCAGCAAAGACCAATGGAATACAAGCCTAGATGGCAAAGACCTGACCTCAAAGAAAGGTCATTCCAATGGCAAAAGAGTCATTATCATCACACATATGCACCCAGGCACTACACCCAAAAATATCACAACTACCCAAAGAAGGCAATTGCTAAAACACACACACATGCATACAGACAAAAGAGACAGATGTATGAACCTAAAGCCCCCAACCAGTTTGCCAAAGTGAATTATGATTATGGCACACACAGATGGCAACCTTTTAGAGTCAAGTCATTTGGCTATAGGTTGGTTGGATCATCTTACAACACTAACCCCTCAGGACCTAGGCAAGTATGGGTACCTAAAAACTAATTTTCTTGATTGCAGGTTCAAGGAACAGCTGAGTGCCAAGGAACCTGGTACATGGATAGTGGTCATTCCGGACATATGTCGTGAAACAAGAAAAATCACAAGGTTCAAGGAGATTAGAGGTGCAAAAGTCATATTTGGAGGAAATGAAGCTCCAGGAAATAAAAGGCACTGGATCCATCAAAAAGAATGGTTTAGAAATCACAGATGTTGCATATGTTGAAGGTCTCAACTTCAACCTGTAAGTATCAGCCAACTCTGTGACAAGGCTATAATGTTGGATTTAATATGGGAGTGTGACAAATTAAAGATACTGAATCAAATAACATAGTGCTGCAAGGATCAAGACAGAAGAATATGCACGTGGTAGACTGGTCTACTGCCACACCAAGCATCTGTCAGTTAGCAAAGAGCAAAGCCGAATCAAGTTGGTTGTGGCACAAGAAGCTGAGTCATCTGAACTTCAAGACAATCAACAAGCTTGCAAGGAGTCATCTTGTGGAAGGATTGCCAGACTTAGTGTACAAGAAGGAAAGTGTATGTGATGCATGCCAGATGGGAAAGAAGATTAAATATTCATTCAAGGAGAAGTCTAGTCCTTCTTCAACAAGGATATTGCATCTGTTGCATATGGATTTATTTGGTCCAGTTGAACCAGCCAACATAAGTAGAAAGAAATACACCTTAGCGGTGGTAGATGATTATTCAAGATATACATGGACAATCTTCATGTGCAAAAAGAAGGAAACTTTGCATAAGTTACCTCAGCTGATGAAAAGAGTTCAAAATGAAAAGAGCAAAACAATTATAAAGATAAGGTGTGATAGAGGAACTGAGTTTGTCAATGGGATAATAACTCAGTATTGTGTTGAAAATGGTATTGCTCATGAGTTGTCTGCAGCAAGAACTCCACAGCTGAATGGAGTAGCTGAAAGAAGGAGCAGAACTCTCAAGCAAGCTGCAAGGACCATGTTAGTCAAGCCGGATCGCTAAGAGATTTTGGGCTGAAGCCATTAACACATCATGCTATACTCAAAATAGATGCATGATAAACAGGCAATTGACCAAGACTCCCTATGAGATATGGACTGGGAGAAAGCCAAATGTTGGGTACTTCAGAATATTTGGATGTAAATGCTTCACCCACAACAATGGCAAGGACAACCTAAAGGCTTTTGATGCTAAAGCTGATGAAGGTATCTTTTTGGGATACTCAGCTGAGAGCAAAGCCTATAGAGTATTGAACAAGATGACTATGGTCACAGAAGAGTATATTCATGTGGTTTTTGATGAACCTAATGTGAATGGAGAAGATATTGAAGAGTTAGCTGATAAGCTGAATCAGCCAACTATGCAGAAGAGTCGTTATGTTGAAACTGAAGCAAGAGTTATCAACCAAGATGAAGAAGAGATAGCTGAATCTCAAAGACAGTTGGAAAATCTGCAGGTGAATGATGATGGAAGAGCTGCTCAAGATAACACAGCTGCAAGATGGCTAAACCCAACTGATTTACTTCAACCTGATGTGAGATGGCTGAGAGACCATCCACCAGAACTAGTCATTGGAGATGTGAGAGATGGTGTAAGAACCAGATCCAGAGCTCAGCAAGAAGCAATGTTGACTTGTTTTATTTCTCAAATAGAGCCAAAAGATGTGTCCCAAGCATCGGATGACACACATTGGATTCAAGCCATACAAGAAGAGCTAAATCAGTTTGAAAAAGGAACAAGGTATGGGAATTGGTGCAAAGACCAACCCATCAAAATGTTATTGGAACAAAATGGGTTTTCAGAAACAAGATGAATGAGGAAGGATCTGTGGTAAGAAGCAAAGCAAGATTGGTAGCCAAAGGGTACTGCCAAGAATAGGGAATAGATTTTGATAAAACATTTGCTCCTGTTGCAAGATTAGAAGCAATAAGGATGTTTCTTGCCTATGCTGCACACAAGAACTTCATTGTATATCAAATGGATGTGAAAAGTGCATTTTTAAATGGACTGTTGGAAGAAGAAGTCTATGTTGAGCAACCTCTAGAATTTGAGCAGAAGACTCTTGGAGATAAAGTGTACAAGCTCAAGAAAGCTCTATATGGACTGAAGCAAGCACCAAGAGAATGGAATGATACATTGTCTCAATTTCTAACTGATAATGGATTTACCAAAGGCAAAGTGGACAAAATACACTTTAGAATCCAGGATGGAGAGAGTATACTGCTAGTTCAAATATATGTGGATGATATCATTTTTGGATCCACAAATAAAGAGATGTGTGATAAGTCTCAAACCTCATGCAAGGCAAATTTGAAATGAGCATGATGGGAGAGCTGACCTTTTTTCTAGGACTTCAAGTTAAGCAGCTGAAGGATGGAACCTTCATAAGTCAAACAAAGTACACCACCGATTTAATGATGAAATTTGGTATGGAAGAGAAGCCCTCTGTGAAAATACCAATGAACACATCAATCAAGATGTACATGGATGCAGATGGTAAAACTGTAGATCAAACAAGATACAGAGCACTTATTGGATAACTGCTCTATTTAACAGCAAGCAAGCCAGACATCACCTTTGCAGTAGGTGTATGTGCAAGATTTCAATCTGCACCAAAAGAGAGCCATATAACTGCAGCTAAGAGAATCCTAAGATATTTGAAAGGATGCCACAAAGTTGGCTTATGGTATCCAAATAAAGGTGGATTCAAGCTTATTGGTTACTCAGACTCTGACTATGCTGGATGTAGAGTTGACAGGAAGAGTACCTCAGGTACATGTCAAATGCTTGGAAAAAGATTTGTTTCCTGGTTTAGCAAGAAGCAAAACTCAATAGCCACATCCAAAGCTGAAACCGAGAACATAGCTGCGGGCAGCGGTTGTGCCCAAGTCTTATGGATGAGACAGCAGCTGAGAGACTATGAAATTGAAGAAAAAGAGATTCCAATTATGTGTGATGACACAAGTGCTATTGCAATCACTCAGAGTCCTGTGTTGCATTTAAGAACAAAGCACATTGATGTCAGATATCATTTTATAAGAGATCATGTTGAAAAGAAAGATATCACCTTGGAATATATCTCAACTGATAAACAGTTAGCTGACATATTCACCAAGCCCTTATGTGAATCAAGATTTGAAGAGCTTAAGCATGAGCTATGGTTAATTGAGCTGAGTTAACACTCAGAAGACTCAATGAGAAGAGATGGAACGTGAAAAGAAGAAAATAGAACAAATCTCATGATTCAGCCAAGTGAATCAGCCGTATCAGAAAGTCAGCTGTATCGAGTTAGCTGACAGCTGAGTCACTAAACGAAAGGAGAGAAGAAAAGTTGAGTCATTTATGAACTAAGTGACAAAAACGCAGTCGTTTTTAGTGAGCAGGAATGTTTTTAAGGATGACGTCAGCGTAATAATGACGAATGGTGATCAAAAAGTCGCCGATAAGCATATTATTGGATATAAATGCTGCCGCATTAAATGTGAGCAATTAAATGTTGATCAACGTGCTAAATCTGAGCTGTTGATCTTGATCAAAATTCAAAAACCGAAAACACGTCCTTTCATAACCCTTATATACTCTTTCTTTCAGTTTTCTCTCTCACACTTTAAACTGTTCACCTTCAAACATTCGGAAGCAAGTTATTTTCTCTCAAAAACCCTACGAGTTCACAAGCAAGTTCATCAAGATTTAATCGGTAGAAACTTCTAAAAATTGCACCAAAGATTAATTTTGTCAAGTTATCGAAGCAAATCCACTCTGGTTCGACTGTGGATTTTGAAGGAATGGTGAAGCATGGTTCTGATGAAAACCTAGTGAAGAAGATAGCTGATATGCTGGAAAAGTCCGGTCTCAGGCCTTTTCTTACTTTGGAGTATTCTCACACCTACCTTGAAGAGGTGGCGCAGTTCTATGTGAATGCTGAGGTGCAGGACGAAGGTATCAAGTCCTCCGTCCAACGCAAGGACATCATGATTACTACTAAGGACCTTGCGGATCACTGTTTGCTGCCGTCTGAAGGCATGACGGAAATAAACGAAGCTGATGTGGACTTGGCTGCTGCATGGAAAGAAGTAGCCAAACCGGAGTGTGCTGCGAAGGTAGTCTACACAGCTGAGAAGAAGTTGCTGAAGGACGACTATCACAAGCTGATGGATGTCGTCTCCAAATGTGTGGACATGATGTTCGGAAGCTTCAACCAGCTAACAAAGACTAAGGAGATCGTCATGGCTACGATCATTAAAGGAAAGAAAGTTAACTGGGCTGAATTCGTGTACAGCAGACTCTGCCAGAACGTTGTGAATAAATCTTTCAAGGAAGATGGATCCTTTGGAGGATCACTTGGCTATGGCCTAGTTATTGGGCATTTGTTGGAAGTGAAGGGCATTCCCCTTCAACATGGAAAGCCCTTCCATGTAAACAAGAAGATGTTCAAGGCTAACTTTTCAGGAGCCCAGAAGAGAGCCCATGCGAAGAGGGCGGATACAAGTGAGGGGGAATCAGCTGACCCCGAGGAAACAGTTGTTGCCTCCCCTCCCAAGAAGAAAGCTACAAAGAAGAAGGATGCCCCTGCAGCAAAGTCAATGGATGCACCTTCCCTTGCAGCCGAGTTGCCTGCCCGTGCAGCCATGTCCCCTGCCCCCGCCGCCGAAGCTGAGAAGATGGCTGGGAAGGAAGCCCAAATACCTTCTCCAAATCAAGGAAGAAGAGGATCGCTAAGCCTGAAAGGCAAGCGCCTCTAAGGAAACTCAGAAGGCGTTTACTTTTGAGGAACCGGAGGAAACTGAACCGGATATTCCTCTAGTTAAAACCAAGAGAAGGAATAGAATCTACAAGCTGTCAGAGATTGAAAAGACAACTGAGTCTGCTACTCAGCTGGAGAAAACTTCAAAGACTACTGACATTGAGGAAGTGCAGTCCCCCGAAATAATTGATGAGACTGCCAAGTCTGCTGATGGTGATCAGCAGAGGCCCCCAGGAGACCCAGTTGTGGAGAGGACACCTGAGTATAAACAAGTAGTTGAAAAGGTTGTCTCTCCGCCTGTTCCGGATGCTGCTGAAGGTGAAGAGCAGCAAAGCATACTATCTTCCATTCCAGAAAAGGAAGGACAAGAACATGATGACAATGATGATGTCATCATGTATTCTCCAATATACCCAGACATCCAGCGCCATCTACGCGAATGGAGGGCGTGGAAGCTGAGTCACTCAAAGGTGCAATTTGAACGCCCTGAGTTCATAGAAGAAGAGGAGGAATTGTTCGAATTTCTCGGCATCACCAAGGTGATTCAGGCCCTTGATGAAGATAATTGCTTGAATATCTTGCAAATCTTCAAGGAGAATGAACAAGCCAAAGCAGCTGAAGAAGCAGAAGCTCGTGAGAAAGCCAGTATATGTCCTCTTACTGGAACTCTAGAACACACTCACTCTCATCTTGATGTGTTTTCAGAGAGTCATGATGACATGCATCCCATTGCTGCTAAAGAGAAGTCAGACATGCAACAAGCTTTGAAGGAATCCATGACGCTGCATGAGCAATGACCGTTCGAAGGACCAGGAGAGTCCTCACAATCTCTCCTAGAGACAGACCCTTTGGGAGTAGTGCAGCAGATTGCCACAACCATAGTTGCAGCTACGTCCCCAGTTGTCTCTGAGAATGGGTCCAAGGGACTTGGCGATGAGACTGAGAATTTGGGCACCCAAGTTGAGCCAACCCCTACTGAAGGTGTGTTACCACCTGCCCCACCGGCTGAGCACTCATCGGAAGCAGCCGGGAGTCTGGAGAAGAGTGACCCCATTGTCAGTCACCCAGATGAGGGGGAAACTCACTCCACTGCAGCAGGGTCGGAGAATGCTGCAGATGACTCCACATTGAAGAAAGGAGGCGAAGTGGAAACCAAAAAAGACACACAACAAGTTGACATTGATGAAGCTCGGACAGTTGATTCTGTCCCAGCTGAAATGTCAGCTGCTCTGAAGGCCAAGGACACTGTTGTAGCAGTCGAGGCAAAGGATGGAGATGCCCCAGGAGTTAACACTCTGGGCACTGAAAGTGCAATCCAAGGAGTTGAGACTCCTTCGGATGCCATGATCAAGACCCTAAGACAAATGCGTCTGTCCGGGCTGGGAATGTAGAAGGCCTTTCTGCAGTTGAGACTGCTAAAGGTATTGAAGGCCCGAGGGAGGTTGGGACTTCCCTGGGTAAAGAGAAAGAAATCCAGAACATCCCTCCTGTTCACATTGAAGAATCTGATAAGGAGATTAGTGCACTTCATGATTTCCAAGACAACCCAAATATATCATTTCTGGGATCTGAAGATGAAGCTGAGTCCACCCCCATTGCACATCACAAGGACCCAGCTGAGGATGCTCTTCCACAGACGAGTCAGTCGAGTTTCAAAGCTGCTCATCAAACATTCAAATTTGATGATGAACCAAGCCCCCAGGTTTCATCATCACCCGATGACGTTGATGATACAGCCTGAGAACCAGTCTACTCAAATGGAAAAACCTAATGAGGCCGAGGAAGCTGTTAAGACAGCTGAGGCTCAGTCAGCTAGGCAAAAACATTCAACTGCCCCAGCTGCAACAACTTCACTTGCGCAGGCTACCAGAGCTGCAGCAGTGACCACCTCGCACCTAATATCTCACATGCGAGATGATGCATTTGAGGATGTATTTCCCTTTTCTCTCGAGCTGCCTGTGCTAGAAGAAGAGACTGCGAGAAAACAGAAGTACTACACTATCCAAGAAGATCCCATAATTCCTACTGACTCAATTGTGCCAACTGATTTCAACTTCGATGTAGAGTGGCCGGCAGCTGACTCAAGTCAGACAGCTGAGATACGTGAAATCTTCAAGAAGAACTATGAAGAGATTGAGAAGATTGAAAGGCACCAAGCCTCTCTCGACATGCGCCTGGACAACAGAGATGCCACTCTCACAGCAGACTTGAGAGGAGTGGTGGTCAGGATAAGGGAATGGTCTCAACAACAGAGTGCCATGCGTCTCGAACAAGTTCGCTACTTCAAGGCACTATATAACAGAATACTGGTTTGGAGTGCTGACAATGCTGACATGAAGCATAGGATGCAGACCTATATGGAGAGATTGCATGCCTCCCATATAACTGAAATAGAGTTACTGCGTGAATTTCATCGAAAAGAAATTCTGCGTGTTGAAGAGAACATGAATACGAAGTTCAACCTTCTCATGGCTACAATGAAACTGGTGGCAGCTGAATCGAAGGCCACTCGCTCATAATTTTGAACAAAGACATGCCACAAAGAGACTCTAAGCGTAACTCGCTTTTCAAAGAGATCGGATTTTATGCTCGCAGGAATGTTCCCTGGGGTTCCTTTCTCCTTCGATGATGCCAAAAAGGGGGAAGAGGAATACCTGAGGAAATTGAAGGAAGAAACAGCGGAGAAGAAAAAGGATGAAGTAGTTGTTGGGAAGAAGTAGGGAAAAGCTGTTGGGGGGAAAGGTCAAAGGATTTGACCCAGATGATTGCTGAAACCCCTCAGCAAGGTCATGTAACAACCTCTATAATCATCAAACTTCCAGTGACTCTGCCGCTCCAAGACTCTGCTGTGCCTATGTCTGAGAAGAGAAAAATTGTGGAAGCAGGGATGAAGGAGGTTGAAAGAAAGACGGATGCCCGTGTTCTAGAAGTACTGAAAACTTACGGTGGCATTCCGGTAGGAAAGGACACAGATGCCATTCCAGATGACGGAGACGAGCCAAGATCAGTTGAAGAATTTAAAACGCTCGAATCCGAAGGTTACTTCAAAAACATGTCTATAGACCAAGCCTGGGATTTGTACTGGGAGAAGGGTCTGAAGTGGTGCGAAGAAGCTGATAGGCAACAGACTACCAGCAGCCACTCAGCTGGTAAGAAGAAGACTTCAGTACAATATACGCCCAGAAGAGGAGGAAGAACTGGTGGAGGAAGAGGTTTTCAACCTAGACCTCTACCCAAAAACATTGAGTATGTAGATCCAGGCAAGAAGGGAAGGATCTACTGGGTTGGGTATGATGAAGTAGCAAATCGGGAAGTGGCTAGGAAAAATGCTGAATACGTGAAAAGAATCGAAGAGGAAAATAAAAGACAAGATCAGCTGTGGGAAGAAAGGCAAGAAAGGAAGCGAAGAGACGATGCTGCATAGAGAGAATATGAAAAGAAGAAAGCAGCTGAAGATGAAAATAAAAGAAAGAGAGCTGATGATGACAGAGCTGAAGAGGAAAGAATGAGGCAGCGAAGGCGATGAAGTGTTGCTGCCAACCCCTTCGTGTATCTTACTATTGTAAATACATATGTGTGTAAGTCATCTGTACATTCAATAAAGTATTGCTGTATTTTCTCTCTATTGTTGTATCTTAGCATAGATGCTTGAAGTTTTCTTCGATATGATTATGCTCTAATACGCCTTGTAAACAGCTATGTAAAGAACAAGAATGCTATGATCAATAAAATGATTGATTCAACACATACATTCTATGTTTCTGCATTGACTGTATGTATCTGTGTTGTTTACATTTTATTTAATATTTTTAAGTTTTGGCATCATCAAAAAGGGGGAAATTGTTGGGAAATTTATTGTTTAGATTTTGATGAATGCCATGTAAAACTTAAAGTAGAAAGTTGGTACCTCATTTTCCTTGTAATTCTCATTGTAATAGATAGGGCTGAATGAGCTGAGTCAAGTCAGCTATGCCTGGATATACAAGAAGCCAACTGAAGACTAAAGTGAAGACTCCGCTGTAGCGCAACTGAGTATTATAAGGAAGAAATGTCAAGAACTCGACTGAAGGAGTATCGGCTCTAAAATAGTTGAGTGAAGAGTCAGTCAGGTCAACTCAAGAAGTCAAGTCTCAAGTTGAAGTGACAAATGAGTCATTCGTTGATTGGAAGCTAACTCAAAGTCACCTGGGGAATAAAAGACTGCAGTCAAGTCAAGACAACTGAACGAGAGTTGATAAAAGTCAAGAATGTTACTCAGAATAGTAACCTGTTAAAGTTGTCAGGGATAAAGTGTTAGTTCCAGTTGTGTGCCAAAGGCACAAACCAATGGGAAGCACTGCACCAAATGTCAGATACACTGCAAAGTTGCAAGACATTAAATACGAGGAAATGTCAACATCAAGGACTACAACAAGACAAGCCAACGAACACAAGTGATTTTTGAAAATCAGCTTATCTCTTCAATGGGCAGATTTTTGAAAGTTCACTATAAAAGGCTGGGGAATTTCATTGAGAAAAGGTTACCTTGCACACCTGAGAAATCAAGCACTATTCAAACTGTAACCTGCAAAATATTCTCAAGATATTCGAGCAAAATCCTCAAGCCTAAATCTCGAAGGAAATCAATCCAACACCAAGCTGGGAAGGAAAGACAACTTCAAACTGTTGAAGAAGAAACTTTTGAAGAATCAAAAGGGGTCTACTTTCCAAGGAGGATTGTAGGAAGGTGCAAGGTCGAACCAATCTCAAGTTATTAGAGGGCTTCGTGATCAAATCCAAGAAGCTTGAGAAAGTGAGCTGAAGTAGCAAGACAGCTATCCTGTGAAGAATCTGAGTAGAATGAGAAGCCAGCTGTGTGAGCAAGGCATCTCCAGACCTAGTCCAATGAGCAAGTCAACTGCGTGATCAAGACTTGTCTCTATATTGATAACCACTTTGTGAATTGATCATTAATTAGTGGATTCCTCCAGGAGTTGGAGAAGAGAGGAGTAGAAGAATTACCCCATCTTCGAACCTCTATAAAAATTACTTGTGTCATTTACATTTCAGCATATTTACATTTCTGCACAATCATTTTATATCTACTGATAACTTGCCAATCCAACTGATAAATAACTAAGTGCTAAAATCAAGTGTTAAAACAAAGTTAAATCAAATTCAAGGGTGTTAAGTCTTCCGCTGAAAAACTCATCACAACCAAGTTAAGGTTTAGACTAAACAGTTGAGTTATTCTATCAACAGCTCTATCTATCGAGTCTGTTGATTGGCTAACTCTGCTGATTAACTAACTTAGCTGTCCCTAAAGGACTTAGTTGTGTATTAACTCTGTAACATATTTAAAAGGACTAAATTGAAAAACTTGGTAAGGTTTATTCAACCTCCCCTTCTAAACCTTACTTACACCCCTTGGGACCTACAAGTGGAAACTGAGAAAGAACCACAACAAATTGACATTGACGAAGCTCGGACAGTTGAGTCTGTCCCAGCTGAAGTGTCAGCTACTTTGAAAGCTGAGGACACTGCTGCTGCAGTCGAGGCACAAGATGGAAATGCCCCGGGAGTTAACACTCTGGGCAATGAAAGTGCAATCCAAGGGGTTGAGACTCCTATGGATGCCAATGTTGAAGACCCTAAGACAGCTGCGACTGCCGAAGGGAATGCTGAAGTCCTCACTGCAGTTGAGACTGTTGGATGTAGTGAAGGCCCAAGGGAGGTTGAGACTTCCCTGGGTAAAGCTCAACAGATACAGAACATTCATCCTATTCCAAGCACTGAATCTGAGAAGGAGATTAGTGCACTTCATGACTCTCAGGAGAATTCTGACATATCATTTCTGGGGTCTGAAGATAAAGCTGAGTCCACACCCGTTGCACATCAAAAGGATCCATTTGGGGATGTTCTCCAGCAGACAAGTCAGTCGAGTTACAAAGCTGCTCATCAAACATTCAACTTCGATGATGAACCAAGCCCCCAGGTTTCATCATCATCCGATGACGCTGATGTTGCAGCATAGGATCCGGTACTTCACTTAGATAAATCAACTAAGGCCAAAGAAGCTGTTAAGACAGCTGAGGCTCAGTCAACTGGTCAACCCACTCAAAAAGGCCCAGCTGAAATCGAGTCATCTGCGCGGTATCCCACAGCTGCAGCAGTACCGACTCCACCAGCAACATCACAGGCACAAACCTCACAAACAATCCCATATGTGCGAGATGATGCTTTTGAGCAAGTATTTCCCTTCTCTATTGAGCTGCTTGAGCTAGAGGAAGAGACCACTAAAGAGCAGTGACGATTCACCATTCGAGAAGATCCTGTAATCCTTACTGACTCTATTGTGCCAGCAACTTTGACTTCGATGCAGAATGGTCGGCAGCTGAATCAGGTCTAACAACTGATATTAGTGAGGTCTTCAAGAAGATCTGTGAAGAGATTGAGAAGATAGAACGGGACCAAGCCTCCCTAGATTTACGCCTGGACAATAGAGATGCCACCCTCACAGCAGATTTGAGAGGGATAGTGGTAAGGATCAGGGAATGGTCTCAACAGCAGAGTGCAATGCGATATGAGCAAGTTTGCTATTTCAAGGCATTGTACAATAAGATGCTTGTTTGGAGTGCTTACAATGCTGATATGAATCATAGGATGCATGTGTATATGGAGAGATTGCATGCCTCTCACACAACAGAAATGAAGCTACTGCGTGAATTCCAAAGAAAAGAAATTCTACGTCTTGAGGAGAATATGAATGCGAAATTCAGCCTTCTCATGGCAGAAATGAAATTGGTGGTAGCCGAGTCAAAAGCCACTCATTCAAAATTTCGAACAGCCTATGCCGCAACAGACTCCAAGCAGAACTACGCTCCCAGCAGACTCGACTTCATGCTCACAGGCATGTTCCCTGGGGTCCCTTTCTCCTTTGATGATGCCAAAAAGGGGGAAGATGAGTACCTAAGGAGTTTGAAAGAAGAAGCAGCAGTTGAGAAGAAGAAGGGAAAGGCAGCTGAGGGGGAACATTCGAAGGACCTAACTTTAATGATTGTTGAAACCCTCAGCAGGGTCATGTGACAGCCTCAATCATCAGCAAACTTCCAGTGACTCTGCCAATCGAACACTCTGCTGTGCCAATGTCAGAGAAAAGGAAAATCGTAGAAGCAGGGATGGTAGAGTTCGATAAAAAGATGGATGCCCGTATTGAAGAATTGTTGAAACATTACGGTGGCATTCCGCAGAGAAGGATCAAGATGCTATTCCAGATGATGGATCCGAGTGAAGATCAGTTGAAGAATTCAAGACACTCGAATCCGAAGGCTATTTCCAAAAATGTCTGTAGCCCAAGCCTGGGATCTGTACTGGGAGAAGGGTCTTAAATTGTGCGAAGAAGCTGATAAGCAACAGACTACCAGCAACCATTCAACTAGTAAGCAGAAGAGTCCTGTACAGTATACACCCAGAGGAGGAAGAAGAAGTGGTGGAGGAAGAGGTTTTCGACCTAGGCCACAACCCAAAAATATCGAATATATAGATCCAAGAAAAGAAGGGAAGGATCTACTGGGTTGGGTATGATGAAGTAGCAAATCTAGAAGTGGCTAGGAAGAATGCTGAATACGTGAAAAGACAAGAAGAGGAAAATAGAAGACAAACAAAAAAATGACTCCAAAGGAAGCGCAAGGATGATGCTGCGAAAAGAGCTTATGAAAAGAAGAAAGTAGCTGAAGAAGAAAGAAAAAGAAAGAGAGCTGATGATGACAGAGCTGAAGAGGAAAGAAGAAAGCAGTGAAGGCGATGAAGTGTTGCTGCGAACCCTTCATTTATTTTACTCTTGTAAATACATTTTTGTGTAAGTCATCTGTATATTCAGTAAAGTGTTTTGTAATTTCTCACCTTGTATTTGTATCCTAGCATAGATGTTTGTAATAAGTATGCTCTGATACAATTTGTAAACAACTGTCTAAAGGACAAGAATGCTATGATCAATAAAATGATTGATTTTACGCATACGTTCTTTGTTTCTGCATTGTCTGTATGTATCTTTGCTGTTTATAAGTTGTTTAATGTTTTTATGTTTTAGCATCATCAAAAAGGGGAAAATTATTGGGAAATTTATTTTGTAGATTTTGACGAATGCCATGTAAAACTTAAACTAGAAAGTTGGCACCCCATTTTCCTTGTAATTTTCATTGTATTAGATATGGCTGAAAAGCTGAGTCAAGTCAGCTATACCTGGAAATACAAGAAGTCAACTAAATACTGAAGTGAAGACTCCGCTGTGGACTGAGCATGGCCAAGAAGGAAGATCAAGAACTTGACTGAAGATGTATCAGCTGAGGAACAACTGTGTGAAGTGTCAGTCAAAGTCATCTCAAGCAGTGATGTCATAAGTTGAAAGTGACAGATGAGTCTTCAAATGATTGGAGCAGACTCAAGTCACCTGGGGAAATAGGCAGCAGCCAAGAGGAGTCAACTGAAATGAATCCATTGCACAGAAGTCAAGAACATTACCTAAATAAGTAATACTTCCATGCTTCCAGGTCTTAAAGTGTTTGTCCCAAAAACGTGCAAAAAGAATATACCAATGGGAAGCACTGCACCTCGTGTCAGAACCTGAAAAGCTGCACATTCATTTAATACGAGGAAAGGTCTACATCTTAAGATTGAAGACCAAGAAAAGACAAGCCAACGAACACAAGTGCCTTTTGAAAATCCTCATATCTCTTCAATGGGCAGATTTTTGAAAGTTCACTATAAAAGGCTGAGGAAACTCATTGAGAAGGAAAGACAACTTCAAACTGTTGAAGAGGAAACTTTTGAAGAATCAAAAGGGGTCTACTTTCCAAGGAGGATTGTAGGAAGGTTCAAGGTCGAACTAGTATCAAGTTATTGGAGGGCTTCGTGATCAAATCCAAGAGCTTGAGAAAGTGAGCTGAAGTAGCAAAGCAGCTACCCTGTGAAGAAGCTGAGTCGGATGAGAAGCCAACTGTGTTATCAAGGTCGTCTCAGATCGTCACCACTTTGTAAACCGATCATTACTTTAGTGGATTCCACCAGGAGTTGGAGAAGAGAGGATTAGAAGAATTACCCCATCTTCGAACCTCTATAAAAATCAACTGTGTCATTCATTTTTCAGCACATTTACATTTCTGCATATCTACTTTATATCTGCTGATAAACTTATTTTCTATCCAAAACTGATTAATAACCAAGTGCTAAAATCAAGTGTTAAAACAAGTTTAAAACAAATCAAAGGGTGTTAAGTCTTCCGCTGATAAAAGCAACACAACCAAGTTAAGTTTCAGGTTAAACAACTGAGTTATTCTATCAACAGCTCTATCGAGTCTGTTGAGTGGCTAATTCTGCTGAATAACTAACTTAGCTGTCTCTCAAGGACTTAGCTGTTTGTGTTAACTCTGTAACTTCTTTAAAAGGACTAAATCGAAAATTTTGTAAGGTTTATTCAACCCCCCCTTCTAAACCTTACTCACACCCATTGGGACCTACAGAAAAAAAAAATTTAAAATTACTTGGATTGCCTCCCAAAAAGTGCTTTTTAACGTCATTAGCTTGACGATACCTAAGTACGAAATTAAGCTACCTCATCGAGCACCATGCTCTCGACTCTCTCAACTCGAGATACCCCTTCATAATATGGCTTAACCCGTTGACCATTCACCTTGAAGGATTCATTAGTCCTTGGATTAAGTAATTTTACCGTGCCATAAGGGTATACCTGTTCAATTTCAAATGGCCAGCTCCATCTTGATTTTAATTTTCCTGGGAATAAACGCAATCGTGAATTGAAATAAAGAACTTTCATACCAGGTATGAGCTTTTTATGAATAATTTTCTTGTCGTGCAATTGTTTCACTCTGTCTTTGTATATCGGCGCATTTTCATACGTGTCATTGCAAAGTCCATCTAGTTCGGAAAGTGGCAACTTCCTTTCGGCTCATGCTTTATCCAAATCGAAATTTGTCGCTTTGATGGCCTAATATGCCTTGTGCTCTACTTCAACTGGTAAATGTCACGCCTTCCCGAAAACTAGTCTATAGAGGCTCATTCTCAAAATCGTTTCATAAGCTATTCTATATGCCCAGAGCGCATCATTTAACTTGGTAGCCCAGTCTTTCCTTGTAGGATTTACTGTCTTCTCTAAAATTCCTTTTATCTGCTTGTTGGTAGTCTCCACTTGTCCGAAATTTTGAGGATGATAAGGTGTAGTTACCTTATGTGTGATGCCATTTTTCTTCATCAGTTTTTCGAATAACTTGTTGCAAAAATACTTTCCCCCATCGCTATTGATAGCTCCCGGGAATTCTAACCTGCTTAAGATGTTTTCCTGCACAAACTTGATGACTGTGTTAGCATCACAAGTCCTCGTGGGGATTGCCACAACCCACCGGGACACGTAATCAACAACAACAAGTATATATTCATAACCAAAAGGCTTAGGGAAGGGGCCCATAAAATCAATACCCCATACATCAAATATTTCAACAACCAAGTTATTATTCAGAGGAATCTCATTCCTCCTACTAATATTTCCAGTCCTTTGGCATCTATCGCATGCCAGCCCAAAATTATGCGCGTCTTTGAACAATGATGGCCAATAGAATCCTGATTGGAGAACCTTAAAGTCTGTTTTACGGCCTCCGAAGTGCCAACCACAATTCATTTCATGACAAAAGGCCTAGACATCATTCTATTCGTTTTCATGAATGCATCTCTGGATAATTTCGTCCTTGCAGATTTTAAACAAGTATGGGTCATCCCAAAAGTAGAACCTACAAGTAAACAAAAATCTTTTCTTCTCCTAAAATGAAATGTTAGTTCTTACAATTACACATGCAAGATAATTCACAATGTCAGCATACCAATGAATTGAAGTAACCTCAAATAACTGCTCATGGGGGAAAGAATCAATTGTATGCTTGTGTTTATAAGAAGCAAGAGTGTCATCAGTAAGAGTCAGATGAGACAAGTGATCTACCACTACATTCTCGCACCCTTTTCTATCTTTTATTTCAACATTAAATTCTTGCAAAATCAAAATCCACCGAATTAACCTAGGTTTAGCTTGTGGCTTACTCAACAAATATCCCAGGCTGTGTGATCACTATGAATAATTACCTTGGACCCAACAATGTAAGATCTGAATTTATGCAAGGAGAAAACAACAACTATCAGTTCTTTTTCAGTGGTCGTGTAATTTACTTGTGCATCATTAAGAGTCAAACTAGCATAGTAAATCACATGGAGCCGTTTATCGATTCTCTGTCCTAAGACAACCCCCACAACATTATTAGATGCATCACACATAATTTCAAAAGGTAATGACCAATTAGGAGCAACAACAATAGCAATAATTATCAATTTCTCTTTTAATGTGTTAAAAGCGTTTAAACATTTTTCATCAAAATCAAAAGGGGCATCTTGTGCAAGTAATTTACAAAGAGGTTGGCTAATTTTTGAAAAATCCTTAATATACCTTCTATAAAATCCAGCATGCCCAAGGAAACTCCTAATGCCCTTAACATTAATAGGGAGAGGTAATTTTTCAATAACATTAAATTTAGCTTTGTCAACCTCGATTTCCTTTTTTGAAACCATATGGCCTAAAACAATTCCGCTTGTCACTATAAAATGGCTTTTTTCCTAACTTATGGTTAAATTGCATTCATACATCGTTCAAGAACCTTAGCCAATTTATTAAGACAATCAGAATAAGATGACCTAAATACAGAAAAAATTATCCATAAATACCTCAATGAAGTCCTCAACCATGTTAGAAAAAATTGAAAACATGCACCTTTGGAAAGTCGCAAGCGCATTGCAAAGTCCAAACGGCATTCGCGGAAATGCAAAAGTCCCAACCGGGCATGTGAAAATAGTTTTTGCTTGATCCTCTAGTGCGATGGCAACTTGATAATAACCTGAAAAACCATCCAAAAAACAATACAAACTATGTCCTGCAAGTTTGTCAAGCATTTGATCAATAAAGGGAAGGGGGAAGTGATCTTTTATAGTAGCAGCTTTCAACTTCCTATAATCTATGCACATCCTCCATCCAGTCGTGGTTCTATGGAAATAATTTTACCTTTTTCATTCTCTACAACTGTTATCCAACTCTTCTTTGGTACAACATGCATCGGACTCACCCATTCACTATCCGTAATAGGGTATATCACCCCTTCAGCTAGGAGTTTTAATACCTCTTTTTTCACTACTTCCATCATAATGTGGTTCAATCTCCTTTGAGCTTCTCTACTTGGCTTAGCCCCCTCTTCTAGAATAATTCTATGCATGTATGTAGCAGGGATAATCACTTTTATATCACTCCACCCCCAGCCAATCGCATTTTTAAATTTCTAAGCACCTCCAACAATTCTCTCTCTTCTTCTTTAGAAAGTACATCAGAAATAATCACCGACTTCTGCTCACCTTCTTCTAAAAACACATATTTTAAATGCTTAGGGAGTTCTTTCAATTCAAGTTTTTGTTGGGGTTTACTATTCACGTCTTCTAACGCAAATATTTTCGACACCCTCTCCCCTCGTTTAAGGCTTGCCCATATGTCTTCCATGACGTCAAAAATATCATCCTACTCAAGAAATAAAGTATCAAGACTATAATCATGCAAAAATGTATTTTCAACCGTTTCATCAATGGAGTCAACGACAGAACAATTTTCAAGTGACGCATACGAGCAAATAGGGTTAGTGTCAGAAATAGATAAAGTCACAGTTTCACCAAGCACAGTCATAGTCATGCGTTCATTTTTAACATCAACAAGTGTGTGCGTGGTGGCCATAAATGGGCGGCCCAACAGAAGTGCGTGCTCATTACCTTGATTTTGCACTTCCCCTACTTCTAATATAACAAAATCAACAGGGACAATGAGACCACCCACTTTTACCAAGATATCTTCAACAATACCTTTAGGATACCGAATGTACCTATTAGCAAGTTGAAGACACATTCTAGTGGGCTTCAGTTTCCCTAAATAAAGTTGTTTGAAAATAGAATATGGCATCAGATTAATCCCAGCCCCCAAATCGAGCATCCCAGAAGTTTCCTTACAATTTCCCATTGCAATTTTAATAACAAAACTACCTGGATCTCGCTGTTTATGTGGCCATTGGTGCTGAAGAATCGCACTTGCCACTTCTGAAACTATTACCTTCTCGTTGTCACTGAACTTCCTCTTGTTGGATGCGAGTTCTTTAAAGAATTTGACATAAGATGGCACATTTGTAATAAAATCTAGCAGAGATAAATTTACATTAACCTTAGATAACATGTTATAGAAATCCAAGAACTGCTTATGCTATTTTTCGTTCCGAAGGCGACTTGGGAAAGGAATCGGAAGTTTGTAAGGATTGTTTGTTTTGTGCAAGACAGATCCTTTACTCCCCTCTTTCTCCTGTTGGATGTCTTTTGAATCCGGAGCCTTCTCTATCTCCTCGTCACCTACAGGGTTAGTCAAAGTATTAGCAAATGAAATTTCAACTTTGTTATCAATAACCTTACCACTTTGTAACACAGTGATGGCTTGGGCTTGTTATGGTTGGATAGGTAGCTTTCCTTTATTTACCACATGTTGAGCAATTTCACCAACTTGAGTGTCCAATTGACCAACTTGGGTTTCAAGACGTTTAAATGAAGCTTCCATGGACTCAAACCGCTGAATGTTGGGCTATTGAGTTTTCTTACTAATCTGGATGAATGAACTCAAGATATCCTCAATAGATGGAGGCCGAGATTGGTTTGATGACTAACATTGGGATTGTGGTGGCCTCGGATGGATTTGAGATGGATTTTGTGAATTCCCCCAACTAAAGTTTGGATGATTCCGCTAAACTGGGTTGTAAGTTTGAGCGTAAGGATCATTACGAGACCTTTGTGGAAAACCCGGGATAGCGTTAATGTCCTCAACCTGCTGTTCAATCACCATATTACAAACA
Organism: Rehmannia glutinosa; assembly: GCA_016081115.2. NCBI lineage: Eukaryota > Viridiplantae > Streptophyta > Magnoliopsida > Lamiales > Orobanchaceae > Rehmannia > Rehmannia glutinosa. The sequence goes on along the minus strand of JABTTQ020002356.1, from coordinate 195,914 downwards.
TTAGCCCCATGACCAAATTCACCACAAATTCCGCATGACTCGACAGAAGGAGGAGCGGTAGATGGATGCCCCCATGTAGCCAACAATTGTACTTGTTTAGTCAACTCAACCAATTATTTTGTCACATCGTAACTTGGAGCCACTTCATTCACGGTAGCCTATTTGCCTTGGACACTCTTTTGTTGGGAGTTATAACTCATCATCTCTAGAATATCATAAATTTCCTGGGCTGTATGCACACCCATGTCACCCCCTACTGCATTGTCAACCATATATTGAAAGTTATGTGATAATCCATCATAGAAGAATTGGTTTAACAGTTGCAGTGGGTAGTGATGATGTGGGCATTTAGTCTGTAAATATTTAAAGAGATCCCAGGCCTCATGAAAAGGCTCAACTTCCATTTTACTATAGGTAGCTATCTTACCTCGCAGATCTGAAGTTTTCTGATGAGAATAGTACCTGCCCATGAACTTATTGTACACCGCCTCCCAGTTAGTAAAAGAGTTAGGATGTAGAGACATAAGCCATGTTTTTGCCCGATCCTTCAGAGTACATGTAAATTAGCGCATCTTAAGTTGATCCTCATTCAAATCCTGTAGAGGAAAAGTTTGAATGATGGAATAGAATTCCCGAATGAAGTTGAGAGGATCTTCATTGGGCATCCCATTAAAAGACGGTAACTGATCGAAGTGTATATTTTTTAGCTCAAAGTTCCGCGCTGCTCGCAGTTCCAATGAGTGGGCATGCGAACTCACGCATCAAAGGCTGATGTGCGTTTGCGTTGTTTCCGTTATGATTATCATCCATTACAGGCTTGTCTATTTGTTCTTCCTTTGGAACGTGATCCTGAGAATCCTTGCTATTAACCGAAGAATCGTCCCCTTCATTCCTTATATGTCTCAAAACGCGGTGAATGTCGTCCATAAAAAGGCATCAGCTCCAGATTGAGATTTCTATGTCCTTGCATAAATAACACTTAGGACAACAAATCAAATGTACCTGTCGAATAAGATAAAAATCAAAAAGCAAACAAAAAGGAATTCTAAACTAAAAACACGAAAAATAGACACAATACTTATTACGCCTAAAGCCTTCCCAGGCAATGGTACCAAAATTTTGTTCGACTGCTAAACACCTAAAATAAATCTAGCAATCCTCGCAATAGAACGCAATCAATTGTAGGGTAGCAAGTTGACCAAAAGTCATATCTCAAGGAAGACTTAGCCGGCAAATAATTATTATGCACACAATTGACATAAAATAAAACCTAATTTATGATTTTAATAAACTAAAGAAAAACAATTAAAAAGACAAAATTAAACTAAACACGATTAAACATGGAGAAAAAGATATGGGAGAAAGTCTAGGATTTCAGAATCATCTCATCAAACTTGCACGCAGAATATCAACTAATTGATCATGCGATTAACAAATATAACAATCATGTAAAAATAAGGCATAGATCTAATAACTCACGTATTTACAGATTATATCCCAACATAATACATCTCCGATTCATATCTTACCCCCTAAATAAATTTAGTCCAGGAATAATATCTTCTCTCGATCTCAATTACTCCCTCAAAACAATTAAGAGTTGGCCAAAAAATTAATGAACAAGTAAAGCAACATATTCAGGAAAGCAAATCAATTAGTAAATACATGCTTAGTAGTCTGATGACTACTTGAACTATGTTGCCTTTCAGCTAATTTGCACAAATCTAATCCTTTTTCCCAATAAAGATCCCACGCCCGAGGTAGAGTTATATTCTTGAAAAATCCCTCTAATGCTAGAGCTTGAAACTTCTCTAAGGATCTTGGCTCAGATCCTGCATCACGTAAAGTTAGCTCACGAGGGGGTTTCACAGTTGGGGAATCCTTTAGTAGTCCAGCTGGGGGGCCTTCAAACTTCGCTTTTATATTCTCTATCTTGTCATGTTGCCTTTCAGGTACCTTATCAAACTCAGCTTCAATGGCTTCTCTAGATTCTTGAAGGCCAAAGCAACTTTTTTCTTCAACAGACAAATCTTGAGGTAGCTAACTCAGGATAGATGCAGTTACATTTCCTTGTTGAGAGGTTTGGGCAAGCATGATTTTCAAGGGTGGTTTTTTTCATTTTACTACCTTCCCCCTTGCTGCTTGCTTCCCCCTTATTTCCACCTTCTTTATTTCCTTCCCCCTTTTTGGCATCATCACCAATGGGTAGAGTCAACTGAGGGAATACTCCTCCCAGGAGTAGATCAAGCTTATTGTTTGTCATGTTCATTTTATCATGACTCTATGAGTGTGATGTTCTAAATTCAGATTGCAGTGCCTTCGTTTCAGGTGCCATCTGCTTCATTTTAGTTTGGAGCATCATAATCTACGTACACATGTTAAGATTAATTGAGAAATTTTAATTCTTAAGGGAAAAATATAATAATAATAATAATAATAATAATAATAATAATAATAATACATCTTCCATATTAAGTATCCAACAATTGTACAAAGCATAAATCGGAAAAATTAAAGACATAAATCTAAAATTTAGTCCGATCATAATTATTTAAAATATAAATATAGTATGATTTATTCCACCATCCACAAGATCATATCTCCAGTCGTATTCCTCAACCTGAAAGTTATGATAATAATAGGGGTGAGCTTCATCTCGCTTAGTAGGGATATATCTGTCAATATTTAATATAACATGAAAAACATTCACATAATTACAACAGTAAATTCATTAATTTCCTCTTTTTCCTCCTCGATCGCCAGCCCTCGCATATAGCATTGCGGGTTCACCCCGAAGATACGTTTGATCCCGGACCCTTTTCATGGCCCCTAGCTTATATGAATTTATTTCCTCTTGACATATATTGTAATCAATGAAGTACAATCATGAAACATTAAATAAAGACATATAATATGAAAATCCCTACCTTAATAATCGCAGAGATTCGAGTGTAGAAAAATGAACAATAAAAATCTAAATCCTCGACCCCTTCGTTTTCTACATTAAATAAAATTATAATTAATATGTGATTTCAATAAATCAAACTAATGAAAGAATTTCTGAAAAATATTGAAAAAGGGCTTGTGATTTGTGAATATATATATATATATATTTATGAAACTTGAAGTAGAAATATACTTATACCTTATAATTATTAGAAAATGTAGTGTAAAATTGTGTATGAAATTACACATATTTATAGTAATTAATATTAACCCCTAAATACTCTAATAATCCCTAAATTTACCCCCTAAACTCACCCCCTAAACTAACCCCTAAATAACCTCTAACATAACCCCTATACTAACCTCTAAATAAAAAATGGATGATCAAAATATCACCATTGTGCAATTGATCCATCCTGAAGATATGACTCCTCTATCTCTGCTGGAATTTGGTGTTCTCTAAGCTCCATATCACCATCTTGGTGAATAAGGATTGAAATACGTAACCTGCTCACGCCTTAGTGCTTTTGTCTGCCCCATCCATTCCCTTAATCTTAAGACCGTGCCTCGGATATCTCATGTGATATTGGCATCTCTGTTGTCTAGCCGTTCGTTGAGTGCTGTGAATCCTATTTTCATATTCACTATTTCATTACATATGGCCTTGAAGGCTTTTTGGAAGTCGGTTGCATCAGCGGACTGCTCTTCAGGCCACACATCATTAAAATCAAAACCAATCAGCACCATTGTGTTGTCAACAGGAGTTCCAAGTTCTTCAGATGGGACCTGGACATGGTACTTTGCACTTTCATCAACTGACTCTTCATCCAAGGGGACATGAGCCTCGAAAGGGAAATAATCAGTTAATAGATCCTTGGGAAAAATAGATATCTCCACTCCTTCTGCTTCTGGAGCTTTACTATTTTCCTTCAAAAGTTCTTCAGCTCTTTGTGCCTCGGCTGTCTCAGCGTCATCGACATCTTGTGCAGTTGTGTTAGCCTGCTGAGCATACAGACGCTCAACTGTATTAACAACTTCATTGGCATCAATAGTTTCTTCCTGTTGAGTAGATGGTTCCTCAGCTGATTTATCAGCGTCATGGGAATGTGATGGCACCATGGGAGGTGGGCCATCAACCAGTGTAAAGTTTATAGGAGCAGCTTTCTCACTAGCTTGCCTCCTTTTTGCCAGGGCCTCCTCAGCAGCTGTGCCCTCGGTTGATTTTTCAATGGGACTGGACTCAGTTTCATCGTCTATTCCCAAGAACTCTACATCAACATGTTCTTGGGCATCATGAACAACACTTATCCCTTATTATTACATTGATTCTTCCTGAGGGGCATGCACATTTTCTTCACCTTGCTTACCCAGGGAAGTCTCAACCTCCTCCGGCCTTTTTACCTTCAAAGGCAGCCTTAACCGGCCGATGGGCCTTCAACCATCCCTTTGGCAGTCTCAACCACAGCACGGTCTTCTAAAATTATCCCATTAGCTGACTGAGCTGCTTTGGGGTCTTGAGTGGCATCCGTTGGATTCTCAACTCATAGGATTGCACTATTAGAGCCAAGAGTCTCAACTCCCGTGGCTTAACTTCCAACCTTTGCCTTGGCTGCATCAACAACTTCATAGGCCTGCATGGCACCTGGGATTTCAACTGACAGTCGAAACCTTCTGAGCCTTGTTAACCCTACACTGTTGTATTTGATAGTCTCACTTTCGCCTCCAAACTTCTCTTGGGTGTTGTCTCCCACAGCCTCCTCCGACCCGGCTGTGGTGGTTTGAGTTTCCCCCTCAGCTAGCGCACTAGGTGAGTCTCGAGCAGTGGGGTCAGTCAAAACCTGAGACTCAGTTTTTTTTCCTATTGAGTGAGCAACCGATATGATGAGAATCTATGGACGAAAGACCTAGTGACGGTGTGAGTTGTTCCGATAATGAGAGCTCGAGCAAGAAAGTTCAAGAATGCGCTCAATGGGTTAATTCAAGTCATTGTGATGGAGGAATACGTTCGGGTGGTCCATTGATTCGCGTCATCAACATTCAAGAGTCCACCTCAGACTGAGCAAGCGAAGGATGCCATGAATACAAGTCACTTTGCGTCTTGAAGACATTGTAATCAAGTTCTCATTAGTGTTTTATATCCGTCTATCTTAGTTAGTCGTAATTTTGATTTGTTTGAGTCGTTTTGATGTTTTGGAGGCCAAGAAAACCTTTAAGGCTGCGTCTTAAGTTGTTATTTCAAGTTTGGAACGAGCAGGGCTAAATTTCGAGTCCAAGGTCCAAGGGGAGTGTTCAGATTGATGCACGCCCATGCGTGCACCCGTGCAATGTTGTGAATGTTCAACTTGATGCATGGCCTGACGCACGGCCCGTGCGTGTGCCCGTGCGTCCGTCCGGGTTTTGAAGAATTTGTTCAGTCTTTGTTTCCTTTTCAGTTTTTAAGTTATTCCTATTAGGGTTAAGGTTTTGGCTCCTATATAAGGGAGGACACTTGTTCTATTAATGTTGGGAAATTTATTCTATAGATTTTGATGAATGCCATGTAAAACTTAAACTGGAAAGTTGGCACCCCATTTTCCTTGTAATTGGTATTGTAATAGATAGGGCTGAAGAAACTGAGTCAAGTCAGCTATGCCTAGAAATACAAGAAGTCAATTGAAGACTGAAGTGAAGACTCCGCTGTAAGACAGCTGAGTATGTCAAGGAAGAAAAGTCAAGAACTCGACTGAAGGTGTATCAACTGTGAAATAGCTGTATGAAGAGCCAGTCAAGTCAACTCAAGAAGCCAAGTCTCAAGTTGAAGTGACAGATGAGTCATCCAAAGATTGGAAGCTAACTCAAGTCACCTTGGGAATAAAAGACTACAGTCAAGTCAAAACAACTGAACAAGATCCGTTGATGAAAGTCAAGAATGTTACTCAGAATGGTAACCTGTTAAAGTTGTCAGAGATAAAGTGTTAGTTCCAGTTGTGTGCAAAAGGAACAAACCAATGGGAAGCACTGTACCAAGTGTCAGATACACTGCAATGCTGCAAGACATTAAATACGAGGAAATGTCAACATCAAAGACTGCAACAAGACAAGCCAACGAACACAAGTAACTTTTGAAAATCAACCTATCTCCTCAACGAGCAGATTTTTGAAAATTCACTATAAAAGGCTGAGGAATCTCATTGAGAAAAGGTTACCTGAATCACGAACAAGCAAGCTATATTCAAACTATAACCGGCAAAATATTCTCAAGATATTCAAGCAAAATCCTCAAGCCTGAAACTCGAAGGAAATCGATCCAACACACAGCTGTGAAGGAAAGACAACTTCAAACTGTTGAAGATGAAACTTTTGAAGAATCAAAAGGGGTCTACTTTCCAAGGACGATTGTAGGATGGTTCAAGGTCGAAGCAGTCTCAAGTTATTGGAGGGCTTCGTGATCAAATCCAAGAGGCTTGAGAAAGTGAGCTGAAGTAGCAAGGCAGCTGCCCTGCGAAGAAGCTGAGTTGGACGAGAAGCCAACTGTGTGACCAATGCGTCTCTAGACTGAGACAAAGGAGCAAGTCAGCTGTGTGATCAAGACTTGTCTCTAGACTGATAACCACTTTGTGAACTGATCATTACTTAGTGGATTCCACCAGGAGTTGGAGAAGAGAGGATTAGAATAATTACCCCATCTTCGAACCTCTATAAAAATTATTGTGTCATTTACATTTCAGCACTTTTATTTCTGCATACATACTTATATCTGCTGATAATTTGCTATCCAACTGATTAATAACTAAGTGCTAAAGCCAAGTGTTAAAACAAGTTTAAAACAAATCAAAGGGTATTAAGTCTTCCGCTAAAAAACTCAACACAGCCATGTTAAGTTTTAGGTTAAACAGTTGACTTATTCTATCAACAACTCTATCAAGTCTGCTGAGTGGCTAACTCTGCTGAATAACCAACTTAGAAGTCCCTTAAGGACTTAGCTGTTTGTGTTAACTCTGTAATTTCTTTAAAAGGACTAAATCGAAAATTTGGTAAGGTTTATTCAACCCCCCCTTCTAAACCTTACTCACACCCCTTGGGACCTACAAGTGGTATGAGAGTGGTTGGTTCATTAAGCCTTCCGCACTGGTTACTGAACTAGATCTCTATCTTTTCTAAAAGATTTTTAACACTTGCATCTCAAAGATCTTTCATTTTTAGCAAAAGTTATTATCATGGAAGCAAATCTGACGCGCATTCCTATGTTCACTATTGAGGAGTTCAATGACTGGAAAATTCGTATGCAGGCTCATCTATCTGGTTTACATGCTGAAATGTGGCTAGTGATAGAGGATGGGCCACTGCAAATACTGAAAGTGAACACAGCCGCAAGGAGAGTAGCTGCAGCTAAAGGAGAAGAAGCTGCTGCTGAGGCAAGACCAACCATGGTTGAGAAACCAAGGACTGAGTGGACAAACGAGGACAGAAAAAGATACAACTTGGACAATGTGGCCAAGGACATACTTTACAAAACTTTGGATAAAGCAATGTTCAACAAAGTCAAATCTTGCCAAACTGCAAAACAAATCTTGGATAAATTAACTTTAATTTGTGAAGGATCATAGCAAATTAAAGAAAATAATTTGTTTGTTGCTGTACTGAATTTTGAAAATTTTAAAATGCTTGCAGGTGAAACCTTGGATCAGCTGGATGCTAGATTCACTGAAATCACAAATGAGCTATCAACATTTGGGAAAGAATATACACAAAAGAAAATATGTATGAAGATTCTGAGAAGCCTCCCAGCTGAATGGGAAATGAAGGTCATGGCTCTAAGACATTCGATGGACCTATCAAAAACATCCAATCATGAGATATTATTAGATCTCAAAGCCTATGAGTTTGAGCTAAGAAGAAAAGATCAAGAGGAGACAGTTGTACCCAAAATAGCTGCACTTATAGTCAAAGATGGAAAGAGAGCTGAAGTCTGGGAAGCCATAGACCAGGAGGAGATAGCCCTGATGGTTAAAAGATTCAACAAGTTCTTCAATAAGAACTATAAAAGAAACAAGGGTGAATCCTCCAGGAGACATTCATCTCCCTCCTTGTCAAGGGAAGATAGGCCACCCAAGAGAGCTGAGCATCAAAGGGTTGAGTATCAGAGAGCTGATAACCCAAGGACAGAAAGAGCTGATCAAAGAGCTGAGAACCTGTGTTGGAATTGGAGACAACCAGGACATTTTACAATTGACTATTCCTATCCACCAGTCAACAAGTACAAGAATAAAGAAGAAAGAAAAGTCTTCAGAGAAAGAAGACAGGAAAAGAAGAAAGCCATGTTGACTGCTGAGACAACTAAGTCGAAAGAAGCAGCAGACTCAGAGAGTAGTGAAGCTGACTACTCAAGTGATTCGGAAGAAGAAGCAATTATCTGTCTAATGGCTAAAGAACAAGATCAACCAGACCAAGAAGATGAGGAACACTCTAACTCATCTCATCCAGATTCTAGTGATAGTGATTGTAATACACACACTTCATCACACACTGATCTTTATGATTCATTAGGCAAAATGATGAAAGACTTTGAGCACATTAAATCCTTACACACACTATAAAATGAGGAAAATAGCCAGCTCAAAAGCCAAAACTCACAGCTGACTAAGGAGTTGAGTACTCTAAGTCACATAGCTGGTGAGAACAAGAAGCTAAAGGCTAAAAATGCTAAACTAATAGCAGAGATAGAAAATGATCTCAAAAATGTGATTGCCTCATTTACAAAGGCATCTAAATCATTGGATGACCTTATCATGAGTCAAAAAGAATGTGGAGATAAGACAGGCATAGGATTCAATTCCTTTGTGCATAGTCAAACTCCTAGAGTGATTTTGGAAAAAGGATCTTCAAGTAATGAAGCATCTCAAAAATCCAAAAAACCAAATGTTGCACCCACATTCATTCTAAAGCACAATAACAAACAAACTGGCCTTGGATATAAAGAGATAGAAAAAGAGCCAGTTGAGTATGCTGAGAGGACATCTGAGAAGAAATCTAGCAGAGTTCCTCAACAAATTCCAAACAGAAAATACTCTGTGAAAAATAAACGTAGCTACCAAAAACCCCAGAAGTTCTATCAAAGAAACACATATGATGGGTACGGTAGAAATTACCCGAGCCAAGCTGATTGGAATAATGTGAAATATCAACAAAGACCAATGGAATACAAGCCTAGATGGCAAAGACCTAGACCTCAACAAAAGTCCTTCCAAAGGTAAAAAAGCTATAATCAGCACACATATGCACCCAGGCACTACACTCAGAAATATCACAACTACCCAAAGTAGACAATTGCTAAAACACACACACAGGCATACAGACAAAAGAGACAACTGTATGAACCTAAAGTCCCCAAGCAATTTGCCAAAGTGATTATGGCACAAATAGATGGCAACCTCTTAGAGTCAAATCATTTGGCTATAGGTTGGTTGGATCATCTTACAGTACTAACCCCTCAGGACCCAGGCATGCATGGGTACCTAAAAACTAATTTCCTTGATTGCAGGTTCAAGGAACAACTGAGTGCCAAGGAACCTGGTACATGGATAGTGGCTGTTCCAGACATATAACAGGAAACAAGAAAAATCTGTCAAGATTCAAGGAGATTAGAGGTGCAAAAGTCATATTTGGAGGAAATGAAGCTCCAGGGGAAATAAGAGGCACTGGATCCATCAAGAAAAATGGATTGGAAATTACAGATGTTGCTTATGTTGAGGGACTCAACTTTAACTTGCTCAGCACAAGTCAACTTTGTGATAAAGGCTTGGATTCAATATGGGAGTGTGCCAGATTAAAGATACTGAATCAAATGAAATAGTGCTGCAAGGATCAAGACAGAAGAATATGTATGTGGTAGAGTGGTCTACTGCCACACCAAGCACATGTCTGTTTGCAAAGAGCACAGCTGAATCAAGTTGGCTGTGGCACAAGAAACTGAGTCATCTGAACTTTAAGACAATCAACAAGCTTGCAAGGAGTCATCTTGTGGAAGGATTGCCAGACTCAGTGTACAAGAAGGGAAGCGTATGTGATGCATGCCAGATGGGAAAATAGATCAAATCCTCATTCAAGGAGAAGCCTAATCCTTCTTCAACAAGGATTTTACATCTGTTGCAAATGGATTTATTTGGTCCAGTTGAACCAGCTAACATAAGTGGAAATAAATACACCTTGGTGGTGGTAGATGATTATTCAAGATATATATGGACAATCTTCATGTGCAAAAAGAAGGAAAATTTGCAGAAGTTACCTCAACTGATGAAAAGAGTTCAAAATGAAAAGAGCCAAAGCATTATAAAGGTAAGGTCTGATAGAGGAACTGAGTTTGTCAATGGGATAATTACTCAGTATTGTGTTGGAAATGGTATTGCTCATGAGTTATCTGCAGCAAGAACCCCACAGCAGAATGGAGTAGCTGAATGAAGGAACAAAACTCTCAAGGAAGCTACAAGGACCATGTTAGCTGAAGCTGGACTGCCTAAGAGATTTTGGGCTGAAGCCATCAACACTACATGCTATACTCAAAATAGATGTATGATAAATAGACAGCTAACAAAGACTCCCTATGAAATCTGGACAGGGAGAAAGCCAAATGTTGGGTACTTCGGAATATTTGGATGTAAATGCTTCATCCACAACAATGACAAGGATAATCTAAAGGCTTTTCATGCTAAAGCTGATGAAGGTATCTTTTTGGGATACTCAGCTGAAAGCAAAGCCTATAGAGTGTTGAACAAGAGGACTATGGTCACATAAGAGTCTATTCATGTGGTTTTTGATGAACTGAATGTGAATGGAGAAGACATTGAAGAGTTAGCTGATAAGCTGAATCAACCAACTATGCAGAAGAGTCTTTATGTTGAATCTGAAGCAAGAGTAATCAACCAAGATGAAGATGAGATAGCTGAATCTCAAAGACAGCTGGAAAATCTGCAGCTGAATGATGATGAAAGAGTTGCTCAAGACAACACAGCTGCGAGACAGCTGAACCCAACTGATTTGCTTCAACCTGATGTGAGATGGCCGAGAGACCATCCACCAGAGCTAGTTATTGGAGATGTGAGCAATGGTGTAAGAACCAGATCCAGAGCTCAGCAAGAAGCAATGTTCACTTGTTTCATTTCCCAAATAGAGCCAAAAGATGTGCCTCCAACACTGGATGATACACATTGGATTCAAGCCATGCAAGAAGAGCTGAATCAGTTAGAAAGGAACAAAATATGGGAATTGGTGCAGAAACCAACCCATCAGAATGTTATCGGCACAAAATGGGTTTTCAGAAACAAGATGAATGAGGAAGGATCTGTGGTAATAAACAAAGCAAGATTGGTAGCCAAAGGGTATTGCCAAGAAGAGGGAATAGATTTTGATGAAACATTTGCTCATGTTGCAAGATTAGAAGTAATAAGGATGTTTCTTGCCTACGCTGCACACAAGAACTTCATTGTATCAAATGGATGTGAAAAGTGCTTTTTTAAATTTATTGTTAGAAGAAGAAGTCTATGTTGATCAACCCCCAGGCCTTGAGCAGAAGACTCTTGGAGATAAGGTGTACAAGCTCAAGAAAGCATTATATGGATTGGAACAGGCACCAAGAGCATGGTATGATACATTATCTCAATTTCTAACTGATAATGGATTTACCAAAGGCAAAGTGGACAAAACACTCTTTAGAATCCAAGATGGAGAGAGTATACTGCTAGTTCAAATATATGTGGATGATATCATTTTTGGATCCACAAATAAATAGATGTGTGATAAGTTCTCAACCCTCATGCAAGGCAAATTTTAAACGAGCATGGTGGGAGAGCTGACTTTCTTCCTAGGACTTCAAGTTAAGCAATTAAAGGATCGAACTTTCATAAGTCAAACAAAGTACACCAGAGATTTAATGCAGAAATTTGATATGGAAGAGAAGTCTTCTATGAAAATACGAATGAACACATCAGTCAAGATGGACATGGATGCAGATGGTAAGGATGTAGATCAAACAAGATACAGAGCACTCATTGGATCACTGCTCTATTTAACAGCCAGCAGACCAGACATCACCTTTGCAGTAGGTGTATGTGCAAGATTTCAATCTGCACCAAAGGAGAAGCACATGACTGCAGCTAAGAGAATCCTATGATATTTGAAAGGATGCCAGGAAGTTGGCTTATGGTATCCAAATGAAGGTGGATTCAAGCTTATTTGTTACTCAGACTCAGATTATGCTGGATGTAGAGTTGACAGAAAGAGTACTTCAGGTACATGTCAAATGCTTGGAAATAGATTGATTTCCTGGTTTAGCAAGAAGCAAAACTCAATAGCCACATCCACAGCTGAAGCAGAGTACACAGCTGTGGGCAGCTGTTGTGCCCAAGTCTTATGGATGAGACATCAGATGAGAGATTATGAAATTGAAGAAAAAGAGATTCCAATTATGTGTGATAACACAAGTGCTATTGCAATCACTTAGAATCATGTTTTGCATTCAAGAACAAAGCACATTGATGTCAGATATCATTTCATAAGAGATCATGTCGAAAAGAAAGATATCACTTTGGAATATATCTCAACTGATAAGCAGTTAGCTGACATATTCACCAAGCCCTTATGTGAATCAAGATTTGAAGAGCTTAAACATGAGCTAGGGTTAATTGAGCTGAGTTAACACTCAGAAGACTCAATCAGAAGAGATGGAAGATAGAAAGTAAGAAATGAACAAGTTTTTCACATCAGCTAGGTGAAATAGCCATATCGGAAAGTCAGTTGTATCAAGTTAGCTGACAAGAGAGAAGAAGAGTTAAGTCATTTGTGAATTAAGCTGAGTCATTTATGAGCTAAGTGACAAAAACGCAGTCGTTTTAAATGAGTGGGAATGTTTTTAAGGATGACGTCAGCGTAATAATGACGGGTACAGTAAAAAGCTGCACAGTAAGGATATGATTGGATATAAATGTTGCTGCATTAAATGCGAGGAATTAAATGCGGTTTGACATGCTAAATCTGAGCCGTTGATCTTGATCAAATTTCAAAAATCAAAAACCCGTCCTTTCATAACCCTTATATACAGTTTTCAGTCTTCTCTCACACTTTACTGAAAATTGTTCATCTTCAAAGAAAGTTATTTTCTCTCTCGCAAATGCTACAAGTTCTCAAGCCAGCTTATCAAGTTTTATTCAGTAAAACTCTCTACAAATGGCACCAAAGTTCGATTTTGTTAAGCTATCAGAGCAAATCCACTCTGGATCAACCGTGGATTTTGAAGGGATGATAAAGCAGGGTTCAGATGAAACCCTAGTAAAGAAGATAGCTGATATGCTAGAAAAGTCCGGTCTCAGGCCTTTTCTTACTATGGAGTACTCGCTCACCTACCTTGAAGAGGTGGCGCAGTTCTATGTAAACGCTGAGGTGCAGGACGAAGGAATCAAGTCCTCCGTCCTCCGCAAGGACATCATGATTACTGCTAAGGACCTTGCGGAGCACTGTTTGCTGCCGTCTAAGGGCATGACAGAAATAAAGGAAGCTGATGTTAACTTGGCTGTTGCATGGAAGGAAGTAGCCAGACCGGAGTGTGCCACGAAGGTAGTCTACACAGCCAAGAAGAAACTGTTGAAGGACGACTATCACAAGCTGATGGATGTCATTGCAAAGTGTGTAGATATCAACTTTGGCAGCTTCAATCAGCTGTCAAAGACCAAGCTGATCGTCATGGCTGCAATCATGCAGGGTAAGAAAATCAACTGGGCTGAGTTCGTATACAGCAGACTCTGCCAGAATGTTGGGAACAAATCATACAAGGAGGACGGATCCTTTGGAGGATCACTTGGCTATGGCGTGGTAATTGGCCATCTGATGGAAGTGAAAGGCATTCCCCTTCAACATGGAAAGCCTTTCCATGTAAACAAGAAAATGTTCAGGACAAATCTCTCAGCAGCCCAGAAGAGAAGAGGGCGGATACAAGTGAGGGGGAATCACCGACGCCGAGACAAACCGCTTGCCTCCTCCCCAAGAAAAAAAGTCAAAAGAAGAAGGCTGCCCTGCGCAAAAAAGAAACAGGATACACCTGCCCCTGCAACCGAGTCACCTGCCCGAGCAGCCGTGTCTCCTGCACCTGCAGCCGAGGCTGAGAAGGAAACCCAAATCCCTTCTCTAGCCATACGCAAGAAAAGGACTGCTAAGCCCAAGAAGGCAGCTCCATCCAAGAAAGATGCCCCGGCCCCCGCTGCCACAAAATCAGAAGACGACAAAGACCAATAAATCCCTCTAGTTAAAACAAAACGAAGAAGGTTAGTCAAGCGTTCAGAGCGTGAATGCACAACCGAGTCCCGCCACTCACCGGAGAAAGCGTATGAGGCTCACGACACTCGGAAGTGCGATCTCTTGTAATCGATGAAACGCCAAGTCTCACGAGGGTGATAAACAGAGGCCCCAAGAAGACCAAGTGTGGAGAGGACAACTGAGGAAAAAGAAGCAGCTGAGACAACTGAATCTTCACTTGAAAAAGTTGTCTCTCCGCCTGCTACGGACGCTGCTGGAGGAGAAGAGCAACAGAGCATGCTACCTTCTATTCCAGAAAAGGAAGGACAAGATGAGGAGGATGAGGATGATGATGTTATCATACTTTCTCCTGTATATCCAGACATCCAGCGCAGCCTACGTGAATGGAGGGCATGGAAGCTAAGTCACTCAAGGGTATAGTTTGAACGCCCGCAGTTTATAGAAGAAGAAGAGGAGTTGCTACAATTTCTCAGAGCCAACACTGTGCTTCAGGCCCTTGATGAAGATAATTACCTAGATATCCTACAAATCTACAAGGAGAAGGACCAAGCCAAAGCACCCGAGGAAGCAGAAGCTCGCGAAAAAGCCAAGATATGCACGCTTACTGGAACTCTAGAACACACTCACTCTCATCTTGATGTGTTCTCAGAGAGTGATTAAAATTTGGATCCCGTTGCTGCAACAGAGAAGTCAGACATGCAACAAGCTCTAAGGGAATCCAAGATGATGCATGAGCAACACATGTTTGAAGGACCAGGAGAGTCCTCACAATCTCTCCTGTAGATAGACCCACTGGGTGTAGTCAGCAAATTACCACAGTTATAGCTGCCACTACATCCCCAGTACACTCTGAAGATGGGTCCAAGGGACTTGGCGATGAGACTGGGAATTTGGGCACCCAAGTTGAGCAACCCCTACTGAAGGTGTTTTACCACCTGCCCCCACGGCTGAGCACTCAACGGAAACAACTGCAGGTCTGGAGAAGAGTGACCCCAACATCAGTCACTCAGCTGGTGTGACAGCTGAGGGGGAAACTCACTCTACTGCAGCAGGGTCGGAGGATGCTGCAGATGACTCCACAATGAAGAAAGGAGGCGAAGTGGAAAAAGAAAAAGAACCACAGAAGACTGACATTGACGAAGCTCGAACAGTTGAGTCTGTCCCAGTTGAAGTGTCAACTGCTTTGTAGGCTGAGGAAACTGCTATTGCAGTCGAGGCACATGTTGGAAATGTCCCGGGAGTTAACACTCTGGGCAATGAAAGTGCAATCCAAGGGATTGAGACTCCTATGGATGACACTGCTGAAGACCCTAAGACAA
The DNA here is from genome assembly GCA_016081115.2 of Rehmannia glutinosa. Classification (NCBI taxonomy): domain Eukaryota; kingdom Viridiplantae; phylum Streptophyta; class Magnoliopsida; order Lamiales; family Orobanchaceae; genus Rehmannia; species Rehmannia glutinosa. The sequence goes on along the minus strand of JABTTQ020002356.1, from coordinate 180,369 downwards.
CTGCGACTGTCAAAGGGAATGTAGAAGGCCTCGCTGCAGTTGAGACTGCTGGAGGTGTTGAAGGCCCAAGGGAGGTTGTGACTTCCCCTTGTAAAGCTCAAGAAGTTCAGAACATCCCTCCTGTTAACATTGCTGAATCTGAAAAGGAGATTAGTGCACTTCATGATTCCCAGGACAATCCTGACATATCATTTCTGGGATGTGAAGATAAAGTTGAGTCCACTCCTATTGAACATCAAAATGACCCAACTGAGGATGTTTTCCCATAGACGAGTAAGTCGAGTTTTAAAGCCGCTCGTCAAACTTTCAACTTCGATGATGAACCAAGCCCCAGGTTTCATCATCTTCCGATGATGCTGATGATGCAATCGAGGACCAGGAAATTCATTTAGAAAAATCTACTGAGGCCGACGAAGCTGTTAAGACAGCTGAGGCTCAGTCAGCTGGCCAACCCACTCAAAAAGGCCCAGCTGAAATAGAGTCATCACCGCAGGCTCCCACAACTGCAGCAGTACCGACTCCACTAAGTTCATCATAGGCACAGACTGAAATTTCAATCCTTTATGTGCGAGATGATACTTTTGAGCCATTATTTCCCTTTTCACTTGAACTGCCAGAGCTAGAGGAAGAGACAGCTAAAGAGCAGCGTCGATACATAGTTCGAGAAGATCCAGTCATCCCTACCGACTCCATTGTACCAACAACTTTTGATTTCGATGTTGAATGGCTGCCAGCTGAGTCAGGTGTGACAGCTGAGATCCGTGAAGTCTTCATGAAAATATGTGGAGAGATTGAGAAGATTGAACGGCACCAGGCCTCATTAGATCTGCGCCTGGACAATAGAGATGCCAACCTCACAACAGACTTACGAGGGATTGTGGTACAGATGAGGGAGTGGTGTCAGCAGCAGAGTGCAATGCGATACAAACAAGTTTGATATTTCAAGGCATTGTACAATAAGATGCTTGTTTGGAGTGTTGACAATGCTGATATGAAGTAGAGGATGCAGGCATATATGGAAAGATTGCATGCCACCCATACAACTGGAATGGAGTTACTGCGTGAATTTCATCGAAAAGAAATTCTGCGTGTTGAGAAGACCATGAATACAAAGTTCAGCCTTCTCATGGTTGAAAAGAAACTGGTGGCAGCTGAATCAAAGGCTACTCGTTCAGAATTTCGAACAAAGACATGCCGCAATGGACTCAAGCGAGAACTCGGCTCTCGTGAGAATGGACTTCATGCTTGCAGGGATGTTCACTGGGGTTCCTCTCTCCTTTGATGATGCCAAAAAGGGGGAAGAGGAATACCTAAGGAAATTGAAGGAAGAAACAGCTGAGAAGAAAAAGGAAGAAGCAACTGTTGAGAAGAAAAAGGGAAAAGCAGTTGAGGGGGAAAGGTCAAAGGATTTGACCTTAATGATTGATGATTATGTGAAAAGAATAGAAGAGGAAAACAGAAGACAAGACCAACTATGGGAAGAAAGGAAGAGAAAAGATGCTGCTGCGAAGAGAGCTTATGAAAAGAAGAAAGCAGCTGACGATGAAAGAAAAAGAAAGAGAGATGATGATGATAGAGCTGAAAAGGAAAGAAGAAGGCAGCAAAGGTGATGAAGTGTTGCTGCGAACCTTCACGTATTTTACTCTTGTAAATATATCTTTGTGTAAGCCATCTGTATATTTAATAAAGTGTTTTGTAATTTCTCTCTTTAGTTTTGTATCTTAGCATAGACGCTTGTAATTTGCTTAGATTTAAATATGCTCTGATACAATTTGTAAACAGCTGTGTAAAGGACAAGAATGCTATGATCAATAAATTGATCGATTCTACGCATACATTCTTTGTTACTGCATTGTCTGTATGTATCTCTGTTGTTTACATGTTGTTTAATATTTTTAAGTTTTGGCATCATCAAAAAGGGGGAAATTGTTGGAAAATTTATTCTATAGATTTTGATGAATGCCATGTAAAACTTAAAATAGAAAGTTGGCACCCCATTTTTCTTGTAATTTGTATTGTAAGAGATAGGGCTGAAGAAGCTGAGTCAAGTCAGCTATGCCTAGAAATACAAGAAGTCAACTGAAGACTGAAGTGAAGACTCCGCTGTATGACAGTTGAATATGGCAAGGAAGAAAAGTCAAGAACTCGACTAAAGGTGTATCAGCTGTGAAATAGCTGTATGAATAGCCAGCCAAGTCAACTCAAGAAGCCAAGTCTCAAGTTGAAGTGACAGATGAGTCATCCAAAGATTGGAAGCTAACTCAAGTCACCTAGGGAATAAAAGACTGCAGTCAAGTCAAGACAACTGAACAAGATCCGTTGATGAAAGTCAAGAATGTTACTCAGAATGGTAACATGTTAAAGTTGTCATAGATAAAGTGTTAGTTCCAGTTGTGTGCAAAAGGAACAAACCAATGGGAAGCACTGCACCAAGTGTCAGATACGCTGCAATGATGCAAGACATTAAATACGCACACAAGTGACTTTTGAAAATCAACCTATCTCTTCAACGGGCAGATTTTTGAAAGTTCACTATAAAAGGAAGAGGAATCTCATTGAGAAAAGGTTACCTGAACCATGAACAAGCAAGCTATATTCAAACTGTAACCTGCAAAATATTCTCAAGATATTCAAGCAAAATCCTCAAGCCTGAAACTGGAAGGAAATCGATCCAACACAAAGCTGTGAAGGAAAGACAACTTCAAACTATTGAAGAGGAAACTTTTGAAGAATCAAAAGGGGTCTACTTTCCAAGGAGGATTGTAGGAAGGTCCAAGGTCGAACCAGTCTCAAGTTATTGGAGGGCTTCGTGATCAAATCCAAGAAGCTTGAGAAAGTGAGCTGAAGTAGCAAGACAAATGCCTGTGAAGAAGCTGAGTCGGACGAGAAGCCAACTGTGTGACCAAGGCATCTCTAGACTGAGTCCAAGGAGCAAGTCAGCTGTGTGATCAAGACTTGTCTCTAGACTGAACCACTTTGTGAACTGATCATTACTTTGTGGATTCCTCCAGGAGTTGGAAAAGACAGGATTAGAAGAATTACCCCATCTTCGAACCTCTATAAAAATTATTGTGTCATTTACATTTCAGCACTTTTTTTTTGCATACATACTTATATCTGCTGATAATTTGCTATCCAACTGATTAATAACTAAGTGCTAAAGCCAAGTGTTAAAATAAGTTTAAAACAAATCAAAGGGTATTAAGTCTTCCGCTGAAAAACTCAACACAACCAAGTTAAGTTTCAGGTTAAACAGTTGAGTTATTCTATCAACAGCTCTATCGAGTCTGTTGAGTGGCTAACTCTGCTGAATAACCAAACTAGCTATCCCTCAAGGACTTAGTTGTTTGTGTTTACTCTGTAATTTCTTCAAAAGGACTAAATCAAAAATTTGGTAAGGTTTATTCAATCCCCCCCTTCTAAACCTTACTCACACCCCTTGGGTCCTATAATTAATGAGTTATCAATTGAATTCATCTTTTACTCTCAAATTGAGTGTTTTTCCAAGTGCTTCAAGATTTACATTTCTTGTTGCAATTATTGACTTATCAGGCGATAATCAATAATTTCTTATGGCGTATTCGCATACCAAGGTTCTTGCTTTGCTAAGCAACATGTCGAGGTTTTCACCAATTTTAACCGAACTAGTGAAGATCTTGGGTTAACAACATATTGTTGTTTGGTCGTATGCACAGTCGTTGTTGCAGTTCACATCAGTTGGTAATCAGAGCCATCTATCAAAGTTAAAGCTATTCTTGTTCTTTAATTCTTGTTATTTTCCAATTTCTTATAAACCCTTATTCTTCAAGGGTACAAAAAAAAAATTGAATTTGCACAGAAAAACGTTTACCAACTGAAACATTTAGATCGATTAGTTGTCCGCATCTCTTTAATTGTTGAAGGTAGTGATCGGAGAGGGAAGCTTTCTCTGCGGGTCGCTTGAGTGTCAAAACCAAGTTGTGGTTGTTTTTCCTTGGCTCATCATTGATCCCACACCCCCAATCCTACTGCTCCCGTTAATGCTAATGCTTCCTTTTCATTGTCTTAATGGCACACATCTTCTAGTTGGATTTTTGTTTCCCTTTCGATTTCTATTAATTCTCTTCTTGTTGTACCATGTATCAGTGGGTAAATAATCGTAATCCGAGTGCACAAAAAAAATTCGAAAATTCGAAAAACAATTCTGGTAAATTGGAATTATAAACCCTAGTCTTCCATTTCATCTTATTGAGATCCGTTGTTGGCTCGGTAATAGTCTTGCTTTGTTGGGGCGTGCTTGCGATTGGTTGATTGGTCTATAATCGTGACAAGTGCGGGTACTTGGAAATTATGAGTTGAGTGATACACGAGCGTATACACGTGATGGAGTGAATCATCTATGTCCATAGAAAAACAACAACCTAAGGATTTATGTAATAAGTTTGATATAGAGGCACTTGCAAGCCTCGTGAAGAAAATGATGATCAAAACGTTCGGAGATCCCAGGGAGGCACCGAGAATAGAGGAGCCCATTACTAGGGTGCGGAGGCCTAGGAGGTTCAAACTGGAGGAATGGGCAGATGAGATGGATGATTTTGATTCCGAAAGGGAGCAAAAATACAACCCGAGCAGAGGTTGGCACAGAAATAGGGGTGATAGGGTACGCGAGGATGGAAACTTGAGTAACATCAAAATGTAAATCCCATCGTTCCAGGGGAAGAGTGATTCGGACGCATATCTAGATTGGGAGAGAAAAATCGAGAATGTATTTGATTGCCAAAACTATTCCAAATTGAAAAAAGTGAAATTGGCATCAACTGAGTTCTCGGATTACGCAAGTATTTGGTGGGATCAATTGATGGTCTCGAGGAAGAGAAGCGGCAAGTGGCCCATTTCGACATGGGAGAAGATAAGGAGTTTGATGCGACGTCGTTTTGTACCAAATCATTATTATAGAGATGTCTATCAAAGGTTGCAGAGGTTGATCAAGGCTGCTGAGTCGCAGGAGAAGCCAGCTGTGTGATCAAGGCTGTCTCTAGCCTATTCACTGCCTTGTAACTTGATCTGTTAGTGGATTCCTCCAGGAGTTGGAGAAGAGTAGATTAGAGGAATTACCCCATCCTCGAACCACTATAAAATCTACTTGTGTCAATTTACTTTCAGCACTTACATTCCTACATATTTACTATATCTGTTGTTAGTTAAATCTGCTATCCAACTGATAATTAACAAGTGGTAAAAAAAGGGTTAAAAACAAGCTTAAATCTAATCAAAAGGGTGTTAAGTCTTCCACTGTTAAAAACCAAATCAACTAAAGTTAACTATTAGCTTAAGCAGCCGAGTTATACTATCAACAACCCTATCCAGTCTGTTGAGTGGGTACTTAGCTGAATATAGCCAACTTAGCTGTCCCCCAAGGACACAGCTGATTTGAGTCAACTATGTTGAAAAATATTAAAAAGACTAAAATCGAAAATTTGGTAAGGTTTATTCAACCCCCCCTAAACCTTACACCACATCCCTTGGGACCTACAAGTGATATCAGAGCAGTTGGTTCATTGAGCCTTCCGCACTGGTTACTGAACTAGATCTCAATCTTTTTCAAAGGTTTTAACACTTGTGTTTTTCAAAGTCTTTCATCTTTTAAGCGAAAATATCATCATGGAAGCAAATCTAACTCGTGTTCCAATGTTTACTGTGGAAGAGTTTGATGACTGGAAAATTCGTATGCAGGCTAATCTATCATCTTTACACGATGAAATGTGGCTTGTGATAGAGGATGGGCCATTGAAACTACTCAAAGTCAATACAGTTGTACGAAGAGCAGCTGCAGCTGGAGAAGAGGAAGTTGGTGCTGAGGCTAGACCAACCATGGTTGAAAAACCACGCACTGAATGGACAAATGAAGATCGAAAGAGATAAAAACTGGACAATGTGGCCAAGGTTTTACTCTACAAGACGTTGGAGAAGGCGATGTTCAACAAAGTCAAATCGTGCAAATCTGCCAAAGAAATGTTGGAAAAGTTAACCTTGATTTGTGAAGGATCAGAACAAATTAAAGAAAATAAATTAACTGTTGCTGTTCGAAAATTCGAAAATTTTAAAATGCTTGCAGGTGAAACTCTGGATCAGCTGGATGCCGGATTTACAGAAATAACAAATGAGCTTTCAGTTCTTGAGAAGGAATACACTCAAAAGGAGATGTGCTTGAAGATATCAAGAGCCCTCCCAGCTGAATGGAAAATGAAGGTCATGGTCCTGAGACATTCAATGGACCTCTCAAAAGCATCCAATCATGGGCTATTCTCAGACCTCAAAGCTTCTGAGTTTGAGCTGAGAAGAAAAGAGCAAGAGGAAACAGATGTACCAAAGATAGCTGCATTATTGGCCAGTGATGAGAAAAGAGCTGAGCCAAAGGAGACCATTGACCAGGAGGAGATTGCCCTCATGGTAAAGAGATTCAATAAGTTCTTTAATAAGAACTACAAAAGAAACGAAGGTGAAACCTCTAGAAGACATTCAACACCCTCCAAAGTAAGAGAGGACAGGCCACCCAAGAGAGCTGAAAATCAGAGAGCTGATAATCAAAGTACCGACAGAGCTGATCAAAGAGCTGAGAACCTGTGTTGGAATTGTAGACAACCAGGACATTGTGTTGTAGACTGTTCCTATCCACCAGTCAACAAGTATAGAAATGAGGAATAAAGAAGAGTCTTCAGAGAGAGAAGACAAGAAAAGAAGAAAGCCATGTTGGCTGCTGAGACTATTAAGCCAGCCAATTGCAAAGAAGCAGCAGACTCAGATAGTAGTGAAGTTGACTACTCAAGTGACACAGAGGAAGAGGCTTTGATCTGCCTCATGGCCAAAGAACAAGATCAAGAAGATGAAGTACATTCCAACTCATCTCATTCTGATTTAGGTGATAGTGACTGTGATACACACACTCCATCACCCATAAATCTTTATGATTCATTAGGCAAAATGGTGAAAGATTTTGAGCACATTAAAACCTCTCACACACTTTTAAATGAGGAAAACAACAAGCTTAAAAACCAAAACTCACAGCTGACTAAAGAGCTTAGTACTCTAAGTCACATAGCTGATGAGAACACTAAGCTGAAGGCTGAAAATGCCAAGATCATAGCAAAGTTAGCTGCTACAGAAAAGAGGGAAAAAGATCTTAAAAATGTGATTGCCTCATTTACAAAAGCATCCAAATCATTGGATGAACATGTTATGAGTCAAAAATAATTTGGAGATAAGATAGACATATGATTTAATTCCTTTGTGCATAGTCAAACTCCAAGAGTGATTTTGGAAAAGGGATCCTGAAGCAATGAAGGATTCCAAAAACCCAAACACCAAATGTCGCACCTACATTCACTCCAAAGCACAATAACAATCATACTGGCCTTGGTTACAAAGGAAAAAGAAAAGAAGCCAGTAGAATATACTGATAGGACAACTGAGAAGAAATTCAGACAGGTCCCTCAGCAGAATCCAAACAGAAAATACTCTGTAAGAAGCAAACAGAGCTACCAAAAGCCCCAGAAATTTCATCAAAGAAATACATATGATGGGAATGGTAGAAACTATCTAAACCAAGATGATTGGAATAATGTGAAATATCAGCAAAGACCTATGGGATACAAGCCAAAATGGCAAAGATCAACAAAGGTCATTCCCAAGGCAAAATAGCTATTATCAGCACACACATGGACCCAAGCACTACACTCAAAGATTTCACAACTATCCCAAGAAATCAATTGCTAAAACACACAGACATGCATACAGACAAAAGAGAAAGTTGTATGATCCTAAAACCTAAGCAATTTTCTAAGGTGCATTATTATTATGGTACTGATAGATGGAAACCTCTTAGAGTCAGATCATCTGGCTATAGGTTGGTTGGAGCATCTTATAGCACTAACCCCCCAGGACCCAGGCAACTATGTGTACCTAAAACCTGATTTCCTTGATTGCGGGTTCAAGGAACAACTGAGTGTCAAGGAACCTGGTACATGGATAGTGGATGTTCCAGACACATGATAGGAAATAAAAGAAATATGTCAAAATTCAAAGAGATCATAGGTGCAAAAGTCATATTTGGAGGTAATGAAGATCCAGGGGAGATCAAAGGCACATGATCCATCAAGAAGAATGGATTGGAGATCACAGATGTTGCTTATGTTGAATGTCTCAACTTCAACCTGTTAAGTATCAGCCAACTCTGTGACAAAGGCTACAATGTAGGATTCAACATGGGGATATCCCAGATCAAAGATGCCGAATCAAATGAAATAGTACTTCAAGGAACAAGGCAAAAGAACATGTATGTGGTATATTGGTCTACTGCTACATCAAGCAAATGTCTGCTAGCAAGGAGCACATCCGAATCAAGTTGGCTGTGGCATAAGAAGCTGAGTCATTGTATTTCAAGACAATCAACAAGCTTGCAAGGAGTTATCTTGTGGAAGGATTGCCAGACTCAATGTACAAGAAAGAAAGTATATGTGATGCATGCCAGATGGGAAAGCAGATAAAATCATCATTCAAGGATAAGCTTAGTCCTTCTTCAACAAGGATATTGCATCTGTTGCATATGGATTTATTTGGTCCAGTTGAGACAGCTAGCATCAATGGAAAGAAATACACCTTAGTGGTGGTAGATGATTATTCAAGATATACATGGACAATTTTCATGTGTAAAAAGAACGAAATACTGCAGAAGTTACCTCAGCTGATGAGAAGAGTTCAAAATGAGAAGAGTCAAACCATTATAAAGATAAGATCTGATAGGGGAACTGAGTTTGTTAATGGAATAATAACTCAGTATTATGTTGAAAATGGTATTGCTCATGAGTTATCAGTTGTAAGGACTCCACAGCAGAATGGAGTAGCTGAAAGAAGGAACATAACTCTTAAGGAAGCTGCAAGGACAATGTTAGCTGAAGCTAGATTGCCTAAGAGATTTTGGGCTGAAGCCAAAAATACAACATGCTATACTCAAAATAGATACATGATTAACAGGCAATTAACCAAAACTCCCTATGAGATTTGGACAGGAAGAAAGCCAAATGTTGGATATTTCAAGATATTTGAATGTAAATGCTTCATACATAATAATAGCAAGGATAATTTGAACGCTTTTGATGCTAAAGCCGATGAAGGTATCTTTTTGGGATACTCAGCTGAGAGTAAAGCCTATATAGTGTTGAACAAGAGGACTATGGTCACAGAAGAGTCTATCCATGTGATTTTTGATGAACCTAATGTGAATGGAGAAGAAATGGATAAGTTAGCTGATAAGCTGAATCAGCCAACTATTCAGAAGAGTCCTTAGGTTGAAGCTGATATGAGAGCACTCAACCCTGATGATGATGAGATAGTTGAATCTCAAAGACAGCTGGAAAGTCTATAGCTGAATGAAGATGAAGAAGCTGTTCAAAACAACTTAGTTTCGAGACGGCTGAATCCAGCAGACTTACTCCAACCTGATGTGAGAAAGCTGAGAGACCATCCACCTGAGTTAATCATTGGAGATGTTAGAGATGGCATAAGAACCATATCCATAGCACAACATGAAACAATGTTCACTTGTTTTATTTCCCAAATAGAGCCTAAAGATGTGTCTCAAGCATTGAAACACACATATTGGATTCAGGCCATGCAAGAAGAGCTGAATCAGTTTGAAAGAAACAAAGTATGTGATTTAGTTCAAAGGCCAACCCACCAAAATGTTATTGGTAGTAAGTGGGTATTCAGAAACAATATGAATGAGGACGGATCTGATGTGTGGACAAGGTCATCAGCCTCACCACCTACCCGTGCGACCACCTGCCCGTGCAACAAAGGGCTAAGCCCAATGCCACACGCTCGTGTGGACCCACATGGCCTGGCCGTATGGGAGTTTGTTTCATCGCATTTTTTAGAGTTTCCTTCCCGTTCCAACTCTACAAGTGAACTATCCGAACATCTATAAAAGGGGACCAAGTTATGCACGAAAATACATAACTCTCTACATAGAAAACACATCAAATAACACAGGAACAAAGGAATTGAAGAGCTGCTGAGAGCAAAAGGCTAGGTCGCGAAGAACACCACAAGGCTTTCGCATCTAGGGAGCACAAGAGCTTCGAGAGCTTGGAAGGGGAATCCATCCTGACAAGAAAGGGTTTTCTTTCTATGTCTAAGAACTCTTGTCTGTGCTTATATGATGTCATAATATTGATTCAGATTTGTCTGTGAGTTTGTAATCAATGTTTGGCATATTTTTCGGATCTTAGGGGCATAATCGAAACTGTGGATTTGTATTAAATACGATTACTTGTTTTCTTAATTGCTTCTTGCATTCTATTTTATGAATTCGAGCACTTATTTATAATTGCATTTTATCTGATCAATAAATTGCATGTCCTACTTCTAGTCCATAATCCGACCAAGTTAGTTCTAGTAAGACAAAAATCGAATTCAGATATGAAACATGTGTGACAGGCGTGTTTGTGGGGAGTTAATCAATTCATAAATCTTTTTGGAGTTAATAAGAATTGTAACGATCTGACCAGACTACAATTGTTGTTAATCAACTGTTAACCCATAGAGTTGCATGAATTGGTTTTTAAAACTTTATTCGCATTTAATATTGAAGAAGCATGTTGAGATTATGTGCCTAAGGTTGCTCCTACCGATGTTGAAAATACTTGTGGGGTTCACAAATTTATTTCTTTTTATTTTCTTTATTTTTTGATTTTAGTTAGTTTAATAATTTGATTTTCGGTCGCTTCAATAAAATTGGAATACGATGTTATTATAGCCAAAGTGCTTCGAGCTTCAATCCCTAAGGAATACGACCTTGCTTGTCATTATCCTATAAACTATACTGTACACTTGCAGTTGCATGAACCAAAACAATTTTTGGCGAACAGTAGCCAAAGGGTATTGCCAAGAATAAGGTATCGATATTGATGAAACCTTTGCTCTTGTTGCCAGATTGGAAGCAATAAGAATGTTTCTTGCTTATGCTGCACATAAGAACTTCACTGTATATCAAATGGATGTGAAAAGTGCATTTCTAAATTGACTGTTAGAAGAAGAAGTCTATGTTGAACAACCTCCAGGTTTTGAGCAGAAAACTATTGGAGATAAAGTCTACAAGCTCAAAAAAGCATTGTATGAATTGAAACAAGCACCAAGAGCATGGTATGATACATTGTCTCAATTTCTAATTGACAATAGATTCACCAAAGGCAAGGTTGATAGAACAATCTTCAGAATTCAAGATGGAGAGAGTATACTGCTTGTTCAAATATATGTGGATGATATCATTTTTGGATCCACAAATAAAGAGCTGTGTGACAAGTTCTCAAACCTCATGCAAGAAAAATTTGAGATGAGCATGATGGTAGAGCTGACTTTCTTCTTAGGACTTCAAGTCAAGCAATTGAAGGATGGAACCTTCATAAGCCAAACCAAATATACCAGAGATTTGATGAAGAAATTAGGTATGGAAGAGAAGTCTTCTGTGAAGATTCCTATGAATACATCAGTCAAGATGGACATGGATGCAGATGGCAAAGTTGTTGATCAAACCAGATATAGAGCCCTTATTGGATCCATGCTCTATCTAACAGCAAGCAGGTCAGACATCACCTTTGCAGCAAGTGTATGTGCTAGATTTCAATATGCACCAAAAGAGAGTCACATGACTGCAACTAAGAGAATCCTAAGGTATTTGAATGGATGTCAGGAAGTCGGCTTATGGTATCCAAAGGAAGGAGGATTCAAGCTGGTAGGATACTCAGACTCGAACTATGCTGGATGTAGAGTTGATAGGAAGAGTACTTCAGGTACATGTCAAATGCTTGGAAACAGGTTAGTTTCTTGGTTCAGCAAGAAACAAATTCAATAGCTACATCCACAGCTAAAGTAGAGTACATAGCTGCGGGCAGCTGTTGTGTCCAAGTCTTATGGATGAGCAACAACTAAGAGACTATGATGTTGAAGAAAGAGAAATTCTAATTATGTGTGATAACACTAGTGCCATTGCAATCACTCAGAATCCAGTGTTGTATTCAAGAACAAAGCATGTTGATGTCAGATATCATTTTATAAGAGATCATGTTGAAAAGAAAGACATCACTTCGGAATACATCTCAACTGATAAGCAGTTAGCTGACATATTCACAAAGCCATTATGTGAATCAAGGTTTGAAGAGCTCAAGAATGAGTTAGGGTGCATTGAGCTGAGTTAGCATACTTAGAAGACTCAATCAGCAGAGATAGAAGAAGAGATAATGAAAAATATATAAGTTTCACATTTCAGCCAAGTGAAACAGCCTAGTCGGGAAGTCAGCTATTTCGAGTTAGCTGACAGCAGAATGATGTTAGGTGAAGAGAGAAGCAGAGTTAAGTCACTTTAGATGTAAGTTGAACCATTTATGAGCTAAGTGACAAAAACGCAGTCGTTTTATTCGAGCGGGAATGTTTTTAAGGACGACGTCAGTGTTATTATGACTGTCAGTACAAAAGTTGCACAGTAAACCATATGATTAAATATAAATGCTACTGCATTTAATGTGGGGGAATTAATGTGGTTTTGAAGAGTCAATCCTGAGCGTTGATCTTGATCAAAATTTTCAAATTCCAAATATCGTCCTTTCGAGTCTCTTATATACCAAAATTCATTTTTCTCTCTCCTCACATAAACTCTCATCTTCAGCAAGCAAGCAAGTTTTTCTCTCTGCAAACTGCTCGAAATCTTACCGTTCTAAGTTCAAGTTTCATGTTTTTCTCCGTTAAAAAGTTCTGAAAATGTCTGGTACTCACGATTTCGCTAAGCTATCCGAGAAAATCCACTCTGGAGCGTCCGTTGATTTTAAGGGCATGATCAAGCAGGGCGCTGATGAGGCCCTGGTGAAGAAGATCGCAGATAAGCTTGAAAAGTCCGGTCTGAAGGACTTTCTCTCGATGCACTTCACGCATACGTATCTGGAGGAAGTCACGGTGTTCTATGTGAACGCTGAGGTGCATGACGATGGGATTCGCTCATCCATCCACGGCAAGGCCATCAAAATCACTGCAAATGACCTTGCAGAACACTGTTTCCTGCCGTCTGAAGGACTGAAGGACATCGTTGAGAAGGATGTCAACTTGGCTGCAGCTTGGAAGGAAGTTGCAAAGCCAGAGTATGCTACTAAAGTTGTGTATACAGCTAAGAAATATTTTCTGAAGGATGACTACTATAAGCTTATGGACATCGTGTCCAAATGCATCGACATGACGTTTGGGAGCTTCAACCAGCTATCACGAACAAAGCTGATGGTGATGGCCGCGATTATGCAAGACAAGAAGGTGAACTTGGCTGAGTTTGTCTTCAGCCGAGTGTGGCAAAATGTGATCAATAGGTCCTACAAGGAGGATGGGACCTTTGGATGTTCGCTGGGATATGGCCTTGTCATTAGCCATTTGATGGAGGTCAAGGGGATTGGTCTGCACCATGGAAAACCTTTATATGCAACAAGAGGATGTTGAAGGCGAACCTCTCTGGAGCGCAGAAGAAAGCCCATGCGAGGAAGGCGTATAAAAGTGAGAGGGAATCAACTGACCCAACCTAAGACACAACTGATACCTCCCGGCTCTCTTTCTCGATTTCCAAGATTTCCAAGAAGAGAGTCACATGACCAAGCCTTCCCCAAATTTCCAGAGCCAAGACCAAGAAGGTACTGCCAAAGCCAAACCCAAAGACACCCCAAGATGCCCCCGCCCGCCCACCAAGATCGAGAAAGAACCTCTTCCTTCCTCACCAGTCGTAAAGAAGAAGCGCACTGCCAAGTCGAGAAAGGCAGTTGCGTCAAAAAAAGACAATATTGAAACACAGGCCTTCACCCTTGAAGAGCCTAAGGAAGTGGAACCAGAGATTCTATTAGTTGCTACAAAGAAAATACGACTGTTCAAGAAGTCTGAATTAGAGAAGACAGCCGAGTTTGGTACTCAGCCGAAGGAGATCATTGAGACTGCTGATGCTCAAGATGAGCAATCTGAGGAGTAAGTGGATGAGCCCGAGAAGACTGCTAAAGCTGATCAGCAGAGTATATAAGACCCAACTGTGTGGGAGATAGCTGCGGAGACAGAAAGAGCTGAGACAGCTAAGACCCAGGAAGAAAACGTTGTTTCACCCCCTCAGACTGATGCAATTAAGTCTGAGGAGGAGTAAACTCCATTAACCACCATTCCAGAGATCAGAGAGGAGGATGCTGATGATCTTATTATGTACTTTCCAGTCTATCCAGACATCCAGACGAGGCTAAGAAATTGGAGGAACTGGAAGCTAGACCACTCCAGGCAGCAGTTCACTCATCCGAAGTTTATTGACGAAGAACATGAGCTTTTATGTTTCTTTGGAAATGTATCCGTCCAACAAGCCCTGAATGAGGAGTTTTGCATGAATGCTCTTCGGGCTATTAAGGAGGATGAGAAGGAGAAAGCCCTGGAGAAGACCAAGGCTATGGAGAAGTCAATGATATGCTTGCACACGGGGACACATGAACATCTCTTGGAGTCTACTGACAACATCAATGAGGAGATGGACCATGCTGCTGCAGTTGAAAAGGCCGAGTTAAAGTAGGCCACTATAGAATCCCGAGCCATGCATGAGCAGAACCTTCAAGAAGGTCCAGGAGAGTCTTCAAAAATCTCTCCTCAAACTGATAAATTGGGAGTGGCATAGGAGATTGCATCTGTCATTGCAGCGACCACATCCCCCATGCATTCTCAAGAAGGCTCTCAGGGGAACGGCGATGAAGCTGGGAATGTGGGTGCCCAAGCCAAGCCTAACCCTGAAGAAGGTGTTGAGACACCTGCCACAATGGTTGATCACTCAAAAGGAATCACAGTCGTGTCTCAGGAGCTGAGTAACCCCACCATCATTCATTCAGCTGGTGCGCCAGCTGAGAGGGAAGCTCTCTCTACCATAGCAGGGTTGGAGGATGCTGTGGGAGATAAAACATTGAAGTTTGGAGGCGAAGAGAGCAACCCACTGAGAAGTAGAGTGAAATTAACGATGCTCGGACAGTTGAGACTGTCTCAGCTGAGATTTCCTCTGATATGCAGGCCAATGAAGCTGCTGATGCAGCCAAGGCAAATGATGGAGAGGCCACAAGAGTTGTTACTCTTGGCCATTAAAGTGCAATCCAAGGAGTTGAGACTCCAAAGGAGGCCAATGTAGAAGACTCCAAGACAGCTGAGACTGTCGAAGGGATTGTCGGAGGCCCCACAGCGGTTGAGACTGTTGAGGGAAAAGAAGGCCTAAAGGAGATTGAGACTTCTTTAGGTAAGGAGCCGGAACAATAAAACATTCCTCAAGTTGAAGGAGCTGCTGCAAAAGAGGAGATCAGCACCCTTCGTGATTCCCAAGAACACATTGACACATCATTTCTGGGATCCCAGGATGAAGCCGAGTCCACACACCATGAAGATTCAACGATGGACAAGCCTGAGGATGTTCTCAAATCTCGGAGCAATGTCAGTGATAAGACAACTCCCATTAGATTCAATTTTGATGATGAGCTATCACCACAGGCCACATCAAACTCCGATTACGCTGATGAGACAGCTTAGGAAATGGTAACTCATAAGGAAAACTCACTGAAACCGAAGAAGTCATTAAGGCAAAATGAGGCTCGATCGGTGAGCACATCCCTATAATCGCTCCAAATCGGTGAAATAAAGTCGGCTACGCAGCCGCCACAATCTAGCAGAAGAATTTACTCCAATAGCTTCCTTGCAGGCTCCCACAGCTGCGATATCTGCCGATGACGCTACCGCAGCTGAGGCACAGAGAGCTGGTACATCACAAGAAGAACAAGGAAAGGCCCCCCAGCATGGACCCTCAGGGATTCCTTTTGTAAGAGATGATGTATTTGAAGACATCTTCCCTTTCACTGTTGAACTGCCAGACATGGAAGCTGAGTCTCCCAGAGACCAAGAGAAGGATACTGTGCACGAAGAGCCCGTTATTCCCTCAGATTCGATTATGCCCATGGGTTTCGATTTTGATGCAGTGTAGCCTGAAGCAGAGTCGGCTTCGACAGCCAAGTTCCGTGAAGCCTTCAAGAAAATATGTGATGAGATTGAGAAGATGGAATGTCACCACGCATCCCTGGATCTTAGATTGGACAATCGTGATGCAACCCTCTGTGCAGATTTAAGAGGAGTTGTGCTTCATATAAGGGAATGGGCTGCACAACAGACTGCCATGCGCTCAGAGCAGGTCCGCTACTTCAAGGCGTTATTTGCAAAAATATTGATATGGAGTGCGGATACGTCCAAGTTTCAACAAAGAATGAAAGAGTATATGGTCAGAATAGAAACCGCGCACAAGTCGGGCATAGAGTTGCTTAAGCATCACCACCAGAGCGAAACTGCATGCCCAGAAGACAACATGAACCAGAAGTTTAGTCTTCTAATGGCAGAGATGAAATTGGTGACAGCTGAGTCGAAGGCTTCCCGGTCAGAATTCCGAACAGCCCACTCCAGTGCAGATATCAAGCAGAATTCTACCATCAGCCAACTGGATTTTCTTCGAGCAGATTATTCCCTGGCCTAACCCTTCCATTTGGTGATGATGCCAAGAAGGGGGAAGATGAGGCTGTAAAGGGATTAAAGGAGGAGAAGAGGAGTGACAAGGAGGCGAAGAAAGGTGACACAGCTGAGGGGGAAGGAAGGTGATGTCACTGCTTCTATCCTCATCAAGCTACCGAAAGGGCTGACCGTTGAGCAGAAAGCTGAGATGGTTGTGAAAGATGCAAGAAGAGCCATTGAAGCTAAATTTGAGAAGGTAGTTAAGAAGCAATCAGCACGTGTTCAAGAAATCCGAAAACAGTATGGTGGTTCTCCAGCCGGAAAGGATTACGCTGCAATAAAGCCCTCAAGAGAATTTGCTATGCCCGATGTTGGATCTCAGCCCAGATCTCTAGAGAAATTTCAGACTCTAGAAGCCAAAGGTTACTTTAAAGATATGAATCTAACTCAAGCATGGGATTTGTACTGGGATAAGGGAATTGAGCTATGCAGGACAGCTGATAAGTAACCATGTTCCAGCAGTCACGTGGCTGGAAAGTCAAAGGCTCCAGTACAATATACACCCAGAGGAAGGGAAGCTGAGTCAACATGGGGTAGACATGGTGGAAGTGGGAGAAGCATTCAACCACGGCCAAGACCAAAGGACATTGCGTATGCTGATCCGCAAAATAAAGAGATCACATACCAGGCTGGATTCGGCCACCTTGCTAACCTTGAGGTTGCACGCAAGGTTGTTGAAGCTAAGAAGAGGCAAGAAGAAGAAAATGAAAGAGTAAATCGTGAATGGGAGGAGAGGCAATGAAGGGATGACCCTGCTGCTAGGCAAGCGTATGAGAAAAAGAAGAGAGATGAAGAGGAGAAGAAGAGGAAGAGAGTTGAAGATGATAGGAGGAGAGCTGATGATGAAGAGAGAAGAATGAAGAAGCAAAGGCGTTGAAGACAGCTGTGAACCCCTTCGTGTATTTTACTTTGTTGTAATAAATAGCTGTAAGTTTTCCTTGTAATAAGCTCTGAAAATTTCCTTGTAATTTTCATTCTCTTTGTAACATTAGCTTAGATACATGACGAAAAGTTTTATTTGTATATAGTTTTGTTACTTGTTATAAATAGCTTTGTAAAGGACAAGAATGTTATGATCAATAAAACTTGATTATTCAAAAGCATACATTCTTTGTTACTGCACTGCTTGTATTTGTTGTTTACTTATTCTATATGTTTTAAGTTTTGGCATCATCAAAAAGGGGGAAATTGTTAGGAAATTTATTTGTTAGATTTTGATGATACCATGTAAAACTTAGACTAGGAAGTTGGCACCCCATTTTCCTTGTAACTCTGTATTGTAATAGATAGGACTGGAAGAGCTGAGTGAAGTCAGCCAAGTTAAGAATGCAAGAAGTCAATTGTAGACTAGAGTTAAGACTCTGATGTGTGTCAGCTGAGTATGGCCATGAAGGAAGACAAAGACTCGACTGAAGGAGAATCAGCTGAGGAATAGCTGTGTGAAGTGTGAGTCAAGTCAACTCAAGGAGCCAAGTCTATCAGTTGAAGTGATAGTTGAGTCAATCTTATGATTGGAGAAGACTCAAGTCACAAGGGGTAAAGGCAGCAGTCAAGTTGAGACAACTGACATTGATCCGTTAGAAGGAAGTCAAGAATATTACTCAATATAGTAATACATCCAAGCTGCCAGGTCTTAAAGTGTTTGGTCCAAAAATATGCAAAATGAATGAGCCAATGGGAAACACTGTATCTTGTGTCAGAACCTATAAAGTTGCGAAGCCATTTAAAAACGAGGAAGGGTCAACGTCACAAGTGCTGCAGACCAAGAAAAGAGAAGCCAACGAACAAGAAGTGTCATTTGAAATTGGCCAATCTCTTCAACGGGCAAATTTCAAATGAGCACTATAAAAGGCTGAGAAAGCATTTAAGAGAAGGTTACCTGAACCTAGCAAGAAAAATACAATATTCAGGCATTTAACCTGCAATATTCTCAAACCATATCAAGATATTCCTCAAGCCTAAAACTCGAATAAACTCGATCAAACACACGCTGTGAAGGAGAGATAACTTCAACCAGTTGAAGAGGAAACATTTGAAGATCAAAAAGGAGTCTACTTTCCAAGTAGAAGGATTGTAGAAAGGTTCAAGGTCGAACCAAGAGATTCAAGTCTGTTGGAGGGCTGTGTGAACAAATCCAAGAACTTGAAAGTGAGCTGAAGTAGCAAGGCAGCTGCCTCGTGAAGAAGCTGAGTCGCATGAGAAGCCATTTGTGTAATCAAGGTTGTCTCTAGACTGTTCACTTTTGGAACTTGATATGTTACTTAGTGGATTCCTCCATGATTTGGAGAAGAGTGGATTAGAGGAATTACCCCATCCTTGAACTGCTATAAAAACTACTTGTGTCAATTTACTTTAAGCACTTACATTTCTGCATATTTACTATATTTGTTGTTAGTTAAATCTGCTATCCACACCCCTTGGGACCCACAACTTTGTCCTTAGTGTCTCGGAGAGTGCTGAGTATTCAACCCCCCCTTCTAAACCTTACACCACACCCCTTGGGACCCACAACTTTGTCCTTAGTGTCTCGGAGAGTGTTGAGTATTCAGCATAAGTCAAATGAAGGAGTCCAACGAGAAAACATCTTTCATACAAGGTGTTTTGTCATTGGAAAGGTGTGTGGTGTCATTATAGATGGAGGTAGTTGCACTAATCTAGCTACCACGAAGTTTGTAGAGAAATAGGGGATTCCAACGATGAAACACCCATAACCATATAAATTGCAGTGGTTGAGTGATTGTGGGGAGATGCCAATCAGTAGGTAGGCGGAAGTAGCGTTCAAAATAGGGGATATAAGGATGACGTGTTGTGTGATGTTGTGCCAATGCAGGTAGGGCACATGCTGTTGGGTAGACCGTGGTAGTTTGATAGAAGGGTACAACATGACAGTTACACCAACCAGCATACTCTTGTTCATAATCAAAAATGTTTTGTGCTTGTTCCTTTGACTCCAAAAGAAATTTATGAAGATAAAATAAAATCGAGAGTAGGAGAGGCAAAAGAAAAAGAGAGTTCGGCTAATGAGAATAAAAATCAAAATAAAGCTGAGAAAAAAGAGAGTTTGAGGGAAAATAAGAGTGAGGGTCCGGGTAAGGGTAGAAGTGAGGTTCGAGATAGCCGGGAAAAAGAAGAGAAAAATTAATGAGAGGGCCGAAAAACAAAAGGGGGGAACGAATGGCCTTAAGGTAAGAAACGAGGGAAAAATAAATTTGATGGCAATAACGAGTGACCTTAGGAAAGCCACAATGAGTGGTTCTTCGATGATACTCTTGGTTTACAAGGGCACTTATTTATTTACGGACAGTCTTAACCTCGATTTGCCTAGTTCTGTCTTATCTTTGTTGTAGGAATTCGAGGATGTCTTTCCAGACGAGATGTCGGATGGATTACCGCCTATTCGGGGGATTGAGCACCAGATTGATTTCATTCCAGGGGCATCACTGCCGAATCGATAGGCGTACAGGACCAATCCGGAAGAGACCAAGGAATTGCAGCGGCAGGTTGATGAATTGCTAAGAAAGAAACTCTTTCAGGAGGGTATGAGTCCGTGTGCAGTTCCAGTGTTACTAGTTCCAAAGAAAGATGGGTCGTGGAGGATGCGTGTGGATTGTCGGGCTATTAACAACATCACCAATAAGTACCGACACCCCATACCTCCTTTGGATGATATGTTGGATGAGATCCATGGGTCTAGCATCTTCTCCATGATAGATTTAAGGAGCGGATACCATCAAATTCAGATGCGGGAAGGGGATGAGTGGAAAACAACTTTCAAGACTAAACATGGTTTGTATGAGTGGCCAATTATAAAGTTTGGGCTAACTAATGCGCCTAGCACATTTATGAGATATATGAACCTTGTTTTTAGGGCGTTTATTGGGAAGTTCATCGTGGTCTGCTTTGATTATGTCCTCATCTATAGTAAATCATTGTACAAACACTTAGACCATTTGTGGGCTGTCTTAGAAGTGTTGAGGAAAGAGCAACTATATGCAAACGTCAAGAAGTGCACATTTTGTTCCGAGCAATTGATATTCTTGGGATTTGTAGTGAGCTCGAGGGGAATCACAATGGACAAGGAGAAAATCAAGGCTATTCAGGATTGGGCTAAACCCACGTCGGCCAGTCAAGTTCGTAGCTTTCATGGGCCTACGAGTTTTTATTGGAGGTTTGTACGAGACTTTAGCACTATCGCAGCGCCATTGATGGAAATGATTAAAACGAGTGTCGCGTTTCAGTGGCGTGAAGCCCAAGACAAGGCATTCGAGTTGCTAAAAGAAAGGTTAACACATGTTCCTTTACTAGCATTGCCGGATTTTACCAAGATTTTTGAGATTGAGTGTGATGCATCGGGAGTTAGGATTGGAGCCGTATTGGTGCAAGAGGGGCGACCGATCACGTTCTTCAGCGAGAAATTGAGTGGGGGGCTTTGAACTATCCGATGTACGATAAGGAGTTGTATGCTTTAGTTCGGGCCTTGAAAACATGGCATCACTATTTGTGGCCGAAAGAATTCGTAATTCACACTAATCACGAGTCATTAAAGTATCTCAAGGGGCATCAAAAGTTAAACAAGCGACACGCGCTGTCTAGAGTTCATCGAGAAGTTTCCTTACGTCATCCGGTACAAGCAAGGTAAAACTAATGTTGTAGCAGACACACTATCTCAGAGGTACACTCTTATCTATACTTTAGATGTTAAAATCCTTGGGTTTGAACATGTTAAAGAGTTGTACTTGCATGACCTTGATTTTGCTGAGTCGTTTGTTGCATGCGAAAAAAGGGCGGTGGATAAATTTTATCGACATGAGAGTTTTCTTTTTCGAGAAGATAAATTGTGCATTCCTCAGTGTTCATTAAGGGACTTAATAGTGAGAGAGTCACATGGTGGGGGTCTTATGGGGCATTTTGGGGTGGCCAAAACATTAGCAGTCTTGCAAGAGCATTCTTATTGGCCATATATGAAGTGTGATGTTGAGTGTATTTGTACTATATGCGTTACTTGTAGGCAAGCTAAATCTCGAGTTAAAAACCAGGGTCTTTACATGCCCTTACCCATTCCGACAGCACCTTGGGTTGACATTTCTATGGACTTTGTTTTAAAACTTCCAAGGACTAAACACGAGTCTGATTCTATATTTGTTGTCATAGATCACTTTTCAAAGATGGCACATTTTATCCCTTGTCAAAAAACTGATAATGCATCTTTGACTGCCGACTTGTTCTTTAAAGAGGTTGTGGGATTGCATGGTATGCCTAGAACCATTGTTTCGGATAGGGATGATAAGTTCTTAAGTTATTTTTGGAAGACATTGTGGGGAAAACTGGGAACTAAATTGTTATTTTCTACTACGTGTGATCCCCAAACAAACGGTCAAACTGAAGTAGTAAATAGAACTTTGTCCATGTTGTTAAGGGCTATCATTAAAAAGAATATTAAAGCGTGGGAAGAGTGTTTACCGCATGTTGAGTTTGCGTATAATCGTGATGTTCATTCTGCATCAAAGTTTTCACCATTTGAACTTGTTTATGGTGTTAATCCGCTAACCCCATTGTATTTATCACCTTAACCTGTTTCTGAGCATGTTAACTTAGATGGGCAGAAGAAACCTGATTTTTTGAAACAATTACATGAGAAAGCAAGACTCAACATTGAACGGCGAACAAAGCAGTACACGGTGCAGGCTAACAAGCATCGTAAGAAGATGGTGTTTGAGCCGGGTGACTGGGTTTGGGTACATATGCGCCCCGTACTATTTCCGCCCATCAAAAGTCCAAACTGCAGCCGGGGGGAGATGGTTTATTCCAACTGCTTGAGCGGATCAATGATAATGCGTACAAGATTGAATTGTCAGGCGACTATGGGATTAATGCTTCTTTTAATGTTGCTGATCTTAGTCCATTTGATGCCAATTCGGATTACAGGACAACTCCTTCTCAAGAGGAGGGGAATGACGAGAATCCATGGATGAAAGACCTAGTGACGGTGTCAGTTGGTCCGATAACGAGAGATCGAGCAAGAAAGTTCAAGGATGCGCTCAGTGGGTTACTTCAAGTCATTCCGAAAGAGGAAGACGTTCGGGTGGTCCAATTGATTCACGTCATTAACATTCAAGAGTCCACCTCAGACTGAGCAAGCGAAGGATGCCATGAATACAAGTCACTTTGCATCTTGAAGACATTGTAATCAAGTTCTCATTAGTGTCTTGTATTCGTCTATCTTAGTTAGTCATAATTTTGATTCGTTTGAGTCTTTTTGATATTTTGGAGGCCAAGTAAACCTTTAAGGTCGTGTCTTATGTTGTTATTTCAATTTTGGAACGAGCAAAGGTAAATTTCGAGTCCAAGGTCCAAGGGGAGTGTTCAAATTGATGCACGGCCAGATGCACGCCCATGCGTGTGCCCGTGCATTGTTGCGCACAAGATCGGGAGCCTTCAACTTGACGCACGGCCTGACACACAGCCCGTTCGTGTGGCCATGAGGGAGTGAATCAACCATGTCCGAAGAAAAACGACAATCGATGAATTTTGATAATAAGATGGATATGGAGGCACTTCCAAGCCTCTTGAAGACAATGATGATCGAAATGTACGTAAATCCCAGGGAGGCGCCGAGAATAGAGGAGCTGGTTACTATGGCGCGGAGACCTAGGAGGTTCGAACTGGAAGACTAGGCGAATGAGATGGATGATTTTGATTCCGAAAGGGAGCAAAACTGCAATCCGAGCAGAGGTCGACGCGGAAATAGAGGTGATAGGGGACACGAGGATGGCAACTTGAGTAACATCAAAATTCAAATCCCATCATTCCAGGGGAAGAGTGACCCGGACTCCTATCTGGATTGGGAGAGAAAAATCGAGAATATATTTGATTGCCAAAACTATTCTGAATTGGAAAAGGTGAAATTGGCATGAACTGAGTTCTCGGATTACGCAAGTATTTGTTGGGATCAATTGATGGTCTCGAGGAGGAGAAGCGGCCCGTTTCCACATGGGAGGAGATGAAGAGTTTGATGCGATGTCGTTTTGTACCAAATCATTATTATAGAGGCGTCTATCAAATGTTCCCGAGGTTGACGCAAGGGTCTAAGAGTGTAGAGGATTATCATAAAGAGATGGAGATCCTGATGGCGAGGGCAAGTATAGAGTAGGATCATGAGGAACTATGGTGAGATTTATCACGGATTGAATACTTATATAGCAGATGTCGTCGACTTACATCATTATGTCGATCTTGAAGAGATGGTGCACATGGCGGTGAAAGTTGAGCAGCAGCTCAAGAGTAGGGGATTCAACCGACAGGCACCAAATTCTAACTCCAATGCATGGAAGTAAAACACTAACATAAAAAGAGGAGCAGAGTTCGATAATAGTAGATCAAAGGGGGAAGGCGGTCGAGCCTAAACCCGCAAGTAAATTTGAACCCTCTATTGCTCGAACGATGGATATTAAATGTTTTAAGTGTCATGGGCTTGGACATATTGCTAGTCAATGTCCAAATAAGAGAGTGTTTGTGTTGCGTGATAATGTGGAATTGGAGTCGAAAAGTGAGGGAGAGCCAGATTATAGTGATATGCCGGAGTTGGAGGATATTACGGAGGTAATAGAGGCGGCGAAGGGAGAGGCTTTGTCCTTGGTGTATCGGAGAGTGTTGAGTATTCAACATAAGTCAGATGAGGGAGCCCAACAAGAAAACATCTTTCATACAAGGTGTTTTGTCAATGGAAAGGTGTGTAGTGTCATTATAGACGGAGACAGTTGCACTAATGTAGCTGGCACGAAGTTGGTAGAGAAATTGAGGATTCCAACGATGAAACACCCACAACCATATAAATTGCAGTGGTTCAGTGAGTGTGGGGAGATGCAAATCAGTAGGTAGGCGAAGGTAGCATTCCAAATAGGGGGATATAAGGATAACGTGTTGTGTGATGTTGTGCCAATGCAGGTGGGGCGCATCCTGTTGGGTAGACTGTGGTAGTTTTATAGGAGGGTACAACATGACGGTTACATCAAACAGTATACTCTTGTTCATAATAAAAAATATTTTGTGCTTGTTCCTTTGACTCCAAAAGAAATTTATGAAGATCAAATAAAATCGAGAGTAGGAGAGGCAAAAGAATAAGAGAGTTCGGCTAGTGAGAATAAAAATCAAAATAAAGCTGAGAAAAAGAAGAGTTTGAGGGAAAATTAGAGTGAGGGTCTGGCTAAGGGTAGAAGTGAGGTTCAAGAGATAGCCGGGAAAAAAGAGAGTAACATTAATGAGAGGGCCGAAAAACAAAAGGGCGAAATGAATGGCCTTGAGGTAAGAAACGAGGGAAAAATAAATTTGATGACAAAAATGAGTGACCTTAGGAAAGACACAACGAGTGGTTCTTCAATGATACTCTTGGTTTACAAGGGCACTTATTTATCAACTGACAGTCTTAACCCCGATTTGCCTAGTTCAGTGTTGTCGTTGTTATAGGAATTTGAGGATGTGTTACAACTTTTAAGACAAGATGCTAGATGGATTTCTGCCTATTAGGGGAATTGAGCACCAGATTAATTTCATTTCGGGGGCATCACTGTCGAACCGACTGGCGTACATGACCAATCAGGAAGAGACCAAGGAATTTCAGCGGCAGGTTGATGAATTGTTAAGAAAAAACTCATTCGGGAGATTATGAATTGTTAAGAAAAAACTCATTTTGGATAAGCTCCATGGGTCTAGCACCTTCTCCAAGATAGATTTAAGGAGCGAATACCATCAAATTCGGATGCGGGCAAGGGATGAGTGGAAAGCGGCTTTCAAGACTAAACATGGTTTGTATGACTGGCTAGTTATGCCGTTTGGGCTAACTAATGCGCCTAGCACATTTATGAGATTGATGAACCATGTTTTGAGGGCGTTTCTTGGGAAGTTCGTCGTGGTCTACTTTGATGATATTCTCATCTATAGTAAATCATTGTACGAACACTTAGACCATTTGCGCGCCGTCTTAGAGGTGTTGAGGAAAGAGAAACTAGATGCAAACGTCAAGAAATGCACATTTTGTTTCGAGCAATTGATATTCTTGGGATTTGTAGTGAGCTCGAGGGGAATCACAGTGGATGAAGAGAAAATCAAGGCTATTGAGGATTGGCCTAAACCCACGTCGGCCAGTCAAGTTCGTAGCTTCCATGGGCTTGCGAGCTTTTATCGGAGGTTTGTACGAGACTTTAGCACTATCGCAGCGCCATTGACAGAAATAATTAAAAAGAGTATCGCGTTTCAGTGGGGTAAAGCCCAAGACAAGGCATTCAAGTTTCTTAAACAATGGTTAACACATACGCCTTTACTAGCATTGCCGGATTTTACCAAGGTTTTTAAGATCGAGTGTGATGCGTCGGGAGTTGGGATTGGAGCCATATCAATGCAAGAGGGGCGACCGATCGCATTTTTCAGCAAGAAATTGAGCGAGGTAGCTTTGAACTATCTGACGTACGACAAAGAGTTGTATGCTTCAGTCTGGGCCTTGAAAACATGGGACCACTATTTGTGGCCGAAAGAATTCATAAATCACACTGATCACGAGTCATTAATGTATCTCAATGGGCAGCAAAAGTTGAACAAGCGACACGCGCGTAGGCTAGAGTTCATCAAGAAGTTTCCTTATGTCATCCGGTTCAAGCAAGGTAAGACTAATGTTGTAGCAGACGCACTATCTCGGAGGTACACTCTTATCTCTACTATAGATGTTAAAATCCTTGAGTTTGAACATGTTAAAGAGTTGAACTTGCATGACCTTGATTTTGTTGAGTCATTTGTTGCATGCAAAAAAAGGGCGGTAGATAAATTTTATCGACGTGAGGGCTTTCTATTTCGAGAAGATAAATTGTGCATTCCTGAGTGTTCATTAAGGGACTTACTAGAGAGAGTCACATGGTGGGGGACTTATGGGGCATTTTGGGGTGGCCAAAACATTAGCAGTCTTCTAAGAGCATTTTTATTGGCCACATATGAAGTGTGATGTTGAGTGTATTTGTACTAGATGTGTTACTTGTAGGCAAGCTAAATCTCAAGTTCAAAACCAGGGTCTTTACACACCCTTACCCATTCTGAGAGCATCTTGGGTTGATATTTCTATGGACTTTGTTTTAGGACTTCCGAGGACTAAACACGGGTCCGATTCTATGTTTGTTGTCGTAGATCGCTTTTCAAAGATGGCACATTTTATCCCTTGTCATAAAACTGATAATGCATCTTTGATTGTTGACTTGTTCTTTAAAGAGGTTGTGAGATTGCATGGTATGCCTAGAACCATTGTTTCGGATGGGATGCTATGCTCTTAAGTTACTTTTGGAAAACCTTATGGGGAAAACTGAGAACTAAATTGTTATTTTCTACTACGTGTCATCCCCAAACAGACGGTCAAACTGAAGTAGTAAATAGAACTTTGTCCATGTCGTTAAGGGTTATCATTAAAAAGAATATTAACATGTGGGAAGAGTGTTTACCGTATGTTGAGTTTGCTTATAATCGTGTTGTTCATTCCGCATCGAAGTTTTCACCATTTGAACTTGTTTATGGTTTTAATCCGCTAACACCATGGTATTTATCACCTTTACCTGTTTCTGAGCATGTTAACTTAGATGGGCAGAAGAAAGCTGATTTTGTGAAACAGATACATGGGAATGCAAGACTCAACATTGAACGGTGAATAGAGCAGTACATGGCGCAGGCTAACGAGCATCATAAGAATATGGTGTTTGAGCCGGTGACTAGGTTTGGTTTTATATGCGTCCCGAATGATTCTCGGCCCATCAAAAGTCCAAACTGCAGCCGTGGGGAGATGGTCCATTCCAAGTGCTTGAGTGGATCAATGATAATGCCTACAAGATTGACTTGCCAGGCGACTATGGGATTGGTGCTTCTTTTAATGTTGCTAATCTTAGTCCATTTGATGCCAATTCAGATTTGAGGAGAAATCCTTCTCAAGAGGAGGGGAATGATGAGAATCCATGGATGAAAGACCTAGTGACGGTGCCAGTTGGTCCGATAACGAGAGCTCGAGCAAGAAAAGTTCAAGGATGCGCTCAATGGGTTAATTCAAGTTATTCTGATGGAGGAAGACGTTCGGGTGGTCCAGTTGATTCACGTCATCAACATTCAAGAGTCCATCTCAGACTGAGCAAGCGAATGATGCCATGAATACAAGTCACTTTGCGTCTTGAAGACATTGTAATCAAGTTCTCATTAGTGTCTTGTATTTTTCTATCTTAGTTAGTCATAATTTTGAATTGTTCGAGTCTTTTTGATTGTTTGGAGGCCAAATAAACTTTTAAGGCCGTGTCTTAAGTTGTTATTTCAAGTTTTGAATTTGCAGGGGTCAAATTCGAGTCCAAGGTCCAAAAGGAGTGTTCGGATTGATGCACGACCAGACGCACGCCCGTGCATTGTTGCGTATGAGATTGGGAGCCTTCGACTTGACGCTCGACCCATGCGTGTGCCAATGCGATGTTGCAAACGCTCGACTTAACATACGGCCCATGCATTTGAGTGTTTTTTCCAAGTTCTTCAACATTTACGTTTCTTGTTGCAATTATTGGCTTATCAGGCAATAATTCATAATTGCTTGTGGCGTCTTTGCATACCGAGGTTCTTGCTTTGCTAAGCAACGGGTTGAGACCAATTTTAACCGATCTAGTGAAGATACGGGGTTAACAACATATTGTTGTTTGGTGTATGCACAGTCATTGTTGCGGTTCACATCACGACAGGGCAGGTGTCTCAACACCTTCATCAGGGATAGTCTTGGCTAAGGTGCCCTCTTCTATTCCATCCTTAGCTTCATCACCAGTTCTCCTGGTATTTTCATCCTCCGAGTGCACTGGGGAACTAGTGGCATCAATCGCCCTCACCATATCCAAAATATATGGGCTAGAAGAGATCATAAAAGAAGAGGACTATCATTAGCTCATTCACAGTTGTTTCTTGTGCAGCTCTTTGGATTCTTGGATAGCTTGCCTCAGTTCGGCCTTCTCCACTGCAGCAACAGGGAGTATTTCTTCCGCATCACTGTCACTGTTGGCTGACTGTTGGGCATGTTCTGGGAATTCTACGAGGAAACAGGTGTGAGGTCTTAGAGATTCCTTAATAGCCTTTGCCTTAGCCTTCTCCATTGGTTTTTCCTCGTCCTTCTTTTCATATAAAATGATTGAGCAAAAATCTGGGTCGACTGCAGAACTAACATAAATATTCCCTAGAAAGCTTAGAAGCTCTTCTTCTTCTTCTTCTTCTATAAATTCAGGGCTTTGGAATTGATGCCTATCATAACTTAGTTTCCAGTTTCTCTATATCCTCATCCTTTCTTGAATATCAGGGTAGGTAGGGGAAACATCATAAGGTCATCATCCTCCCCCTGTATAGGCTCGAGGGGAGCCCTCTCCTCCTCAGTTGTCCTTGCATCTATTTGAGGGGAGTGGACAGCTAACTCCTTACCCTGGTCAGCTGTGTCCATTTCCTTTTATTCAGTTATCTCTCAGACAACATTCTCAGCCATACGCTGTTGATCTCCACCAGCAGTTTCTTGTTCTTTCTCAGTTGTGGTTTCCCTACCACCTTTCTTTTGCACAAACTGTTGTTCTTCCTCTGTATTCTCCTTCACCACTTCTATGCCAGATTCGACTGGCTTTTCTAAGGAAGATATTCTCATCAATCACATTCTCTTGGTCTTAACTAATTGAACTTGGGGTTCCACAACATCTGGTTCTTCAGCTATGAAAGTTGATTCTCCCAACTTCATTTTCTTTGCTACAGCTGGCTTCTTCGGCACAGCTGCGCATTTCTTCTTCATGACTAGAGAAGGTTCATAGGATTCCTTCTTAGTCTTGGCTGCTGGGGTAGGTGATGGGTCTTTCTCGGCTGCAGGGGCAGGTTTAGGATTTGCTGCAGTAGCTTTCTTCTTCTTTTGCACAGGCTTCAGAGATGGAGCCTTTCCAGTTGCAGCAGTGTCCTTGGGGACAAGATCAGCTGACTGGCCTTCACTCGTGTCAGCTCTTCTTGCATGGGCTTGCCTCTAAGTAGCTAAGAGGTTAGCCTTAAACATTTTCTTGTTCATGTGGAAGGGTTTCCCATTCCTTAGAGGAATGCCCTTCACCTACATCAAATGGCCAATCACCAGGCCATGTCCCAGCGAGCTTACGCACAAACCAGCATCACTTATGGTCTTGTTCATCACTTTCTGGCAGAGAATGCTGAAGATGAACTCAGCCCAGTTCACATTTTTCTCTTCATAATAGCAGCCATCAGTATCAGCTTAGTCCTTGACAACTGATTGAAACTGACAAACTTTATGTCAACGCATTTGGATACCACGTCCATGAGTTTGTGGTAATCCTCTTTGATGAGCGACTACTTGGATGTGTAAATAGCCTTAGCAGCAGACTCTGGCATGGCGATCTCTTTCCATGCCGCAGCTAGGTTGATGTCTTTTTCAGTGATCTCCTTCAACCCCTAATAAGGAAGATGACAGTTAGCAGCCAAGTCTGCAGCAGTAATCTTGATTTCAGTGATGTGGACGAAAGAACGGATTTCCCCATAGTGAACCTCGGCGTTCACATAAAACATCACCACCTTTTCCAAGTAGGTGTGCGAGAACTCCATCGTGAGAAACTCCTTCAGACCGGATTTCTCCAACTTTTCAGCGATTTTCTTAGCAAGGGCCTTATCAACACATTGCTTCACCAAACTTTCGAAATCCACAGTAGAACCAGAGTGGATATTCTCAGCCATCTTCACGAAATCATAAGTGGGAGCCATTTCTAAAATCGGAATGTGATTCGTACGAGTACAAAAACTAAGGTTTCACTTTGTTTTGCAGCAAAAGATTCAGTCTTTGCTTGAGAGAGATGAATGTAGTGTGAGGAGAGAAAGTGATTTTGAGTATATATGGGATGTGATGGGATAGTTTTCAGAATTCAAAAAGTTTGAACGTGATCAACGGTTGAGATTAAGTCTTGAAACCACATTATTTTCCATGCATTAAATGCTGCAACATTTATATACAATCATAGGCTAAACGGGTACAAGCTTTTTACTAACACCATAATTACTGCTGATGTCATGCCCAAAACATTCCCGCCGTGAGAAAAATGACGCATTTTGTCACTTAGCTCTTAAATAACTCAGCTATCATCCAAAAGTGACTTAACTCTGCTTCTTTCTTCACATAATGATCACTCGGTTGTCCAGCTAACTCGATACAACTGACTAGTCTTCTGGATTGTTTCACTTGGCTGAAAAATGTAACTTTGCTGATTTTCAATTCTCTCTTCTTTGACTTTGTTGATTGAGTCTTCTGAGCCTCCTAACTCAGCTCAATCAATCGTAGCTCATTTTTAATCTCTTTTAATCTTGATTCACATAATCACTTTGTCAATATATCACAGCTAACTGCTTATCAGTTGATATGTATTCCAAAATGATGTCTTTCTTTTCAACATGATCTCTTATAAAATGATATCTGACATCAATGTGCTTGGTTCTTGAATGGAATACAGGGTTATGGGTTATTGCAATAGCACTTATATTATCACACATAATTAGAATCTCTTTTTCTTCTATATTATAGTCTCTCAGTTGTTGCCTCATCAATAATACTTGGGCACAACACCTGCCTGCAACTATGTACTCTGCTTCAGTTGTGGATGTAGCTATTTGAATTTTGTTTCTTGATGAACCAAGAAACTAATCTATTTCCAAGCATGTGACAGGTATCTGATGTACTTTTCCTATTTACTCTACATCCAGCATAGTGTGATTCTGAGTAGCCAGCTATCTTCAATCCTCCATCCTTTGGATACCACAAGCCAACTTCTTGGCATCCCTTCAAATACCTTAGGATTCTCTTGGCTGCAGTCATGTGACTTTCTTTTGGTGCAGATTGAAATCAACACATATACATATATCAAAGGTGATGTCTGGCCTACTTGCTGTCAAATAGAGCAATGATCCAATAAGGGGTATATATCTGGTTTGATCTATAGCTTTGTCATTGGCATCCATATCCATCTTGACTGATGTATTCATGGGGATCTTCACTCAAGACTTCTCTTCCATACCAAATTTAATTTCTTCATTAAATCTCTGGTATATTTTGTTTGATTTAAGAAGGTTCCATCCTTCATTTGCTTGACTTGAAGACCTATGAAGAAGGTTAGCTCTCCCATCATACTCATTTCAAACTTTCGTTTCCTGAGCTTTGAAAACTTGTCATACAACTCATTGTTTGTGGATCCGAAAATAATGTCATCCACATAAATTTGAATAAGCAAAATACTCTCTCCATCTTTAATTCTGAAGAGTGTCCCATGAACCTTGCCTTTGGTGAATCTATTGTCAATAATAAACTGAGACTATGTGTCATACTAGGCTCTTGGTGCTTGTTTCAATCCATAAAATGCTTTCTTGAGCTTGTAGACTTTTTCTCCAATAGTTTTCTGCTCAAAACCTGGAGCTTGCTCCAAATAGACTTCTTCTTCCAAAAGTCCATTCAAAAAATGCACTCTTCACATCCATTTGATAACAGTGAAGTTCTTGTGTGCAACATAAGCAAGAAACATTCTAATTGCTTCCAATCTAGCAGCAGGAGCAAAGGTTTCATCAAAATCTTTACCTTCCTCTTGGCAATACCATTTGGCTATGACTCTTGCTTTGTTTCTTACTACAGGTCCCTCTTCATTCATCTTGTTTTCAAATACCTATTTAGTACCAATAATATTTTGGTGGATAGGCCTTTGAACTAATTCCTTAATTTTGTTTATTTCAAACTGATTTAGCTCTTCCTACATAGCTATGTCAGGAAAATTTATGATTAGATTTTGATGATACCATGCAAAACTTATAATAGATAGGACTACATGAGCTGAGTTGGAGTCAGCTAAGTTTAAGAAATACAAGAGTAGACTGAAGATCGAAGTCAAGACCCAGCTGTGTGTTAGCTGTGTGAAGCCAAGTGAAGAATCAGTCAAGTGGCAAAACGTTGTCTCAGTCAAAGAGGTTTGCAGTAGACAATACTTAAAGAAAGTTGATAGAGATCCGTTGTCAAAACAAGTCAAGACTTTGATGGAAATAGGAATGGGTCAGGCTGCCAGCAATAAAGGTGTTTTGATGAAAGAGTGCAACAAGCAAGGAACCAATAAGATGTACATGAAAACCTGCAGAGACCAAGGTAAGGCTGCAGAGCATTAAAAACATGGTATGATCCTCATTAATGTTGCAAGGACAAGACATGCCAACAACCTACGAGTGGGATTTGAAATATATGTTTATCTCTTCAACGGACATATTTTTGAATCCTCACTATAAAAGGCTGAGGAAGCAAGTCGAGAGAAGGTTATCGATGTTACAAGCATTCATGCAAGCAAACCTGCAAAAATACTCTCAAGCTTTCAAAGTTATTCCTCAATCCTAAAATCAAAGGAACTCGATCCAACACACTCAGTGAAGGAAAGAATACTTCATCAAGTTGAAGAGGAAACTGTTTGAAGAAAAAAATGGGTCTACTATCCAAGGTTGAAGGAGTTGTAGTAAGGTTTCAAGGTCGAACTAGAAGCTTTGAGCTCGTTGGAAGGTTATGTGATGAATTCCAAGAATTTGAAGGAGTTGAAGTAGCAAGATAGTTGTTTTGTGTAGAAGTTGAGTCCCAGGAACAGCCAGCTATGTGATCAAGGCTGACTTGGACTGATAACTGCTTTGTAACCTGATCTGTTTCTTAGTGGATTCCTCCAGGAGTTGGAGAAGAGTGGATTAGAGGAATCCACTAAGTAACAGATTGCCTTATAAAGTAGTTCAAGTCCAAGTTTGATCCAAGACAGCCTTGATTAAGCTCCAACTCTTGGAATTGATCGCACGCTTTTCTAATGAGCTCAAATCTTCCTTCAACTTTACTACAACTCCTTCAACCTTGGATAGACAGACCCATTTTTTTCTTCAAGCTTTCCTCTTCAACTTGATGAAGTATTCTTTCCTTCAATTGATGGATCGAGCTTTCCAATGAGCTCAAAATAACTTTGAAAGCTTGAGAGTATTTTTGCAGGTTTGCTTGACCTGAACTTTATCGATAACTCCTCACTTGCAACCTTGGAGATTAGACCCCTCAAGTTCTTAAAAATATTTCCTCTTCAACTGGATGAAGTATTCTTTCCTTCACTGAGTGTGTTGGATCGAGTTCCTTCAAATTTAGGCTTAAGGAATATCTTAGTAAGCTTAAGAGAATGTTTGCAGGTTTGCATGCTTGCTTTTTGAAAATTCGTCGTGCTTGGTCATATATCTCTCATTTGCTTCCTCAGCCTTTTATAGTGCTCATTTGAAAATTTGCCCGTTGAAGAGATAGGTTATTTTCAAATGACCCTTCTTGTTCGTTGGCTTGTCTTTTTTGATTTAGCTCTTGTGATGGTGACATTTCCTCGTATTAAATGATGTCTGCAGCTTTTCACGGCCTGACACAAGCTCAGTGCTTCCCATTGGTTTATTCCTTTTGCACGCTTCTGGGACGAGCTAAGACATGGCAACATGGACGTATTACAAATTTAAGTAATATCCTTGACTTCTGTGGTATGGATTAATATCAGTCGACTTGACTTGACAGCTGCCTTTACCCCTTTGACTTGAGTCAGCTCCAACCTTTTAGGATGACTCAACTGTCAGTTCAACTGGTAGACTTGGCTCTTTATTGACTTGATTGTCACTATTTTAACCTTTACTCAACTGGATCTCCTTAAGGTTAGTCTGTGCCTTTCATCTTGACTACACTCACCTGACACACAGCTGGGTTTTCACTTCAGCCTTCAGTTGACTCTTGTATTCTTCAACA
The DNA here is from genome assembly GCA_016081115.2 of Rehmannia glutinosa. NCBI lineage: Eukaryota > Viridiplantae > Streptophyta > Magnoliopsida > Lamiales > Orobanchaceae > Rehmannia > Rehmannia glutinosa. The sequence goes on along the minus strand of JABTTQ020002356.1, from coordinate 145,919 downwards.
TAGCTTACTTCACTCAGCTCATGCAGTCTTATCTATTACAAAATAGAAATACAATAAAAATGGGGTTCCAACTTCCTATTCTAAGTTATACATGGTATCATCAAAATCTAATAATAAATTTCCTAACAATTTCCCCCTTTTTGATGATGCCATAACTTAAATAAAAATTATCGCTAAGTAAGCAGTGCGGTAACAAAGAATGTATGAGTTGAATATGTCAATTTTATTGATCATAATATTCTTGTCCTTTACAAAGTTGTTTACAAGGTATACTCTATACACTGTATCAGAGTTTCTTTTAAAGAATTAAAACATGTATCAGAGTAAAGCTATAAGGATAAAATTACAAGAAAACTTACAAAACTTGTATTTGCAGTTAAGTAAAATACAGGGAAAGGGTTACAACTGTCTTCAACGCCTCGGTTGCTTCCTTCTTCTCTCTTCATCTTCTGATTTTCGTCTATCATTCTATGACCTTCTTCTCTTCTTCATCTTTCTTCTTCTTTTCATATGCGCGCTTAGCAACAGGGTCATCCCTATGCTGCTTTTTCCCATTCACGCATAGCTCTTTCATTTTCGGCCTCTTGCCTTCTCGCTTCTCTTCAATATTCTTGCGCTTTTACTTCAAGATTAGCAAGATGGTCATACCTGACCCAATAATTGATCCCTCAATATACTTTATATCTTGTGGTTTTGGTTGTGATGGAGTGCCTCTCTTCTTCCACCACTTCCAAACCTTCCCCTCCTCTTGTCGACTCAAACTTCTCCTCCGGGAGTGTATTGTACTTGTGCCTTTCCAGAGTGACTGTTGGAACTTTGCTGCTTATCAGCTGATTTGCACAAATCAAGACCATTCTCCTAGTACAAGTCCCACACCTGTGGTAAAGTTAAGTTCTTGAAATAACCTTCAAAGATCTAAAGTTTGAAACTCCTCTAGTGATCCGGGCTCGAGATCCAACATCGCTTATCGTGATTTCTCTTAGGGTTTTATTGCAAGTGAATCGTTCAATTATCCAGTTGGGGTCCATCAAACCTTGCCTTAATATGCTTTATGTGCTCGAGTGCTTCTCAGCTATCTTCTCAAACTCAGCTTCCATGGATTTTCTCGATTCCTTGACTGTCATTTTAGCTTTCTCTTCCACTGTCAACTCTTTAGGTAGTCTACTTAGAATTGAGGCTCTGACATCTCCTTGTTGTGGGGTTTTAGCAAACATAATTTTCAATGGGGTTTCTTCACAGAGCTCCCTTCCCTTTGCTTGCTTCCCCTTTATTTCCCTCTTTATCACTCCATTTCCCTTCCTTTAGCTCCCTCATGGCTTCCTTTCCCCTTTTTGGCATCATCACCAAAGGGTAGAGTTAGGCCAAGGAACATACCACATGAAGTCGATTCTCGCTATTTGTGGAATCATGTTTGTCGTGTGTTGTGGAGTAGGTCGCTCTGACTCGACCTCAAAGATTAAGACCCAGTTGCCATTAGCTTGATTTCTATTTGGAGGACCTGAATTTGTTGTTGTACATTGGTCTCCATTTTGGCATTCATTCTTATGATACAACTTGAGCAACTCCATGTCCGACTTGTGTGACTCATCCATCCTAAAAATGTAGTCTCATTGCCTCTTCATGGAACTTGAGATTTTCGGACCTCCGGATCACAATCTTAGCAAATAGGCACTTGAAATAGGTGACTTGCTCTCATCTCAAAGCCTTCACATGTCCGACCCATTATCTAATATGAAGAACTGTTCCTCCGATGTCTCTCGTGATTGTGGCATCTCTCATTATCAAGACTATGATCCAAGGATGCAAAGCCATGTTCCATTTTCTCTATCTCAAGACGGATAGATTTAAAGGCTTTCCTAAAGTCGGATGTCTCAAAGATGAGCTTCGCCATAATGCATCAAAGTCAAAGCCAATGGGCACGATTGCGCTTTCATGTGGAGCTCGGAGTTTTTGTGGGGGTACTTGACATTGTAACGGGCTTGTTCCACAGCTGATTTGGCTTCAAACACAATATGGGCATCGAACGGAAAATATTCCACAAAGAGTTCATCCGGAAAAATGGGAATACCCACGCCTTGAGTCCGTGGGGCCTTTCCTTTTCCTTCAAGATATTGACTTCATCACACTATTTTAACCTTTACTCAATCGGATCTCCTTAAGGTTAGTCTCAGTGCCTTTCATCTTGACTACACTCACCGACACACACTGGTTTTCACTTGACCTTGATTGACTCTTGTATTCTTCAACATAGCTTACTTCACTCGGCTCATGCGATCTTATCTATTACAAAATAGAAATACAATAAAAATGGGGTTCCAACTTCCTATTCTAAGTTATACATGGTATCATCAAAATCTAATAATAAATTTCCTAACAATTTCCCCCTCTTTGATGATGCCCTAACTTAAATAAAAATTATCGCTAAGTAAGCGGTGCGGTAACAAAAATGTATGAGTTGAATATGTCAATTTTATTGATCATAATATTCTTGTCCTTTACAAAGTTGTTTACATGGTATACTCTATACACTATATCGAGTTTCTTTTAAAGAATTAAAACATGTATCGAGTAAAGCTATAAGGATAAAATTACAAGAAAACTTACAAAACTTGTATTTACGATTAAGTAAAATACGAGGAAAAGGTTACAAACCGTCTTCAACGCCTCGGTTGCTTCCTTCTTCTCTCTTCATCTTCTCGATTTTCGCTCTCATTCTATGACCTTCTTCGCTTCTTCATCTTTCTTCTTCTTTTTCATATGCGCGCTTAGCAACAGGGTCATCCCTTTATGCGCTTTCTTCCCATTCACGCATAGCTCTTTCATTTTCGGCCTCTTGCCTTCTCGCGCCTCTTCAATATTCTTGCGCTTTACTTCAAGATTAGCAAGATGGTCATACCTAACCCAATAATTGATCCCTTTTTGTGTGGATCAATATACTTTATATCTTGTGGTTTCGGCCAGTGATGGAGTGCCTCCGCTCTTCCACCACTTCCAAACCTTCCCTCCCTCTTGGCCGACTCTAAACTTCTCCTCTCGGAGTGTATTGTACTTGTGCCTTTCCAAACAGAGCGATCGCTGAACTTTGTTTATTATCACCGATTTGCACAAATCAAGACCATTCTCCTAGTACAAGTCCCACACCCGTGGTAAAGTTAAGTTCTTGAAATAACCTTCAAAGATCGTAGAGTTTGAAACTCCTCTAGTGATCCGGGCTCGGATCCAACATCGCTTATCGTGATTTCTCTTGGGGGTTTTATTGCAAGTGAATCGTTCAATTATCTAGTTGGGGGTCCATCAAACCTTGCCTTAATATGCTTTATGTGCTCGAGTGCTTCTCGGCTATCTTCTCAAACTCAATTCCATGGATTTTCTCGATTCCTTGATCATGTCATTTTAGCTTTCTCTTCCACTTTGCCAACTCTTTAGGTAGTCTACTTAGAATTGAGGTGTGACATCTCCTTGTTGTGGGGTTTTAGCAAACATGATTTTTAATGGGGTTTCTTCACGAGCTTCCTTCCCCTTTGCTTGCTTCCCCTTTATTTCCTCCTTATCACTCCATTTCCTTCCTTTAGCACCCTCATGGCTTCCTCTTCCCCCTTTTTGGCATCATCACCAAAGGGTAGAGTTAGGCCAGGAACATACCACATGAAGTCGATTCTTCTATTTGTGGAATCATGTTTGTCGTGTGTTGTGGAGTAGTCGCCCTGAATTCGACCTCAAGATTTAGACCCAGTTGCCATTAGCTTCATTTCTGTTTGGAGGACCCGAATTTGTTGTTGTACATTGGTCTCCATTTTGGCATTCATTCTTATGATACAACTTGAGCAACTCTACGTCCGACTTGTGTGACTCATCCATCCTAAAAATGTAGTCTCGTTGCCTCTGCTGGAACTTGAGATTTTCAGACCTCCAGATCACAATCTTAGCAAATAGGCACTTGAAATAGGTGACTTGCTCTCATCTCAAAGCCTTCACATGTCCGACCCATTATCTAATATGAAGAACTGTTTCCTCCGATGTCTCTCGTGATTGTGGCATCTCTCGTTATCAAGACTACGATCCAAGGATGCAAAGCCATCTTCCATTTTCTCTATCTCAAGACGGATAGATTTAAAGGCTTTCCTAAAGTCACCGTCTCGTGAGACGAGCTTCCGCCATAATGCATCAAAGTCAAAGCCAATGGGCACGATTGCGCTTTCATGTGGAGCTCGGAGTTTTGTGGGGGTACTTGGACATTGTAACGGGCTTGTTCCACGGCCGATTTGGCTTCAAACAGAATATGGGCATCGAACGGAAAATATTCCACAAAGAGTTCATCCGGAAAAATGGGAATACCCACGCCTTGAGTCCGTGGGGCCTTTCCTTTTCCTTCAAGATATTGACTTCACACACACTATTTTAACCTTTACTCACCGGATCTCCTTAAGGTTAGTCTGTGCCTTTCATCTTGACTACACTCACCCCGACACACACTGGGTTTTCACTTGACCTTGATTGACTCTTGTATTCTTCAACATAGCTTACTTCACTCAAATCATGCGATCTTATCTATTACAAAATAGAAATAAAATAAAAATGGGGTTCCAACTTCCTATTCTAAGTTATACATGGTATTATCAAAATCTAATAATAAATTTCCTAACAATTTCCCCCTTTTTGATGATGCCATAACTTAAATAAAAATTATCGCTAAGTAAGCGGTCACGGTAACAAAGAATGTATGAGTTGAATATGTCAATTTTATTGATCATAATATTCTTGTCCTTTACAAAGTTGTTTACAAGGTATACTCTATACATTGTATCGTAGTTTCTTTTAAAGAATTAAAACATGTATCGAGTAAAGCTATAAGGATAAAATTACAAGAAAACTTACAAAACTTGTATTTACTGATTAAGTAAAATACAGGAAAGGGTTACAACTGTCTTCAACGCCTCGGTTGCTTCCTTCTTCTCTTTCATCTTCGATTTTCGCTATCATTCTATGACCTTCTTCTCTTCTTCATCTTTCTTCTTCTTTTCATATTCATATGCGCTTAGCAACAGGGTCATCCCTATGTCGCTTTCTTCCCATTCACGCATAGCTCTTTCATTTTCGGCCTCTTGCCTTCTCATTTGCCTCTTCAATATTCTTGAGCTTTACTTCAAAATTAGCAAGATGGTCATACCCACCAATAATTGATCCTCAATATACTTTATATCTTGTGGTTTCGGTGTGATGGAGTGCCTCGCCTCTTCCACCACTTCCAAACCTTCCCCTCCTCTTGTCCGACTCAAACTTCTCTCCTCCGGGAGTGTATTGTACTTGTGCCTTTCAGAGTGATCATTGAACTTTGTCTTCGCTTATCACCGATTTGCACAAATCAAGACCATTCTCCTAGTACAAGTCCCACACATGTGGTAAAGTTAAGTTCTTGAAATAACCTTCAAAGATCTAGAGTTTGAAACTCCTCTAGTGATCCGGGCTCGAGATCCAACATCGCTTATCGTGATTTCTCTTGGGGTTTTATTGCAAGTGAATCGTTCAATTATCCAATTTGGGGGTCCATCAAACCTTGCCTTAATATGCTTTATGTGCTCGAGTGCTTCTCCTATCTTCTTCAAACTCAGCTTCCATGGATTTTCTCGATTCCTTGACTCGTCATTTTAGCTTTCTCTTCCACTCACAACTCTTTAGGTGGTCTACTTAGAATTGAGGTCGTGACATCTCCTTGTTGTGGGGTTTTAGCAAACATGATTTTCAATGGGGTTTCTTCACAGAGCTTCCTTCCCCTTTGCTTGCTTCCCCTTTATTTCCTCCTTATCACTCCATTTCCCTTCCTTTAGCTCCCTCATGGCTTCCTCTTCCCCCTTTTTGGCATCATCACCAAAGGGTAGAGTTAGGCCAGGGAACATACCACATGAAGTCGATTCTGCTATTTGTGGAATCATGTTTGTCGTGTGTTGTGGAGTAGGTCGCTTCTTAATTCGACCTCAAAGATTTAGACCCATTGCCAATAGCTTCATTTCTCGTTTGGAGGACTGAATTTGTTGTTGTACATTGGTCTCCATTTTGGCATTCATTCTTATGATACAACTTGAGCAACTCTACGTCCGACTTGTGTGACTCATCCATCCTAAAAATGTAGTCTCGTTGCCTCTGCTGGAACTTGAGATTTTCAGACCTCCAGATCACAATCTTAGCAAATAGGCACTTAAGATAGGTGACTTGCTCTCATCTCAAAGCCTTCACATGTCCGACCCATTATCTAATATGAAGAACTCGTTCTCGATGTCTCTGGTGATTGTGGCATCTCTGTTATCAAGACTTTGATCCAAGGATGCAAAGCCATGTTCCATTTTCTCTATCTCAGCACGGATAGATTTAAAGGCTTTCCTAAAGTCACTGTCTCAGCAGACTGAGCTTCTGGCCATAATGCATCAAAGTCAAAGCCAATGGGCACGATTGCAGTTTCATGTGGAGCTCGGAGTTTTTGTGGGGGTACTTGGACATTGTAACGGGCTTGTTCCACAGCTGATTTGGCTTCAAACAGAATATGGGCATCGAACGGAAAATATTCCACAAAGAGTTCATCCGGAAAAATGGGAATACCCACGCCTTGAGTCCGTGGGGCCTTTCCCTTTTCCTTCAAGATATTGACTTCATCACTACTATTTTAACCTTTACTCAACCGGATCTCCTTAAGGTTAGTCATGCCTTTCATCTTGACTACACTCACCGACACACACTGGTTTTCACTTGACCTTGATTGACTCTTGTATTCTTCAACATAGCTTACTTCACTCACTCATGCATCTTTATCTATTACAAAATAGAAATAAAATAAAAATGGGGTTCCAACTTCCTATTCTAAGTTATACATGGTATTATCAAAATCTAATAATAAATTTCCTAACAATTTCCCCCTTTTGATGATGCCATAACTTAAATAAAAATTATCGCTAAGTAAGCAAAAGTCATGGTAACAAAGAATGTATGAGTTGAATATGTCAATTTTATTGATCATAATATTCTTGTCCTTTACAAAGTTGTTTACAAGGTATACTCTATACACTGTATCAGAGTTTCTTTTAAAGAATTAAAACATGTATCAGAGTAAAGCTATAAGGATAAAATTACAATAAAACTTACAAAACTTGTATTTACAGTTAAGTAAAATACAGGGAAAGGGTTACAACTGTCTTCAACGCCTCGGTTGCTTCCTTCTTCTCTCTTCATCTTCTGATTTTCGTCTATCATTCTATGACCTTCTTCTCTTCTTCATCTTTCTTTTTCTTTTCATATGCGCTTAGCAATAGGGTCATCCCTATGTCAGCTTTCTTCCCATTCACGCATAGCTCTTTCATTTTCGCCTCTTGCCTTCTCGCCGCTTCTTCATATTCTTGAGCTTTACTTCAAAATTAGCAAGATGGTCATACCCACCAATAATTGATCCTCAATATACTTTTATATCTTGTGGTTTCTACTGTGATGGAGTGCCTCTGCCTCTTCCACCACTTCCAAACCTTCCCCTCCCTCTTGCTGACTCAGCTTCTCCTCTGGGAGTGTATTGTACTTGTGCCTTTCCAGCAGAGTGACTGTTGGAACTTTGCTGCTTATCAGCTGATTTGCACAAATCAAGACCATTCTCCTAGTACAAGTCCCACACCTGTGGTAAAGTTAAGTTCTTGAAATAACCTTCAGCATCTAGAGTTTGAAACTCCTCTAGTGATCTGGGCTCAGATCCAACATCAGTTATCGTGATTTCTCTTGGGGGTTTTATTGCAAGTGAATCGTTCAATTATCCAGTTGGGGGTCCATCAAACCTTGCCTTAATATCCTTTATGTGCTCAGAGTGCTTCTCAGCTATCTTCTCAAACTCAGCTTCCATGGATTTTCTCGATTCCTTGACTGTCATTTTAGCTTTCTCTTCCACTGTCAACTCTTTAGGTAGTCTACTTAGAATTGAGGATGTGACATCTCCTTGTTGTGGGGTTTTAGCAAACATGATTTTCAATGGGGTTTCTTCACAGAGCTTCCTTCCCCTTTGCTTGCTTCCCCTTTATTTCCCTCCTTATCACTCCATTTCCCTTCCTTTAGCTCCCTCATGGCTTCCTCTTCCCCCTTTTTGGCATCATCACCAAAGGGTAGAGTTAGGCCAGGGAACATACCACATGAAGTCGATTCTGCTATTTGTGGAATCATGTTTGTCGTGTGTTGTGGAGTAGGCTGCTCTGAATTCTGACCTCAAAGATTTAGACCCAGTTGCCATTAGCTTCATTTCTGTTTGGAGGACCTGAATTTGTTGTTGTACATTGGTCTCCATTTTGGCATTCATTCTTATGATACAACTTGAGCAACTCTACGTCGACTTGTATGACTCATCCATCCTAAAAATGTAGTCTCGTTGCCTCTCTTGGAACTTGAGATTTTCAGACCTCCGGATCACAATCTTAGCAAATAGGCACTTGAAATAGGTGACTTGCTCTCATCTCAAAGCCTTCACATGTCCGACCCATTATCTAATATGAAGAACTGTTCCTCTGATGTCTCTGGTGATTGTGGCATCTCTGTTATCAAGACTCTGATCCAAGGATGCAAAGCCATGTTCCATTTTCTCTATCTCAGCACGGATAGATTTAAAGGCTTTCCTAAAGTCACTGTCTCAGACTGAGCTTCCGCCATAATGCATCAAAGTCAAAGCCAATGGGCACGATTGCGCTTTCATGTGGAGCTCGGAGTTTTTGTGGGGTACTTGGACATTGTAACGGGCTTGTTCCACAAAATGATTTGGCTTCAAATAGAATATGGGCATCGAACGGAAAATATTCCACAAAGAGTTCATCCTAAAAATGGGAATACCCACGCCTTGAGTCCGTGGGGCCTTTCCTTTTCCTTCAAGATATTGACTTCATCACACTATTTTAACCTTTACTCAATCGGATCTCCTTAAGGTTAGTCTCTGCCTTTCATCTTGACTACACTCACCTGACACACAGCTGGGTTTTCACTTCAGCCTTCAGTTGACTCTTGTATTCTTCAACATAGCTTACTTCACTCAGCTCATGCAGTCTTATCTATTACAAAATAGAAATACAATAAAAATGGGGTTCCAACTTCCTATTCTAAGTTATACATGGTATCATCAAAATCTAATAATAAATTTCCTAACAATTTCCCCCTTTTTGATGATGCCATAACTTAAATAAAAATTATCGCTAAGTAAGCAGTGCGGTAACAAAAAATGTATGAGTTGAATATGTCAATTTTATTGATCATAATTTCTCGCCTTTACAAAGTTGTTTACAAGGTATACTCTATACACTGTATCAGACGTAGTTTCTTTTAAAGAATTAAAACATGTATCAGAGTAAAGCTATAAGGATAAAATTACAAGAAAACTTACAAAACTTGTATTTACAGTTATGTAAAATACAGGGAAAAGGTTACAACTGTCTTCAACGCCTCGGTTGCTTCCTTCTTCTCTCTTCATCTTCTGATTTTCGTCTATCATTATATGACCTTCTTCTCTTCTTCATCTTTCTTCTTCTTTTCATATGCGCGCTTAGCAACAGGGTCATCCCTATTATGCGCTTTTTCTTCCCATTCACGCATAGCTCTTTCATTTTCGCCTCTTGCTTTCTCATTCTTCAATATTCTTGCGGTTTACTTCAAGATTAGCAAGATGGTCATACCTGTACCCAATAATTGATCCTTTTTGTGTGGATCAATATACTTTATATCTTGTGGTTTCTACCAGATGGATGGATCCTCTTTCTTCCACCACTTCCAAACCTTCCTCCTCTTGTCGACTCGCCTTTTTCTCCTCCTGGGAGTGTATTGTATTTGTGCCTTTCCAAGCAGAGTGATCATGAACTTTGTCGCTTATCACCGATTTGCACAAATCAAGACCATTCTCCTAGTACAAGCCCCACACCCGTGGTAAAGTTAAGTTCTTGAAATAACCTTCAAGATCGTAGAGTTTGAAACTCCTCTAGTGATCCGGGCTCGATCCAACATCGCTTATCGTGATTTCTCTTGGGGTTTTATTGCAAGTGAATCGCTCAATTATCCAAATGGGGTCCATCAAACCTTGCCCTAATATGCTTTATGTGCTCGAGTGCTTCTCCTATCTTCTCAAACTCACCTTCCATGGATTTTCTCGATTCCTTGACTCGTCATTTTAGCTTTCTTTCCACTCACAACTCTTTTAGGTAGTCTACTTAGAATTGAGGTCGTGACATCTCCTTGTTGTGGGGTTTTAGCAAACATGATTTTCAATGGGGTTTCTTCACAGAGCTTCCTTCCCCTTTGCTTGCTTCCCTTTATTTCCCTCCTCATCACTCCATTTCCTTCCTTTAGCTCCCTCATGGCTTCCTCTTCCCCTTTTTGGCATCATCACCAAAGGGTAGAGTTAGGCCAGGAACATACCACATGAAGTCGATTCTCGCTATTTGTGGAATCATGTTTATCGTGTGTTTTGGAGTAGGCCGCTATGAATTCTCGACCTCAAAGATTTAGACCCGGTTGCCATTAGCTTCATTTCTTTTGGAGGACTCCGAATTTGTTGTTGTACATTGGTCTCCATTTTGGCATTCATTCTTATGATACAACTTGAGCAACTCTACGTCCGACTTGTGTGACTCATCCATCCTAAAAATGTAGTCTCGTTGCCTCTCTGAACTTGAGATTTTCGGACCTCCGGATCACAATCTTAGCAACAGGCACTTGAAATAGGTGACTTGCTCTCATCTCAAAGCCTTCACATGTCCGACCCATTATCTAATATGAAGAACTGCTTTCCTCCGATGTCTCTCGTGATTGTGGCATCTCTCAAGTTATCAAGACTCGATCCAAGGATGCAAAGCCATGTTCCATTTTCTCTATCTTAGCACGGATAGATTTAAAGGCTTTCCTAAAGTCGCTTGTCTCAAGACCGAGCTTCGCCATAATGCATCAAAGTCAAAGCCAATGGGCACGATTGCGCTTTCATGTGGAGCTCGAGTTTTTGTGGGGGTACTTGGACATTGTAACGGGCTTGTTCCACAGCCTGATTTGGCTTCAAACAGAATATGGGCATCGAACGGAAAATATTCCACAAAGAGTTCATCCGAAAAAATGGGAATACCCACGCCTTGAGTCTGTGGGGCCTTTCCCTTTCCTTCAAGATATTGACTTCATCACACTATTTTAACCTTTACTCAATCGGATCTCCTTAAGGTTAGCTGTGCCTTTCATCTTGACTACACTCACCGACACACACTGGTTTTTACTTGACCTTGATTGACTCTTGTATTCTTCAACATAGCTTACTTCACTCAGCTCATGCAGTCTTATCTATTACAAAATAGAAATACAATAAAAATGGGGTTCCAACTTCCTATTCTAAGTTATACATGGTATTATCAAAATCTAATAATAAATTTCCTAACAATTTCCCCTTTTGATGATGCCATAACTTAAATAAAAATTTTCGCTAAGTAAGCAAAGCGGTAACAAAGAATGTATGAGTTGAATATGTCAATTTTATTGATCATAATATTCTTGTCCTTTACAAAGTTGTTTACAAGGTATACTCTATACACTGTATCAGAGTTTCTTTTAAAGAATTAAAACATGTATCAGAGTAAAGCTATAAGGATAAAATTACAAGAAAACTTACAAAACTTGTATTTACAAGCTTAAGTAAAATACGTGGAAAGGGTTACAACTGCCTTCAACGCCTCGGTTGCTTCCTTCTTCTCTCTTCATCTTCTCGATTTTCGCTATCATTCTATGACCTTCTTTCTCTTCTTCATCTTTCTTTTTCTTTTCATATGCGCGCTTAGCAACAGGGTCATCCCTATGCTGCCTTTCTTCCCATTCACGCATAGCTCTTTCATTTTCGGCCTCTTTGCCTTCTCGTTTCTTCAATATTCTTGCGCTTTACTTCAAGATTAGAAAGATGGTCATACCCACCAATAATTGATCCTCAATATACTTTATATCTTGTGGTTTCTACTGTGATGGAGTGCCTCTGCCTCTTCCACCACTTCCAAACCTTCCCCCCTCTTTGCCGACTCAGCCTTCCCTCTCGGGAGTGTATTGTACTTGTGCCTTTCCAAAGAGAGTGATCACTGAACTTTGTCGCTTATCACCGATTTGCACAAATCAAGACCATTCTCCTAGTACAAGTCCCACACATGTGGTAAAGTTAAGTTCTTGAAATAACCTTCAAAGATCTAGAGTTTGAAACTCCTCTAGTGATCCGGGCTCGATCCAACATCGCTTATCGTGATTTCTCTTGGGGTTTTATTGCAAGTGAATCGTTCAATTATCCAGTTGGGGGTCCATCAAACCTTGCCTTAATATGCTTTATGTGCTCAGAGTGCTTCTCAGCTATCTTCTCAAACTCAGCTTCCATGGATTTTCTCGATTCCTTGACTGTCATTTTAGCTTTCTTCCACTCTCAACTCTTTAGGTAGTCTACTTAGAATTGAGGCTCTGACATCTCCTTGTTGTGGGGTTTTAGCAAACATGATTTTCAATGGGAGTTTCTTCACAGAGCTTCCTTCCCCTTTGCTTGCTTCCCTTTATTTCCCTTATCACTCCATTTCCTTCCTTTAGCTCCCTCACGGCTTCCTCTTCCCCCTTTTTGCATCATCACCAAAGGGTAGAGTTAGGCCAGGGAACATACCACATGAAGTCGATTCTTCGCTATTTGTGGAATCATGTTTGTCGTGTGTTGTGGAGTAGGTCGCTCAATTCGACCTCAAAGATTTAGACCCGCTTGCCATTAGCTTCATTTCTGTTTGGAGGACCTGAATTTGTTGTTGTACATTGGTCTCCAATTTGGCATTCATTCTTATGATACAACTTGAGCAACTCTACGTCCGACTTGTGTGACTCATCCATCCTAAAAATGTAGTCTTGTTGCCTCTTGAACTTGAGATTTTCGGACCTCCGTGATCACAATCTTAGCAAATAGCACTTGAAATAGGTGACTTGCTCTCATCTCAAAGCCTTCACATGTCCGACCCATTATCTAATATGAAGAACTATTCCTCCGATGTCTCCGTGATTGTGGCATGTCTGTTATCAAGACTTCGATCCAAGGATGCAAAGCCATTTTCCATTTTCTCTATCTCAAAGACGGATAGATTTAAAGGCTTTCCTAAAGTCACCGTTTGTCCCAGACCGAGCTTCGCCATAATGCATCAAAGTCAAAGCCAATGGGCACGATTGCGCTTTCATGTGGAGCTCGGAGTTTTTGTGGGGGTACTTGGACATTGTAACGGGCTTGTTCTACAAACATTTGGCTTCAAACAGAATATGGGCATCGAACGGAAAATATTCCACAAAGAGTTCATCCGGAAAAATGGGAATACCCACGCCTTGAGTCCGGGGGCCTTTCCTTTTCTTTTCAAGATATTTTCAGTTCTATGTGCCTCATATGTTTTAGCTTCATCGGCATCTTGAGCATCTATGTTAGCCTGTTGAGCTGATTGATCCTCAACTGCCCTAATGTTTTCCTGATCACCCGTTGCTTCCTTTGAGTTGTCTGCTTCCTCGGATAACTGATTAGCTTCATCGGAGTATGATGGTGCCATTAGGGATGGCCCATCAACTTATGCGAATCTCATTGGAACAACTTTGTCACTAGCTTGGCTCCGAGTGGTCTGAGCATCCTCATCGCTTGTGTCCTTAGTATATGTGTCACCGTAGTGGACTCGCTTTGTCTTCCGATTCTAGAATTTGGTATCAACATTTTCCCCGTGAATCATGAATGGCGCTGATTTCTTCTTTTTAATCAGCGACCTCCACATGAGGAGTTGGCTCATTTTCGCCTTTACCTGGGAAGTCTCAACCTTCTTTGGGCCTTCTACATCCTCGCAGCCTCAACCGTGGTGGGCTTGGGCATCCCCGTGTGCACTCTCAACCGTAGCAGGGTCTTGGACATTTATCCTGTAGCGCACGTGAGCCGCTTGGGGTCTTCAGGGCATCCGTTGGAGTCTCAACTCGGGATTTCACTTTCAGGCCAGGAGTCTCAACTCCCATGGCCTCACTTCCATCATGTGCCTTAGCGCTTTCAAAGAGCGCCATCGCCTTCAGGTGCGGATGAAGTCTCACCAAAACAATCAACCATCTAAGAATCATTAACTTCACTCGCTTATCATTTTGATTCTCTCCTACACCTCCAAACTTCATTGGTTGGTCTCCCATAGCATCCTACGACCTAGTCAGAGTGGTGAGAGTTTTCCCACCGACGCACCACCGAGTCAAGAGTGTGGGGTTACTTCAAGACATGAGACTCGACCGTGATTCCCTTTGAGTTATCGACGTAGGGGTAGGTGTCTCAACACCTTCTCGTAGGAGTTGGCTTGGCTAAGGTACCCGCTTCTTAATCGCCAATAGTCCTGGTGCCATCTTCGAGTGCATCGGGATGTGGTAGCAACAATGTTGACAACTATTTCTTGCACCACATCCATAAATCGTGACTAAGGAGATTTGAGAAAATTCTCCTGACCCTCTTGCATTCGCCGCCGTGGCATCTCTTTTGACTCTTTAATGTACTGTTTGAATTCAGCCGCAACAACAGGATTGATCTTTTCGGCATCACCGCTGATGTTGTCACGAGTTCATATCATGTTTTGGTACATCGAGAAGGGACAAGTGTGGGGCTTCTTTGACTCTTCAATAGCCTTTAGCCTTCTCCAAGGCTCTCTCGCTTTCTCTTCCTTCTTTTTCACAAAGGACGGTCATGCAGTAAGTCGGGATCAAGGGCGAGCAAAGGGCTACGTTACCCAAGAAGCTTAAGAGTTTCTCTTCTTCTTCAATGAACTCGGTGCTCAAATTGTTGTCGTGAGTAACCCACTTCCAACATCTTCTTTCCCTAAATGTTTCCTCGAAAGTTAGGATAAATTGAGATAGCATCACCACATCATCATCGCTCTCCTTCTTCCCCGAATAGTAGTGAGTGGAGCATGTTCCTCTTCGTAAGCTCTAGCGTCGTCTCGAGGGGACTGGACAACTCTTTCTTTGGTGTGCTCAGTTGTCTTGCTCCATGTTCTTCCACGCTTGTGTCTCGAACAACAGCTGGTCTTCCGTAGTCCGTTGATCTACATCGCCAGCCTTATCCACCTCCATGGTGACTACATCACCACCAATAGTTTCTTCGATCGCTTCTTCCTGACTTCAAAGATAGCCTTTTCGTAGGCCGAGTGTCGGACTCAGCTTTCTCCAATTCAGACACAAGTCTTCTTCTTTTGGGCTTAACAAGAGGAATTTCTTCCTCTTCAGCTTTTTCGATGGCTTCTGGCTCCACCATCTTTATCTTCTTCGCTACAGCTGGCTTACGAGGCACAACTGAGCGTTTCTTCTTACGACCAGAGAATGTGCAGATGTATACTTCTCGGTCTCAGCTGCATGGGCAGGTCTGGCTCGGCTCCAGGGGCAGGAGCTTCAGTGGACTTGGTTGCTGGGGCAGGCGCTTTCTTGGGATCGGCTACAGGGGCAGGAGCTTTCTTGGCTGCAGGGGCAGGTGCTGGCTTAGATGCAACAACTCTCTTCTTTTGAGTTGGCTTAGGAGAGAGAGATGGGGTTGTTGCAGTTGTGTCTTCCAGTACAAGATTAGCTGATTCACCCTCGTTGGTGTTCGCTCTTTGTGCATGCGCTTTCCTTTGAGCGCTAGAAAATTGGCCTTGAACACTTTCTTGTTGACATGGAAAGGCTTTCCACATCTCAAGGCAATTCCTTTTACCTCCATGAGATGGCCAATCACCAGGCCATATCCTAACGAGTCTCCGAATAGACCACCATCATTAATGGTCTTGTTGATCACGTTCTGACAGATACGGCTGAAAACAAACTCAGCCCAGTTAACTTTCTTTTCCTCCAATATCGCAGTCATCACCACCAGTTTAGTTCGAGATAGCTTATTAAAGCTACCAAACTTCATATCGACAAATTGGGACACTATGTCCATCAGCTTGTGGTAATATTCTTTTATAATAGCCTTTTAGATGTATAAACAGCCTTCGCAACTAACTTAGGCTTGGCGATTTCCCTCCAAGCAGCAGCTAAGTTAATGTCTTTCTCAGCTATTTCCTTCAATCCTTAAGAGGGTAGTTTGCGATTTCAAGAAGGTCAAGAACAATTATTTTAATGTCCTTGCTGTGGATAGAAGATTGAATCTCCCGCCGTGAACCTCCGCATTCACATAAAACATGGTAACTTTCTCGAGTAGGTATGAGTGTATTCTATTGTAAGAAAGTCTTTGAGACCGACTTCTATCTTTTCAAAGAATCTTCTTAACTAAGACCTTATCGCATCCCCTCGTTTTAAAGATACCTTCAAAGTCTACCACGATCCCGAGTGGATCTTCTTGATATCTTAACAAATTTGTATGAGGCGTCCATTTTCTTAGAAAATAATTGGTAGATAAAATGAAAAACTTTGCATTTAGACCTAGGGTTTTAGAACTTTCGGAGGGAGAAAACTTGATTTGCTTGCTAAAGACGAGAATGTTTGTGAGGAGAGAGAAAATAGGTTTTTTGGTTTTTAAGGGACGTGAGAGGACGGTTTTTAGAATTTGAAAAGGTTGATCAAAATCAATGGTCAAGATTGGACCTTTGAAACTGCATTAATTTTCCCGCATTAAATGCAGCAGATTTATATCCAATCATAGGCAAACTTGCTTTTGGTCCGACATCATAATTATGCTCGACGTAATCTCCAAAAACATTCCCGCCGCAAAAATGTTTGTGTTTTGTCACTTAGCTCATAAATAACTTAGTTTTCATCCAAAAGTGACTTGACTCGCTTCTCTCTTCACATAAGATTACTCACCGCAACACCTAACTCGATACAACCGATTTCTCATCTTGGCCGAAATTGAAATTTGCTAATTTTCATTTCTCTTCTTGACTCTCACTGATTGAGTCTTCTGAGTCTCCTAACTCAGCTCCATTAATCCTAACTCATTCTTAAGCTTTTCAAATCTTGATTCACATAGAGGTTTAGTGAATATATCACCTAACTCGCTAATCGCTTGAGATGTATTCGAAAGTGATGTCTTTCTTTTCAACATTATCCCTTATAAAATGATATATGACATCAATGTGTTTTGTTCTTGAATGCAACAAATGGATTCTCGAGTATTTGCAATAGCACTTGTATTATCACACATAATTGGAATTTCTTTTTCTCATTACCATAGTCTCTCGCTTGTTGTCTCATCCAGAGAACTTGGGCACAGCAGCTTCCCGCAGCTATATACTCTGCTTCAGCTGTGGATGTAGCTATTGAGTTTCGTTTCTTGCTGAACCAAGAAACCAATCTATTTCCATGCTTCGGACAAGTACCTGATGTATTCTTCATGCCCACTCTACATCCAAAGATAGTCCGAGTCCGAGTAGCCTACCATCTTCAATCCTCCATCCTTTGATACAGAGCCAACTTCTTGGCATCCCTTCAAATACCTTAGATTCTCTTAGTTGAAGTCATGTGATCGTTTTTTTGGTGTTGATTGAAATCTATCACATACACCTACAAAGAAAGGTGATGTCTGCTTTCGCTTGTCGTTAACTGAGCAATGATCCAATGAGGGCTCTATATCCGGTTTGATCAACAACTTTGCCATCCGTGCATCCATATCCATCTTGATTGAAGTGTTCATAGGAATCTTCATCAAGACTTTTCTTATAAACCAAATTTCTTCGTTAAATCTCCTCCGTATACTTGGTTTGACTTATGAAAGTTCCATCTTTCCTTTGCTTGACTTGAAGTTCTAAGAAGAAAGACAGCTCTCCCATCATGCTCATTTCAAACTTCCCTTGCATGAGATTTGAGAACTTATCACACAGCTCTTTGTTTGTGGATCCAAAGATGATATCATCCACATATATTTGAACAAACAGTATGCTCTCTCCATCTTGAATTCTGAAGAGTGTTCAATCAACGTTTCCTTTGGTTTATCCATTGTCAATTAGAAATCATGACAATGTGGCATACCATGCTCTTGGTGCTTGTTTCAATCCATACAATGCTTTCTTGAGCTTGTACACTTTGTCTTCAATAGTTTTCTGCTCAAAACCTGGAGGTTGTTCCACATAGACTTCTTCTTCTAAAAGTCCATTCAGAAATACACTCTTCACATCCATTTGATACATAATGAGGTTCTTGTGTGCAGCATAAGCAAAAAACTTCCTTATTGCTTCCAATCTGGCAACAGGAGCCAAGGTTTCATCAAAATCTATACCTTCCTCTTGGCAATACTCTTTGTCTACCAATCTTGCTTTATTTCTAACTACAGATCCTTCTTCATTAATCTTGTTCCTGAATACCCACTTAGTACAAATGACATTTTGGTGAGTAGGCATTTGAACTAATTCTCATACTTTGTTTCTCTCAAACTGATTCAGCTCTTCCAGCATAGCCTGAATCCAATGTGTATCATCTAATGCTTGAGATACATCTTTAGGCTCTATTTGGGAAATAAAACAAGTGAACATAGCTTCATGTTGAACTATGGATCTTGTTCTTATGCCATCTCTAACATCTCCAATTATTAATTCAGGTGGATGTTCTCTCAGCCATCTCACGCCTGGTTAGAGTAAGTCTCATTGGATTCACCGCCTTGCAACGAGTTGTCTTGAGCAGCCTTCTTCATCATCATTCACCGCAGACCTTCCACTGCCTTTGATAATTAGCTATCTCATCATCTTCGGGTTGAATGCTCTCACATCCGCATCAACATTGTGACTCTTCTCGCATAGTTGGCTGATTTTGCTACTCAGCCTAACTCATCTATGTCTTCTCCGTTTACATTCCGCTCATCAAATACCACATGGACAGACTCTTTATGTGATCATAGTCCTCTTGTTTAGCACTCTATAGGCTTTACTTTCAAATGAGTATCCCAAAAAGATACCTTCATCGCCTTTTAAGATCAAAAGCTTTCAAGTTGTCTTTTGCCATTATTGTGGATGAAGCACTTACATCCAAATATCTTAAAATATCCAACATTTGGCTTTCTCCCCGTCCAAATCTCATTGGGAGTCTTGGTTAATTTCCTATTAATCATGCATCTATTTTGAGTATAGCATGCAAAGATTTAGGCTTCAAATTAAAATCTCTTAGTAATCCAAATTTTCAAATAACATTGTCCAAGTCGCTTTTGAGGGTTCTGCTTTCTTCTTTCACTACTCCATTCTCACAGGGAGTTCTAGCCGACAACTTATGAGCAATACCATTTTCAACACAACACCGAGTTATAAACCCATTGACAAACTCGCTTCTCCCCGTCATATCTTATCTTTATAATGGTTTGACTATTCTCATTCTCAACTCTTCTCAATGCAAATGAGGCAATTTCTCTTTAGATTTCCTTCTTTTACACATGAAAATTATCCATGTATATCTTGAGTAATCATCTACCACAACTAAGGTGTACTTCTTTTCCACTGATGCTAGCCGTTCAACAGACCAAATAAATCCATATGCTACAGATGCAATATCCTTGTTGAAGAAGGACTTGGCTTGTCCTCAAGGATGACTTGATTTGCTTTCCCATCCGACATGCATCACAAATGCTTTCTTTCTTGTATACTCGAGTCGCAATCCTTCTACAAGATGACTCCTTGAAGCTTGTTGATTTTCTTGAAGTTCAGACTCACCTTCTTGTGCCACAACCAACTTGATTCTACAGACTTATGCCAAAGACATGTGCTTGGTGTAGCAACTTGACCAATACACTACATACATATTTTTTTTGCCTTGTTCATTGTAGCACAATCTTATTTGATTTGACAAACTCTCATATTCAATCCCACATTATAGACTTTGTCATAGAGTTGGTTGATGCTAAGTAGATCGAAATTGAGACCTTCAACATATGCAACATTTGTGATCTCCAGTCCATTTTTCCTTATGGTGCGTTTGATTTCCCCCGAGCATCATTTCCTCCAAATATGACTTTTGCACCTTTGATTTCCTTGACTTTGATAGATTTTTCTTGTTTCCTGTCATATGTCTCGAAGAACCACTATCCATGTACCAGGTTCAGCTATTCCTTCAACCTGCTATCAAGGAAATTAATTTTTAGGTACCCATACTTGCCTGGGTCCTGGGGGGTTAGTGCTATAAGATGCTCCAACCAACCTATAGCTAGATTATCTGACTCTAAGAGGTTTCCATCTATCAGTTCCATAATCATAATGCATATTAGCAAATTGCTGGGGGGTTTTAGGATCATACAGATGTCTCTAGTGTCTGTATGCATGTGTATTTGTTTGAGCATTTTCTTTCTTGGGTAATAGTGAAATTTTTGTGCTTGATGGGTGTTGTGCCTGAGGTTGAGGTATTTGCCATTTTGTCTTGTATCCCATAGGTCTTTTCTGATATCTCACTTGGTTGTTCCAATCAGCTTGGTTTGGATAGTTTCTACCATTCCCATCATATGAATTTCTTTGTTGAAATCTCTTGGTTTTTGGTAGCTCTGTTTAGCTTTCACAGAGTATTTTTTTGTTAGAGTTTGTTGATGGACTTTTCTAAATTTCTTTTCGCTTGTCCTTTCAAAGATACTCTCATCAAGCTTCTTTCCTTTGCCCATGTATCCAAGGCCAATATGATTTTGATTGTGTTTAGTGTGGGTGTTGGTGCAACATATGGTGTTTTAGGTTTTGACTCCCTCATTTCTTGAGGATCCTTTCTCCAAAATCACTCTGTGTTTTTGACTATGCACAAAGGAATTGAATCATATGCATGTCTTATCTCCACACTCTTTTTGACTCATTATAAGTTCATCCAATTATTTGATACTTTTGTAAATGAGGCAATCACATTTTTAAGATGTCTCTCTCTCTTTTTCAAGAAGAACTAACTCGCTTGAATATTAACATTTTCATCCTTCAAATTTGTATTCTCATCACCTATTTGACTTAGAGCACTCAGCTCCTTAGTCACCGTGAGTTTTGGCATTTAAATTGGTTGTTTTCCTCGCTTAAAAGTGTGTGTGAGGTTTTAATGTGCTCAAAGTCTTTCATCAATTTACCTAATGAATCATAAAGATCAATGGGTGAGGAAGTGTTTGTGTCACTATCACTATCACTTGAATCGAATGAGATGAGTTGGAGTGTACCTCATCTTCTTGGTTTTGTTCTTTGGCCATGAGGCGGATCAAAGCCTTTTCCTCGTGTCACTTTGGTAGTAACATCGTTGTCCGAGTCTCATTTTCTTTTCACTGATGGTTCAAGAAATAGCCCCGGCAGCCAACATGGCTTTCTTCTTTTCTTGTCTTCTTCCCCTCAAGACTCTTCTTTCCTCTTCATTTATATATTTGTTGATCCGTTAATAGGAATAGTCAACAATAATGTGTCCTGTTGTCTCAGCCCAACACAAGCCTTTCGCCGATATCAAAGACTCGATTATCGCCTCTCGATAGTCGCTCTTTGATGTTCACTCTCTTGGGTGGCCTGTCCTCCCCGCTTTGGAAGGTCCCGAATGTCTTCTAGAAGTTTCACCTTTGTTTCTTTTATAGTTCTTATTAAAGAACTTGTTGAACCTCTTTACCATGAGAGCAATCTCCTCTTGGTCAATTGTTTCTTTTGCTCACCTTTCTTTCCTTCATCGCCATTAGTGCACTGCTTTGGGCACAAATTGCCTCCTCTTGCTCTTTTCTTCTCACCAAATTTATAAGCTTTGAAATCTGAGAACAACTCATGATTTGATGTTTTGGAGAGGTCCATGGAGTGTCTCGGGCCATGACTTTCGCTTTCCCATTCAATTGGGAGGGCTCTTAACATCTTCATGCACATCTCTTTTTGAGTGTACTCCTTCCCACGAAATAAAGCTCATTTGTGATTTCAAGAATTTGGCATCCAAATTGATCCAGACTCTCACCGCAAAGATTTTAAAATTTTCATATTTTTGAACAAAGAATCGTTAGTTTATTTTCTTTTATTTGTTCAGATCCTTCACAAATCAGGG
Organism: Rehmannia glutinosa; assembly: GCA_016081115.2. Taxonomy (NCBI): domain Eukaryota; kingdom Viridiplantae; phylum Streptophyta; class Magnoliopsida; order Lamiales; family Orobanchaceae; genus Rehmannia; species Rehmannia glutinosa. The sequence goes on along the minus strand of JABTTQ020002356.1, from coordinate 123,974 downwards.
TTAGCTTATCCTGCATTTCTTTGATCGATTTGCATGATTTGACTTTATTGAACATAGCCTTGTCCAATGTTTTGTAGAGGATGTCCTTGAAACATTGTCAAGATTGTATCACTTCCTATCCTCATTTGTCCATTCACAAATAAGTGGTTTCTCAACCATAGCAGGTCAGCTCACGCAACATCTTCTCCTTCACCTGTGAGGTGCTCTTCTCACATCGTGTTGACCTTGAATATTTGTAGTGGCTCATCTTCTATCACTAGCCACATTTCATCGTGTAAGGCCGATAGGTGAGCCTACATGCGATTTTTTCCACCATCAAACTCTTCTACAAAGGAACATGGGAATACGAGTTAGATTAGCCTCCATGATAATAACTTTGCTTTTGAAATAAAAGCTTTGAAAACACAAGTGTTATATCTTTTGAAAAAGATTTTGATCCATTCAAAGAACTGGTCACGGAAGTCTCAATGAACCAACCGCTCCGATACCCAGTAGGTCCCAAGGGGTGTGTTGTATGTTTTAGAATGGGGGTTGAATAAACCTTACCAACTTTTCGAATTTAGTCCTTTAAAATTTCAACAGAGTTGACTCTAATCAGCTAAGTCCTTGGGGGACAGCTAGGTTGGCTTACTTCAAAGAAAGTTACCCACTCAACGACTGATCGAAATGCTTGATAGTATAACTCACCGGTCAACTAACACTTAACTTTTTAGTTGATTTGGGTTTTGTTCAGCGGAAGACTTAACACCCTTGATAATTTTAAACGTGTTTTTAACACTTGTTCTTAGCAATGTTATAATCAGCTAGGTTAGCAATAAAACTTAAACAATAGATATAAAGTAAGTTGGTGAAAATAAAATTCTGTAAGTAAATGACATAAGCAAATTTTATCGTGGTTCGAGTATGGGGTAATTCCTCTAATCCACTCTTCTCCAACTCCTAGAGGACTCCACTAAGTAAAAGACTAGGTTACAAAGTACTTCTTAGTTAGAGAAAACCTTGATCACACAGTTGGCTTCTCCTAGGACTCAGCTTCTGCATAAGATAGCTCCCTTGCTACTTCAGCTCCCTTTGAACTCTTAGAATTGATCACACAGCTTTCCAACGAGCTCAAATCTTCTGGTTCGACCTTGAACCTTACTACAGCTCCTTCAAGCTTGGAGAGTAGACCCCTTAAGTTCTTAAAATTGTATCATCTTCAACTGGATGAAGTATTCTTTCCTTCACTGAGTGTGTTGGATCGAGTTCCTTCGAATTTAGGCTTGAGGAATATCTTAGTAAGCTTGAGAGAATGTTTGTAGGTTTTCTTGCTTGCTTTTTGAAAATTCGTCGTGCTTGGTCATATATCTCTCATTTGCTTCCTCAGCCTTTTATAGTGGTCATTTGAAAATTTGCCCGTTGAAGAGATAGGCTATTTTTCAATGAGAATTCTTGTTTGTTGGCTTGTCTTTTCTTGACTTGCAGCTTGTGATGGTGACATTTCCTCGTATTAAATGATGTCTGCAGCTTTTCAGGGCCTGTCACAAGCTCAATGTTTCCCATTCGCTTATTCCTTTTGCACGCTTCCTCGAGGAGCACTTTAAGACATGGCAAAGATGGACATATTACTAATTTAAGTAATATCATTCACTTCTATGCAACGAATTAATATCACGACTTGCCTCGATAGCCGCCTTTACCCCCTTTGACTTGAGTCACTCCAACCTTTAGGATGACTCAACCGCTTCAACTGGTAGACTTGGCTCTTTATTGACTTGATTGTCACTTTTTAACCTTTACTCGCTTGTCCTCACCGGATCTCCTTTAGTTGAGTCTCGTGTCTTTCATCTTAACTACACTAGTCGACACACACCGGTTTTCACTTTAGTCTTCGCTGACTCTTGTATTCTTCAACATAGCTGGCTTCACTCAGCCCATCTAGTCCTATCTATTACAAAATAGAAAAACAAGAAAAATGGGGTGCCAACATCCTATTCTAAGTTTTACATGGTATCATCAAAATCTAATAATAAATTTCCTAACACTTGCTAAAAACAAGTGTTGAAAACAAGTTTAAGACACCAAGGGTGAAAAGTCTTCCGCTGAACAAAACCAAATCAACTATAAAGTTAAGTGTTAGCGACCCAAACAGGAGTCGATGCTACAACAGAGCCCGCACTGCTATGGTTGAAAAGCCACGTTGTGAATGGACCAATGAAGACAAAAAGATAAAACCTTGATAATGTTGCCAAGGACATTCTTTACAAGACTTTGGATAAGGCTATGTTCAACAAAGTCAAATCAAGCAAATCAGCCAAAGAAATTTGGGATAAACTAACCTTAATCTGTGAAGGATCTGCACAGATAAAGGAAAATAAATTAACTGTTGCAGTCCAAAACTTTGAAAATTTTAAAATGCTTGCAGGTGAGAGTCTGGATCAGCTGGATGCCAGATTCACAGAAATTACAAATGAGCTTTCAGCTCTTGGAAATGAGTACACTCAAAAGGAGATGTGCATGAAGATCCTACGATCCCTCCCAGCTGAGTGGGAAATGAAGGTCATAGCCCTGAGACTTTCCATGGACCTCTCCAAAATATCAAATCATGAGCTATTCTCAGACCTCAAAGCATATGAGTTTGGGCTGAGAAGAAAGGAGCAAGAAGAGATAGTTATGCCCAAGACAGTTGCACTGTTGGCCAATGAAGGGAAGAAAGTTGAGCCAAAAGAAACAATAGACCAGGAGGAAATTGCCCTTATGGTGAAAAGATTCAACAAGTTCTTCAATAAAAACTACAAAAAGAAGAAGGGTGAATCCTCCAGAAGACACTCAGCACCCTCCAAGGCAAGGGAGGACAGGCCACCCAAGAGAGTTGAACATCAAAGAGCTGACTATCAGAGAGTTGATAATCAGAGAGCTGAGAGAGCTGACTTGCAGAGAGCTGAAAACCTGTGTTGGAACTGCAGACAACCAGGAAATTTTGCTGTTGATTGTTCTTATGCACCAGTCAACAAGTATAGAAATGAAGAGTATAGAAGAGTCTTCAGAGAAAGAAGACAATAAAAGAAGAAAACCATGTTGCTGATGAGACTGCTAAACCAGCCAACTGCAAGGAACCAGTAGACTCGGATAGTAGTGAAGAAGACTACTCAAGTGACACTGAGGAAGAGCCCTTGATCTGCCTCATGGCCAAAGAACAAGATCAAGAAGATGATGTACACTATAACTCATCTCATTTTGTAGGGAAATTTATTGTTTAGATTTTGATGAATGCCATGTAAAACTTAAACTAGAAAGTTGGCACCCCATTTTCCTTGTAATTTGTATTGTAATAGATAGGGAATAAGCTGAGTCAAGTCAGTTATGCCTGGAAATACAAGAAGTCAACTGAAGACTGAAGTGAAGGCTCCGCTGAGGAATAGCTGAGTATAGGCAAGAAGAAGAGTCAAGAACTCGATGATGGTGTATCACCGAGGAATGCTTATATGATGAATCAAGGAAGTCAACTCAAGGAGCCAAGTCTCAAGTTGAAGTGACAGATGAGTCATCCAATGTTTGGAAGCTAACTCAAGTCACCTGTGGAATAATAGACTGCAGTCAAGTCAAGACAACTGAACGAGATCCGTTGATGAAAGTCAAGAATGTTACTCAGAATAGTAACCTGTTAAAGTTGTCAGAGATAAAGTATTAGTTCCAAATGCAAAAGAAACAAACCAATGGGAAGCATCGCACTGTTGTCGAAACGCCGCAATGCCGCAAGACATTAAATACAAGGAAATGTCAACATCAAGATCGCAACAAGACAAGCCAACGAACACAAGTGACTTTTAAAAATCAGCCTATCTCTTCAACGAGCAGATTTTTGAGAGTTCACTATAAAATGCTTTGAGGAATCTCATTGAGAAAAGGTAACTAACTACGAATGAGCAAGCAATATTCAAATCAGAACTCCGCAAAATATTCTCAAGTTGTTCAAGCAAAATCCTCAAGCCTAAATCTCAAGGAAATCGATCTAACACAAAGCTATGAAGGAAAGACAACTTCAAACTGTTGAAGAGGAAACTTTTGAAGAATTAAAAGAGGTCTACTTTCCAAGGAGTATTGTAGGAAGGTTCAAGGTCGAACCAATCTCAAGTTATTGAGGGCTTCGTGATCAAATCCAAGAAGCTTGAGAAAGTGAGTCAAGTACCAAGGCAATTTGCCCTGAAGAAGCTAGTCGGACGAGAAGCCACCAGACTAAGGCATCTCCGTGATCGAGTCTTCCCTCCGAAACCTTATCACAAAGAAAGTTAAGGTTTAGACTAAACAAATTGAGTTATTCTATCAACAAATTTATCGAGTCTGCTGAGTGGCTAACTCTCACGATTAACTAACTTAGTTGTCCTCAAGGACTTAGTTGTGTATTAACTCGTAATAATTTTAAAATGACTAAAATCGAAAAGTTGGTAAGGTTTATTCAACCCCCTTCTAAACCTTACTTACACCCCTTGGGACCTACACATTCAGATTCTAGTGATAGTGATAGTGACACAAACACTTCATCACCCACACATCTTTATGATTCAATTGGCAAAATGATGAAAGACTTTGATCACATCAAGACCTAACACACACTAATAAATGAGGAAAACAGCCAGCTTAAATGCCAAAACTCACAGCTGACTAAAGATATGAATACTCTAAGTCACATAGCTGATGAGAATACAAAGCTGAAGGCTGAAAATGCCAAGATCCAAGCAGAGTTAGCTACTACTGAAAAGAGAGAGAAAGATCTCAAAAATGTAATTACTTCATTTACAAAGGCATCCAAATCATTGGATGAACTTAATGACTCAAAAATAGTGTGGAAACAAAACAGTAAATGATTTAATTCCATTGTGCATGCTCAAGCTCCCAGAGTGATTTTGGAAAAAGGATCCTCAAGTAATGAGGGAGTTCAAAATTCCAAAACACCATATGTTGCACCAACACCCACACCATTACACAATCACAATCATATTGGAAGATTCGTATGCATGCTCATCTATCAGCTTTGCACGATGAAATGTGGCTTGTGATAGAGGATGGGCCATTGCAAATACTTAAAGTCAATATTGCTGTAAGAAGAGCACCTCCACCAAGGAGAGGAAGTTCGCAATGAAATGGACTAATGAACATAGAAAGAGATATAACCGGACAATGTGGCCAAGAATATTCTCTACGAGACGTTGGACAAGGCGATGTTCAACAAAGTCAAGTCATGCAAATGAGCCAAAGACATCTGGGATAAGCTAACCCCGATTTGGGAAGGATCGTAATGATTAAAGAGAACAAACTAATCGTTGATGTTCAAAAATTTGAAAATTATAAAACGCTTACGCTTGAAAGTCCGAGCACTGGATGCCGATTCACCGAGATAACAAATGAGCCTTCTACTCTTGGGAAATAGTACACTCGTAAAGAGATGTGCATGAAGATACTAAGAGCCCCCTCCCAAATTGATTGAAATGAAGGTCATGGCCCTAAGACACTCAATGGACATCTCAAAGACATCGAATGATGAGCTATTCTCGCACCTCAAAGCCTATGAGTTTGAGCCGAGAAGGAAAGAGCAAGAGGAAACAACAGCACTCTTGGCCATTGAAGGAAAGAAAGTGAGCCAAAGGAGACCATTGACTAGGAGAAAATTGCCCTCATGGTAAAGAGATTCAACAAGATCTTTAACAAGAACTACAAAAGAAACAAGGGTGAAACCTCCAGAGACATTCAACACCTTCCAAGAGAGATGAACATCGAGAGCCGATAATCAAAGAACCGAGAGAGCCGATCGAGAGCCGAAAAACCTCGTGTTGGAATTGCGGACAACCAGGATATTTTGCTTTGTTGATTGTACCTATCTACCACCAACAAATATAGAAATGAAGAAGAAAGAGGAGTCTTCAGGAAAGAATACAAGAAAAGAAGAAACCCATGTTGGTTGGGTTTGAGATCACGAGCCACCACATGCAAAGAAGCATCGACTTGGATAGCAAAGAAGCCGACTATTCAAGTGAATACGATGAAGAGGCTTTGATCCGCCTCATGGCTAAAAACAAGATCAAGAAGATGAGGTACATTCTAACTCATCTCATTCTGATTCAAGTGATAGTGATTGTGATACACACACTTCATCGCCCACAGATCTTTATGATTCATTAGGTAAAATGATGAAAATTTTTGAACACATTAAAACCTCACACACACTTTTGAATGAGAAAAACAGCAAGCTTAAAAGCCAAAACTCACAACTGACAAAAGAGCTGAGTACTCTGAGTCACATAGCTGATTAGAATACTAAGCTGAAGGTTGAAAATGCCAAGATCTTAGTAGAGTTGGTTGCTACTTAGAAAAGAGAAAAAGATCTTAAAAATGTGATTGCCTCATTTACAAAAGCATCCAAATCATTGGATGAACTTATTATGAGTCAAAAAGAGTGTGGAGACAAGACAATCATAGGATTCAATTCCTTTGTGCATAGTCAAACTCCAATAGTGATTTTGGAAAAAGGATCTTCAAGCAATGAATGAATCGAAAAACCCAAAAGACCATATGTTGCACCAACATCCACACCAAAACACAATCACAATCATACTGGACTTGGTTATAAGGGAAAAGGAAAGAAGCCAAGAGAGTATCTTTGAAAGGACAAATTGCGAGAAGAAATTCGACAGGTCCATCAGCAGACTCCTAACAGAAAATACTCTGTAAGAGATAAACAGAGCTACCAAAAGCCCCATAAATTTCATCAAAGAAATACATATGATGGGAATGGTAGAAATTATCCAAACCAAGCAAATTGGAATAACCATGTGAAATATCAGCAAAGACCTATGGGATACAAGCCAAAATGGCAAAGACCTCAACCTCAGCAAAGGTCATTCCCAAGGCAAAAGATTTATTATCAGCTCCTCATGCACCCATGCACTACACTAAGAAATTCCACAACTACCCCAAGAAAGCGATTGCTAAAAACAAACACACAAGCATACGATAAAAGAGACAAGCTTGTATGATCCTAAAATCCCAAGCAATTTGCTAATGTGCATTATGGTATCGATAGATGGCAACCTCTTAGAGTCGATCATCTGCTATAGGTTGGTTGGAGCATCTTATAGACTAATCCCCAGACCCATGCAAGTATGGATACCCCAAAACTAATTTCCTTGATTGAAGGTTCAAGGAATAGCCGAGTGCCATAAAACCTGGTACATGAATAGTGGTTGTTCCGGACATATAACATGGAATAAAAGAAATCGGTCAAGATTCAAGGAGATCATTGGTGCGAAAGTCATATTTGGAGGAAATAAAGCTCCAGGAGATCAAAGGCACAGGATCCATCATGAAGAATGGATCGAGATCACAGATGTTGCATATGTTGAAGGCCTCAACTTCAACCCGTTAAGCATCGCCGAACTTTGTGACAAAGGCTACAATGTTGGATTCAACATGGGGACATGCCAGATCAAGGATGATGAATCTAATGAAATTGTGCTACAAGGAACAAGTCAAAATAATATGGATGTAGTTGATTGGTCTCATCGCTACACCAAGCACATGTCTCGCTAGCAAGGAGTATAGCCGAATCCACTTGGTTGTGGCATAAGAAGCTAAGTCACTCAATTTCAAGACAATCAACAAGCTTGCAACAAGTCATCTTGTGGAAGGATTGCCCGAATAAGTGTACAAGAAAGAAAGTATATGTGATGCATGCCGATGGGAAAGCAAATCAAATTATCATTCAATGATAAGATAAGTCCCTTATCAACCAGGATATTACATCCATTGCATATGGATTTATTTGGTCCTTTGAGATAGCTAGCATCGTTGGAAAGAAATACACCTTAGTGGTGGTGGATGACTATTCAAGATATACATGGACAATCTTCATGTGTAAAAAAAAAAGGAGACACCGCAAAAATGCCTTAGCCGATGAGAAGAGTTCGAATGAGAGAAGAGTCAAACCATTATAAAGATAAGATGTGACAGTGAACCGCATTTGTCAATGGGATTAAAACTCGGATTGTGTTGAAAATGGTATTGCTCATGAATTATCAAGATCAAGACTCCACAAACAGAACGGAGTAGCTGAAAGAAGAAATCAACTCTCAAGAAAGTTGACCGACAATGTTAGTCAAGGATTGCCTAAGAGATTTTAAGTCAAGCCATAAACACAACATGCTATACTCGAATAGATGCATGATTAATAGACAATTAAACAAGACTCTATATGAGATTTGGATTGGGGGAAAGCCAAATGATGGATATTTCAAGATATTTGATGTAAATGTTTCATCCACAACAATGAAAGGACAATTTGAAGGTTGTTGATGCTAAAGTTGATGAAGGTATCTTTTTGGGATACTCAAAGAGTAAAGCTTATAGAGTCTTTGAACAAGAGGATTATGGTCATAGAAGAGTCTATCCATGTGGTGTTTGATGAGCCAAATGTGAATGGAGAAGACATTGATGAGTTAGTCGATAAGCAAAATTAGCCAACTATGCGTAAGAGTCCTTATGTTAAAGCGGATGTGAGAGAACTCAACCCCGATGATGATGAGATAGTCAATCTCAAAGACAACCTAAGGTCTGCAAACAATGATGATGAAGAAGCTGTCGTAACAACTTAGATGCAAGACGGTGAATCCAAGAGACTTACTCCAACCTGATGTGAGATGGCTGAGAGACCATCCACCTGAGTTAATCATTGGAGACGTTAGAGATGGAATAAGAACCAAATCCAGAGCACAAAGATGAAGCAATGTTCACTTGTTTTATTTCCCAAATAGAGCCTAAAGATGTGTCTCAAGCATTGAAGACACACATTGATTCAGTGCCATGCAAGAAGAGTCAATCGCTTTGAAAGAAACAAAGTATAGGAATTAGTTCAAAGGCCAACCCACCAAAATGTTATTGGTACTAAGTGGGTATTCAGAAACTAGATGAATGAGGAAGGATTTGTTGTCAGAAATAAAGTAAGATTGATATCCAAAGGGTATTGCCAAGAAGAAGGTATAGATCTTGATGAAACCTTTGCTCATGTTGTCGATTGAAGCAATAAGGATGTTTCTTGCTTATGCCGCACATAAGAACTTCACCGTATATCAAATGGATGTGAAAAGTGCATTTCTCAATGGACTGTTAGAAGAACAAGTCTATGTTCAACAACCTCCAGGTTTTGAGTAGAAAACTATTGGAGATAAAGTCTACAAGCTCAAGAATGCATTGTATAGATTGAAACAAGCACCAAGAGCATGGTATGATACATTGTCTCGCTTTCTAATTGACAATGGATTCACCAAAGGCAAGGTTGAAAAACACTCTTCTCTAGATTCAAGATGGAGAGAGTATATTGTTTGTTCAAATATATATGGATGATATCATCTTCAATCCACAAACAAAGAGCTATGTGACATGCAAGTTCTCAAACCTCATGCAAGGAAATTTGAGATGAGCATGATGGGAGAGTTGACTTTCTTCTTTTGACTTCAAGTCAAGCAATTGAAGGATGAAACCTTCATAAGCCAAACCATGTACATCAGAGACTTAATGAAGAAATTTGGTATGGAAGAAAAATCATCAGTGAAGATTCCTATGAATACATCATCAAGATGGACATGGATGCGGATGGCAAAGTCATTGATCAAACAAGATATAGAGCCCTCATTGGATCTTTGCTCTACTTAACAAAGCGAAGCCGCCGACATCACCTTTGTAGTAGGTGTATGTGCTAGAATTCAATCGCACCAAAAAGAGAATCACATGACTGCGCAATAAAGAATCCTTAGATATTTGAAGGATGCCAAGAAGTTGACTTATGGTATATAAATGAAGGAGGATTCAAGCCGGTAGATTGCTCCTGACTTAGATTATCTTTGGATGTAGATTTGACAGAAGAGTACATCAAAAGTGTTTTGATACATGTTTTTATCTTAATTTTGATGATTTTATTTTATCACCAAAACAATGTTTTTAAAGGTTGTCCAAATACTCCTAAATGATTTAAAATGTTTTTAATATTTTCCTGAGTATTTTCTCAAAGTTTATTTTCGTCTATATTGACAACGCTTTTAATGATTTTACGTTATATCGGTTTTCACTCTCAAACGATGTTTCTAAATGTTGTCCTAAATACTTCCGATCGGTTTAAAATGTTTTTACTAAATTTTCGGAGTATTTCTTGAGTTTTATTTTCGACACAAATTGGACAATATTTTACGTCTCGACCGCGGCCGCTCTATAGGGCAACCCATACCAAGATGTTTTTAGAAACAAAAATGAGACGGAAAGAAAAAAAGCAGGTCGACCGGCCGCTTCTCAAGGCGTCGACCGGCCGACGGCCGGCCGCCAGGGGTCGACGGTACTGCAAGTTTCGCTTTTGAAACAGAACAAAACCTTGCATTTTTGAAACAAGAGGGACCGGTTGAAACAGGGTCGACCGGTCAAGCCTACGCGACCGGCCGCCTGTTGTATTTTTCAAAGTGTTCTCTTTAACTCTTATCTCTCGTGCGACCGGCCGCCCTATGTATTGACAAAGAAAAATATGACCGTTTGACAACACATTTCCTTAAATTGTGGGATTGATTTCTAACAGCTATATTCTTGATTTTAATTGTATTTTTCTGTAGATTTTCAATCCCCAAGAGGAGCCTATGCTTGATCAATCATCTCCTATAAATAGAGGAAGTTTTGGAGCAACCAATACAACAATTGAGAGACAACACAACAAGATACACTTCAAGCAAACACTTGGTCTTTCATTGTCTTATTTCTTGTTGTAATTTTGCCTAGCTATTCACTTTCACATTCTTGAGGTCTAGGCTATTCTTGATTACACTTTGCACTCAAATTGTATTATCAATTATCGAGTTGTAATCTTGAATTTGGGTAATCATTCAACACAAGATATCCTTGTGAGTGTTCTTGTGGTAAGAACACATTTGGGTGATCTAGGTGTTAGGTGTAAGAAGATTGTGGTAATCTTCTAGTTGAGGTGTTGAAGAATTTGGTATTCTTCAAGGTTGAAGATTGTGGTAATCTTCACAAGGTGCATTGAAGGAAGATTGTGGTAATCTTCAAAGGAGATTGTGGTAATCTTCAAAGGTGGTGTTAAAGAAGAGTGTGGTGCTCTTCAAGGTGTTGTAAGTTGAATTTGTATTAATTTTGGTAATTAATAAAATTCTTTTTTCTTTTTCAAAATCCATCCCTGATATACTTTGGGGTGGTAGAGGATTAGGCCCTAGGTGGGTTGAACCTCTTTAAATCGACGTGTGTTGTTTACATTCCGCACCTTATTATTGTGTTTAAGCATTCGGTTTGAAAAAGAGGGCGAAAACGAAGATGGAGATAATCTATTCACCCCCTCTCTAGATTATCGTAGCCGCTGACTTACAAGTGGTATCAAAGCCAAACTCTTTGGCAAGCTCGCTTTCACATCGCGAGTGAAGAGAAACGATCGTCGGCTACGAACGAAGCTCACCTTTCCTCAGACCTCCACCACCAAGCCACCTCGGTTTGATTCCAAAAATTTTATATTTTGGAAAGAAAGAATGGAATGCTACTTACAAAGTTGCGGGTTCGACATTTGGAACACCGTCATTAATGGAGAATCCATTCCAACGAAAGATATACCATATACCTCAAAAGGCTTCAAAGAGCTCAATGATGAAGAGAAGAAAATCATCTCCTTAAACGGTAAGGCTTTAAATATTTTATATTGTTCATTTACTAATTTAGAATATGAACATATTGTAGGAATAAAGTCGGCACATGGAGTATGGCAAAATTAGAAGCCATCTATGAAGTATATGCAAATAAAAGGAGCAACTCAAAAGCATCTACTTCTCAAATGGATACAACATCAAATCCAACAATATGGGATGAGCCTCTTACAAATTCCGATGATGAAGCCGAAAAATGTCTTATGGGCATCGAAGAAGAAAACAAGGTAAGTTCTAAACCCTCTACTTCTTATGACAATGAATTGCAAAATGAATATAGTGATTTGCAAAATGATTATGATGAACTACAAGATGAATTCCAAAACTTACTTGTTAAATACAAAAATTTGAAAAAGGAATTCAATGTTTTGAAAAATGATAAGGATAGTTTATTTACTTCATATGAATCACTATCATGTGCTCACACCACCACACTTGACAAGGTTAGAAACCTTGAAAAAGAAAATAGTACTCTTGTTGAGAATATTGAAGGCATGAAAAGGATTTAGCTAAATCCAACTTGAGTACCAATGATATGACCGATATTGTTGATTATTATGATAATTCAAACTAGAACATGATCATAAGTTTAATGTTGTCAATCATATGAAAAAGGATCAAGTCACTATGCACATTGGTCATTATGCCCCTAGAATTACAACTTGTTTTTATTGTGGCAAAAGGGTCATACGGCTAATTCTTGTCGGGCTAGAAATAGCTCTAAATATTGTTGGAGACCTAAAAGTCTCAAAGCTAATCTTAAAGGACCCAAACACATGAGGGTACCACAAAACAATGTGCTATTAGGTACCCTAAGGCAAAGCAAAAATCGGAGAAAATTCATGCCACCAAGAAAACATCAAATGAACGTTTCATTTGATCAAAGAAGAACTACTTCTCAACAAAGCCAATTTCCAAGAAGAACGATAATCAAAAATGGGAAGAACACAATCCTTGAAACGGCAAAGACATCATCAACAAGATGATTTTCAAAGAAGAAGAAACCATCAACCATGGGAAGGTAACAAACCTTGAAATGGAGTAATCAAGGAAGTCATCATCAACAAAGTGACTTCCAAATGGGAAGATATCATCATCAACAATGGGAAAGACACAACCCATGGAAACGGCGAAATTGGTAAACCGTATCTCCCCATTTATATATGCATTTTATTTCTTTTAATTATATGCATGTTTTTAATTGTGTCTTAATTGCAAAATGATCTTTCAAGTTTTTTTTTTTAAAATAGGTCTCTTATATATTTATGAGTTTCAATATTTTTAAAAGAGACCTTGCATGTTTTTCTATAAACTTTTGAGCTTTTCATTAGACTTATGTGGCTTATTACCTCTTATGAAATCTTATAGCATAAGCTCTTTTTGTTATCTCATATTTTTTGCCTACACTTGAATTTTCTATGCATATGTTGTCTAAGAATTGTGTAGGATACACACTTCATACTCATTGGCTATTACGTCATCAAGTTTCTTAAACCATCGAGAATCTTTCATATATGGCTCCTCCAAGAAATTCCACCGATCAAAATCCCACTTCTAAGAGAAGAAAGGGGCGGAGAGGGTACTTCGAGAAATCGCGAGACGGCCGGTAACAAAGGGATATTCGAGCGCTCAAAGAAATGTGGATCAAGAAGGTGATGATGTTCAAAATCCCATTCTCTCTCGGGCCCAAATCACCGAGCTCCGCGGAACAATTTCGCTCGAAAATTGCCGTTGGGCGAAAGGTAAAAATCTTTTGTTACTCAAGCTTCCTAATTCCCGCAATGCTATTAATTTCATCAATAAGTATGCGAATGGTACTATGAGGATTCGGGATGAAAGGTAAATCTATTGCTCGGACTAAAATGTGTCGTTTTAGTTCATTTACGAATGAGTATCCTACGATTAGAGGATTTTTTGAGGAGCAAGGTTGGATGTATTTATGGGAGCATGCTTATGTGTTGTATGATGATGATATTATCCAACTCTTTTATGCCAATATGTGGGTCGAATATGATAATGATAGAAAGCCGATTGCCGTTAATTAAAGCTTATAAAGGGTCGCCATTTTAGATGGACTCCCAATGATATTTGCCGCTTTTACATGTTAGAGAAGGTGGTTGGGATTATTTCTCTGGGGACTTGGAATGATGAAATGTTGGGGTATCGATGAAAGAAGTCAAGACGTATTTGGGAGTATGGCCTAAGTATTCTTTGTTGGCAATGACACTTGAGCATCGCATTTTATCGGTCATTGTCGCATCGCATTTGTGGTAAGTCGGAAAGATGCCTAGCAATATGGATTACTTTTTGACTTATAAGATTGCTAGGAGGGAACCACTTAACTTTGGTGCCATACTCATTCAATGTCTAATCGAGTCCATTACTCAAGGTAATAAGAAGTTGGTTATGGGAAATTGGATTTGTAAACTTCTTATTCAATCGGGACTTCCTTCGTCGGAGTTTAACTCGGAAGTTTTTCAAAATGACTTCGACATTGATAATATCTCCCAAATAGTCACGATGCGCAAGAATATGGACATCCGACCAACCAAAATGGCGAGAGGAAGAGGTCAAGAGTCTCCCGATCCTAATGACATCTTTGATGACGCCGGGCCGCAAGATTGGTGGAAGAAGCGAACCGAGCAATCCGGAGGGTAATACCTGGTGCTCAACCGCCTGGAGGTATACTCAAGCCGAATTTGATGAGATGAGGGCTTTTCATGAGACGAGGTATGAGGCTTTGGAGCAAAAGACCTCTAAAATGCAAAAGTCTATCGGCAAGTTAAAGAAATTCATCAAGGACTTTATTCCTGGATCTTGCTTCTCCTGGATGAGGAATGATGTTACCCCCCCCTTTACTTTCTAGCATTTTCATTAATGATGTTTTGTATTTTGATGAATTTTTGTAAAACTCATTTGTACTAATGATATTTGCTTGTTTTTCTTAAAAGGGTTAATATTGCAAGTTGATAATGACTTGTGGATGATCATGAGTTTTGATGGAGTATTTGATGGTAAAAATACTCTAAAGCATTGTTTGATAATTGGTATGAAGTACTTGATGGTAAAAGTGCTTCTTTTATTGCTTTGTTATGCTTAGTTGAATATGTTGGGACATTTGATACATGTATTGTTGAAAGCATGACTTATTTCTTGATGGATGCTCTAATTGTTGTCATTTGTAATGCCTTGATCATTCTTAGCTTATCTCAATTGGGTTGAACCCTTGAGAATCTACTTTGAGCTTCTTTATTGATGAACAAATTATTGCATATGGTGCATATGATTTTTTGAGCTTTGAAATGAGGTTGATGATATGCAAATTTTTGGCTTGAACCATTTACAAAGGTTTTATACAACCTCTTCTATTTTTCACGCACACAAAGTGTTTGTTGAAATGTTTCAATGAAAATTTCAACTTCTACATGATTCTCTCGCTTCCAAAAGTCTTCTATACTCATTGAGATCATGTTTTGGGAAATAAAACGAGCGTATGAACTCTTCATGATACATTTCTCCCATTTTCCTTGGTTTTTAAGCCTAAATTGCTCAATGGTTGATAAACCATTTCTTTGGCGCACTTTGATATTCTTCTATGATGTTTCTATCATCCTAACATTCTTTTTGATGATTCCAAAGGGGGAGAAACAGGAAATTGGCTCGTTAGTTCAAAGAAGCTAATAAAAGCTTGTCATAAAAGCTATAAGCTATGGCTCATAAAAGCCATAAGTCAGATTTATTTTTAGTCCAATTGTTGCTTGATGGACTTATATTATTGTTTAATGTTGTTTTGTGACAGGGGAGCTTATAAGCTCTTGAACAAATTGTAAAAGCTAAAGTTTTTAGCTTATGGATAATTGCTTTTACATTATTCTTGATATGCTTGTTGATAGGGGAGCTTGTGCTTTTATTGAAAAATATTTACTCCTACTTGGTTGCTTTAATATTTTTGGAAATTTTGGTTGCTTCCAAACGGTCAAATGTTTTTTACCGAAAATCATTTCTAAAATTGCTCTCTTTGTTTGTGTAAAAATTGTTTTGGTTTGTAATCATCAAAAAGGGGAGATTGTTTGATACATGTTTTTATCTTAATTTTGATGATTTTATTTTATCACCAAAACAATGTTTTTAAAGGTTGTCCAAATACTCCTAAATGATTTAAAATGTTTTTAATATTTTCCTGAGTATTTTCTCAAAGTTTATTTTCGTCTATATTGGACAACGCTTTTAATGATTTTACGTTATTGGTTTTCACTCAAACGATGTTTCTAAATGTTGTCCTAAATACTTCCGATCGGTTTAAAATGTTTTTACTAAATTTTCTGAGTATTTCTTGAGTTTTATTTTCGACACAAATTGACAATATTTCTGCTCGTGATCGACGTGTCCATCCATAGGCAACCCATACCCAAGATGTTTTTAGAAACAGAAAATGAGACGGAAAAAAAAAAGCAGGACACGACCTGGCCGACCACGAGAAAAACCGGTCGGGGTCGACCGGCCGCCCCAGTGGTCGACCAGACTGCAAGTTTCGTTTTGAAACAGAACAAAACCTCGCATTTTTGAAACAAGAGGGACCGGTTGAAACAGGGGTCGACCAGTCGGCTTCACGTCGACTCACGCCTGTTGTATTTTCAAAGTGTTCTCTTTAACTCTTATCTCTGTGCGACCGGTCGCCCATGTATTGACAAAAAATATGACCGTTTGACAATGGACACATTTCCTTAAATTGTGGGATTGATTTCTAACAGCTATATTCTTGATTTTAATTGTATTTTTCTCAGTAGATTTTCAATCCCCAAGAGAGCCTATGCTTGATCAATCATCTCCTATAAATAGAGGAAGTTTTGGAGCAACCAATACAAGAATTGAGATACAACACAACAAGATACACTTCAAGCAAACACTTGGTCTTTCATTGTCTTATTTCTTGTTGTAATTTTGCCTAGCTATTCACTTTCACATTCTTGAGGTCTAGGCTATTCTTGATTACACTTTGCACTCAAATTGTATTATCAATTATCGAGTTGTAATCTTGAATTTGGGTAATCATTCAACACAAGATATCCTTTGAGTGTTCTTGTGTAAGAACACATTTGGGTGATCTAGGTGTTAGGTGTAAGAAGATTGTGGTAATCTTCTAGTTGAGGTGTTGAAGAATTTGGTATTCTTCAAGGTTGAAGATTGTGGTAATCTTCACAAGGTGCCGTTGAAGGAAGATTGTGGTAATCTTCAAAGGAGATTGTGGTAATCTTCAAAGGTGGTGTTAAAGAAGAGTGTGGTGCTCTTCAAGTGTTGTAAGTTGAATTTGTATTAATTTTGGTAATTAATAAAATTCTTTTTCTTTTCAAATCCATCCCTGATATACCGGGGTGGTAGAGGATTAGGCCCTGTGGGTTGAACCTCTTTAAATCGACGTGTTGTTTTTACATTCCGCACCTTATTATTGTGTTTGAGCATTCGGTTTGAAAAAGAGGGCGAAAACGAAAGATGGAGATAATCTATTCACCCCCTCTAGATTATCGTAGCCGCTGACTTACATCGTACATGTCCAATGCTTGGAAATGATTAGTTTCTTAGTTCAAAGAAGAAACAAAATTCAATAGTTACATCCACAAAGGTAGAGTACATAGTCAGGCAAAAAGTCAGCGCAAGTCTTATGGATGAGACAAAGAAATTGAGAGACTATGATATTGAGAAAGAGAAATTCCAATTATGTGTGATAACACTAGTGCTATTGCAATCACTCAAAATCCAAGATTGCACTTAAGAACAAAGCACATTGATGTCGGATATCATTTTATAAGAGATCATGTTGAAAAGAAAGACATCACTTTGGAATACATCTCAACTGATAAGCGCTAGTTGATATATTCACAAAGCCCTTTTGTGAATCAAGATTTGAAGACCTTAAGAATGAGCTAGGGTTAATTGAGTGAGTTAGGATACTCAAGACTCAATCAGAGAGACAAAAGAAGAGAAATGGAAAATGAGCAAGTTTCAAAATTCAGCCAAGTGAAACAGCCAAGACGGGAAATCAGTTGTATCAAGTTAGCTGACAGCTGAGTGATCCAATGTGAAGAGGGAAGCAGAGTTAAGTCATGTTTGATAATAGCTGAGTTATTTATGAGCTAAGTGACAAATACGTAGTCGTTTTATTCGAGCGGGAATGTTATTAAGGATGACGTCATCGCAATTATGACTGTTAGTACAAAAGCTGCACAAGAAACATATGATTGGATATAAATGTTGCTGCATTTAATGCGAGGAAATTAATGCAGTTTTGAAGCTTAAATCCTGACCGTCGATTTTGATCAAATTTTTCAAATTCCAAAAACCATTCTTTCAAGTCCAATATAAACCGAAACTCATTTTCTCTATCCTCACAAAAACTCTCTCGTCTTCAACAAGCAAGAAAACTCTCTCTGCAAAAGTTCAAAAACCCTAATCTTCATAATCGAGTTTTTACGTTTCTTTCACCGGTTATCTTCATCAAAAATGGATTCTACCCATGACTTTGCCAAGCTATATGTATGATCAACTAAGGATCGACAGTGGACTTCAAGGGGATGATTAAACAGGTCGCTGATGAGGTTGTAGTGAAGAAGATCATGGAGAAGCTCCAGAAGTCCGGTCTGAAGGATTTTCTCACCATGGAGTTCTCTCATACTTACCTGGAAGAGGTTGCAATGTTCTACGTAAATGCGGAAGTACATGATGATGAGATTCGCTCATCCTGTTCATGGCAAGGCCATCAAGATCATCATGGCGACCTTGCTAAGCATTGCAAGTTGCCTACTCTTGATGGGTTGAAAGAAATATCTAAGAAAGATGTGAACTTGATTGCGGCTTGGAAGGAGATAGCTAAGCCCGAGTCAATCAAGGCGTCAGTTTATATAGCCAAGAAGGAATTGATAAAGGATGACTACCACAAGGTGATGGACATCGTGTCCAAGTGCGTGGAGATGAAGTTTGAAGCTTCAACCACTATCACGGACTAAGCCGATGGTGATGGTTGCGATAATAGAAGAAAAGAAAGTCAATTGGGCTTGGTTTGTTTTCAGTCCTTCAAGGAGGATGGGACTTTCGGATGCTCGTTGGGTTATGCCTGGTAATTGCCCATTTGATGGAGGTGAAGAGGATTTCCCTGCATCATGGAAAGTCATTCCATGCAAAAAAGAAAATGTTCAAAGCAAACCTCTCTGGAGCTCAGAGGAAGGCGCATGCCAGGAAAGCTGACATAAGTGAGGGTGAGTTAGCTGGCCCCGCCGAAGACACAACTGCGACCGCTCCAGCTCTCTCTCCCAAGCCTATCTCAAAGAATAGAGTTGCGGTAGCTAAGCTCGCACTTTGTCCCTCGCAGTAAGTCCAAGAACGCTCCCCCGCTCTTGCCGAGCCACAAGCACCTCCGCCCCACCACCGATCCAAGCCCTTGCCCCCTTGGCAAATGAGACCGAGAAGGATACTTCTATGCCTTCTCCGGTTGTGAAGAAGAAGCGCACAGTTGCGTCTCGCAAGCCAGCTGTTGCAAAAATGATAAAGATGGTGGAGCTAGAAGCCACCACAGTGGAAGCTAAAGAGGATGAGATTCCTCTCGTTTAGACCAAGAGAAGAAGAAGACTTGTTAGGAAGTCTAACTGGAAAAAGCCGAGTCCGCCACTCACCAAGAAACCCGAAGAGATCTGTTGATGCTCAAGAAGAGATCAGGAGATGTGGCCACCGTGGATGCCAAGACTGCCGATGTCGATCGTGAGTATATGATGAGGATCCATGGATGAAGGACTCCTGGTGACGGTGCCAGTTGGTCCGATAGCAATGGCTCGAGCAAGAAAGTTCAAGGATGCGCTCAATGGGTTGATTCAAGTTATGCAGAAGGAGACTGAGAGTGCATTGCCGAGAGGAGAAAGAAGTTCGGGTGGTCCAGTTGATTGGCGTTGTCGACATTCCGGAGTCCACCTCAGGCTGAGCAAGATTATGATGCCAAGAATATGAGTCACTTTGCGTCTTGAAGACATTGTAATCAAGTTCTCATTAGTGTCTTGTGTTCATCTATCTTAGTTAGTTGTAATTTCATTCTTTTGAGTCGTTTTGACATTTAGAGGCCAAGTAAACCTTTAGGGCCGCGTCTTATGTTGTTATTTCAAGTTTGGGTCGAGCAGGGATCGAATTCAAGTCGCAGGAAAACATTTGCAGGGGCACACAACTAGGGGCGCACAATCCGTGCGTTGACGCACGACCAGTGGCACGCCCGTGCGTGAAGCCCGAGTGTGTGCCGAATGATTGGGAGCCTACGGCTTGGCACACAACCTCAGCGCACGGCCATGCGCGAGCCCGTGCGCGTCGCCGATTGACGCACGACGACCTAAGCACATGGCCCGTGCGTGAGCCCGTGCGCCCGGAATGCGAGTTTTGCTCTGTTTTGTTTCCTTTTTCGAGTTTTTAAGTTGTTTTCTTAGTAGGTTATGGTTTGGACCCTTTATAAGGGTGAACACTACTTTTCATTAATTATTAATCAAATTATTCTTTTACTCTCATATTGAGTGTTTTCTCCAATTGTTTCAAGATTTACGCTCTTGTTGCAATTATCGACATATCGTGCAATAATCCATAATTTCTTGTGGCGTCTTCGCATACCGAGTTTCTTGCTTTGCTAAGCAACAGTCGAGGTTTCCACCAAATTAATCGAACTAGTGAAGATCTTGGGTTAACAATATATTGTGGTTGAGTCGTATGCACGCACAGTTCTTTGCCGGTTCACATCACATAAGATAGAGGACCCAGTTTGCTCGTGAGACTCATCCCCTCGATCGATGCTAATGTAATCGAGGAGGAGCAAGCCCCACTTGCAACCATTCTAGAAGATGGAGACGATGATGATGATGTGATTATGTACTCTCTAGTCTACCCGGATATTCAAGAGATTGAGGGAATAGAGGAGATGGAAGCCGGACTTCTCTCGACAAAGAATTCACGCATCCCGAGCACATCGAAGAAGAGGAGGATCTCCTAAGCTTCCTCGGAAACGTATCTCTTCACTATGCCCTCAATGAGGAATTTTGCATGGATACCCTCCGTGCTATTAAAGAAGATGAAAAGGAGAAAGCTTTGGAGAAAGCCAAAGCTCGGGAAAAATCAAAGATTTGCATGTTCACCGACGATCATGAGCATCACATAGAGTCAACCGACAACAACGATCTAGAGGAATTGAACCCGGCAGAGTTGAAAAGGCTGAGTTCCAACAGGCCATTAAGGAATCACGAGCCATGCACGAGCAACAACTTCAAGAAGGTCCAGGAGAGTCTTCCCAGCTCTCTCCTCGATCTGATCCTTTGGGTGTGACGCAAAAGATAGCAACTAATATTGCTCCCATCACATCCCCCGTGCAATCACAAAATGGCTCTCAGGGGAATGGCGATGAAGCTAGGGAAGGATATGTAGCGGGCACCGCACCCAGCCAACCCCCGAAGAAAGTGTTGAGACACCTGCCCACACGGCTGACTACTCAAAAGGACAAACAGACGGGTCTAAGGAGTAGAGTAACCCCACAATCGTAAACTTAACTGGTGCGCCAGCTGAGGGGGAAGCTCTCTCCACCACAGCTAGGTCGGAGGACGTTGTGGGAGGCCAACCAACGCAGTTAGGAGCCGGTGAGATATTAACAGATAATCACAAAGAAGTTAACGAAGCTCGAGATAGTTGAGATCGTCCCACCAAAACTTCCTCTACGACGTGAAGTGCCAATGGCAATGACGCTGGCGATGCAAAGGCAAATGATGGGAAAGAGGCCATGGGAGTTTAGACTCCTGCCATGAAAGTGCAATCCTATGAGTTGAGACTTGAACGATGCCACCAAAGACCCCAAGGTAGTTGAGTCCGCCGAAGGGAAATCATGTCCGAGCTCTACAAATGGTTGAGACTGGCTGAGGGTAATAAAGGCTTAAAGGAGGTTGAAACTTCCTTAGGTAAAGAAACAGCAAGTGAACATTTCTCGGATGGAGTGAGTCGGTGAAGAAGAATAGATCATCACCATTCATGGTTCCTAGGAAAACATGGATACAACATTTCTGGAATCAAAAAATGAAGCCTAGTCCACACATGTTGAAGATTCTACCCAGGACAAGGTTGAGGATGTTCACGACTCACAGAGTACTAACAGTGACAAAATAGCTCCGATGAGATTCGTCTTTGATGATGTACCAACCCCTATGGTTACATCACACTGCGATGATGCCAACGATGCAGTTAACAATGTTGAGGCTCGGTCGGTGAAAGCAGATCGACACAAATCGCTCCAAATTGAACTCGATCCACCGAGCAGGGCTACCACACCGCTCCAGTGGGACTCAATCAGCTCAACAACAGGCTCCCACAAAAGCGTTAATCGCCGACGTTGGCTCGGTCGAGGCAAAAAGAGCGATGCACTAAGACGATAGAATGGAAAGGCTCCATAGTGTGGATCTACGGGAATCCCTCTCGCTCCGGATGATATGTTTACAGAAATTTCCACTTTGATGCGGAATTTCCCCCGAAAGCCTAATCTGCTCGAGAAAACAAAAATATAATGTGTAGGAGGAGCCCGTAATTCCACCGATACCATGGTGCCGATAGGTTTTGACTTTGATGTCGTGGGCCCGACAAAGAGTCACCTCTACAGTAGAGTTCCAAAATGCGTTCAAAGATATATGTGCGAATTGAGAAGATCTAACGCCACCTCGCATCGTTAGACCTCGGGTTGGACAACCGTAATGCAAACATCACAGAGATATTCGAGGTGTTGCCCTACGGGATCGGGAATAAGCCGCATGCACACTCTCGCTTATGCTCTTAGAGGAAGTCCGCTATTTCAAATCATTCTTTGCGGAGAGCTTAGTATGGAATGCGACAATGCACGGTTTCAAGAGAGGCAGAAAGAGTTTATGGTGAGAATTGAAGATTCCCACAAGTCGGATATGGAGTTACCTAAGCTGCAACACCAGAGCGAAATTGCATGCCTAGAGGACAACATGAACCAGAAGTTCAGTCTTCTTCAGGCATAAATGAAATTGATGGCAGCTAAGTCAAAGGCTACGCGGTTCGAGTTCCGAATAGCCTACTCCAAAGCAGATGACAAGCAAAATTCTATGAACAGCCGACTTGATTTCATTCTAAGTGGATTATTCCTGGCCTGGCCCTATCTTTCTGTGATGATGCCAAAAAGGGGAAGATGAGGGCCTTGAAGGAAGTAAAGGAAGAGAAATGGAGTCATAAGGTGGAGAAGAAGGGAGAAACAGCTAAGGGGGAAGGAAGCTCGAAAAATCCCCCCTTGAAGTTTATGTTCGCTGAATCCCCGACAAGGAGAAATCACAGCTTCAATTCTCGGCAAAGGTCGAAAGAGCTAATAGTGGAATAGAAAGCGGATGGCATACAAAGAATCAATGAAAGTCATCGGCCGAATTCGAGAATGTAGGCGAGAAGCGATCTGTGCGTATTCGTAATATCAAAACCGCATGATGGTCCTCCAACCGGAAAATATTACCCCCGCAATAAAACCCCGAGAGACATTGCTATGCCTCGATCGAGATCTCGAGCCCTATTCACTAGAGGAGTTTCAAACTCTAGAGGCAAAAGGCTACTTCCCGGATATGACTCTACCGCAAGCCGGGATTTGTACTTGGGAGAAAGGTCTTGATATATGCAAATCAGGTGAAAAAGAAAACTTCCAGCATCCGCTTAGTTGGAAAATCAAAAGCTCCGACTGATACACTCCCAAAGGAAGAGGAGCCGAGTCGAGAGAGAAGGGGAAGATATGGTGGGTGTGGGAGAGGTGCTCAACCGCAGCCAAGACCAAGACACTAAGTATGTTGAAGCAGTGAGAAGGCAAGAGGCTGAAAATGAATTAATAGCGCGAGAATGGGAGGAAAGGCGGCGTAGGGATGACCCTGCTGCAAGGAGAGCATATGAGAAGAAAAAGAAGGACGAAGAGGAAAGGAAGAAGAAAGAGGCGATGAAGACAGGAGGGGAGTTGATGACGAAGAGAAAACAATGAAGCGACGGCGTTGAAGACGGCGCAACCCTTCGTGTATTTTACTTAGTCAAATACATACATGTAAGTTTTCCCTGTAATATAGATCTGATACTTTCTTTGTAATATTTGCTCTGATACCAGTTGTAACTTAGCTTAGATACATGTTGTAATGCAAAACTTGTATAAGCTATGATACTTGTTGTAAACAACTTTGTAAAGGACAAGAATGCTATGATCAATAAAATTGATTATTCAAAGCATACATTCTTTGTTACTGCACTGCTTATGTTTGTTGTTGGGAAAATGAACATCTCAGGGACATAAGCAAGAAAAATATCTAGGTGTGGAAATCAAGCCCTAAATAGGTGGGCTGAAAGCAAGGGTCGTCTAGGCCAGAATAAACTATCACTACTCATACATGGGGGGCTCCACCCTCCTCTATAGCATCGGCGCCACCAATCTCCTCTCCATCATCACTGCCTGTACCGTCAGCTCCCTCCGGAAGATCACGTAAGGCCTCAATTTCTCCCTCCTCCTCCTTATCAGAGACTCTGCAATCCAGGATACCTATCACCTCGTGTGAGGCCTTCCCACTCTGTCGTAGCAACTTCCAGCAATGACACACGACCTTATAAAAGTAGGAGTAGGACTTCCTCATCAAATCCAAATGATAATACAAAGAAGCCTCGTAGGCCTCCACCGAGTTGAACCTCTGCTTATCCAATAACTGGTCGTTGGAAGGAGACTGAAAGAACACCTCGCCCGTCCTCGCCTCATGCTCAATCTAAGCCTTTTCCCCATCACACTTCTTATACAAATTAGACATCTGACCCTCATGATGAATGGCGCCCTCCTTGAGTTTCTTCACCTCAGCCCGAAGTTGGCGGTTTTCTATCTCCACCACCTCGATCCGATGGCTCGAAGCTGCAGCAAGGTTTAGAATCTACATCAAAATTTGCATAGGTCCTATGGAATAAATGGGAACAAGAATGAAGAATGAAGCATAAAGTAACCATGAAGCTTACCACGAAAATATCTCCACAAAGATGTGTCTCCATGTCCTTGAAAGACAAAGACCCAAGATAACACTGATCATCGGTTGGCTCACCCGCTCGTCTCGGCCTCTCCCTCCCGGAAGAGCCGCAAGAGGATAAAGCGGGAACAACATCAAAGACGATCCTCCGAATGAGAGCGAGGACACCGATCACCATCTAGTTGGCGAGGTGCGGCCCGCAATCGCGATCACCCTGGGCGGGCGCTTGAGCTCCCGCTTGACAAAGCGGACTTTCCCTTGGCCTTATCCTTTCTCCTTTTCTTGAAGGCCATCGACTCAACAATGTTGTAACTCTCATGTCCTAAAAAGTAAACAAGATACAATATCATAGAACAAGAAACAATCAAGTATACAAGAAAAAGTAAGCGGAATACAAGGAAGCAAACAATGTTGAGTACCCAAGAAATCTCTAACACTCAGAAGACTCCTAAACAACCCTTTTGATCTATAAACCTCTTATATCTCCTTACGTGAAGCAGCAGTACCCCACGCTGACTTGATCTCCAAAACCCACTCATGGGAAAGCTCCCAACTATTATCCCCACATAGAAGAAATCTTCCTTCCACAACCCGCGAGGAGAAGGGAGCCCCATAAGGAAATTGCATTGGTAGCGTGGAAAGAAATGAAAGAAAGTAGACTTCTTGGCATAGAATAGGGAGTGGAATCTATCTATAGTGGCAGGCATATCAAACTTCCGCACAACATTCTCATATACCCGTATGCATGTGTAAGCCTGGGAACCATCTGTCCACACATGCTCCTACTAACCTAAGGATCGCCACAAGAAAATTATCCGAGAAAAGAGTGAAGCCCATAGGAAGCTATACAGATACACCATAATAAATCCCTTAAGCGGATGTGTAAGTCTATTCCCCACCCCGAGCCAACATACGGAACTCCAAAGGAGCCCCAAATGCTCCTCAACCTACAAAGACACTAAGATGAAACTTTGTCGACTAATACTTTGCCGAGACAAATGCTCGACACCGGAGGAGGTTTGTATTGATATTTAGGCGGGGGGCCTCTTCCAGGCTATCCCCCTCTGGTTCATCTTTGGGAACCTCATCACTTGGCCATGAATCCGACTGAAGCTCTATTTCCCCCTCAACATCATAACATAACTCTGGAGCTAGAGGAGGAGTGTCGAAGCCCATGGGCAAAAGTGGGAACGAAATAACGAAACTAGAGACAGAACGACCAGTGACGCCCCGACCCTCGAGCGGAAGTGAAGAAAGGCTAGAATCCAAAATTCAGCCAAAAATGTGAGAAACTTGTGGAGAAGATGGAGAAACACGGAAGGAAGAATGGACAGGGGGCTTTATGTTAGGGGCAAAATATCCTTTAATATTTAATATATAAATCAGTTTTATATATTGGAATAATATTATTAATTGCCAAATATTCATTGGGCTACGATGGAATAAACCGCCTCAAGGGTTTCGGATTGGCCAAAGATTCCATTTTCTCCTACACGCCCACAAGGCCCATCACCTAGGTATATAAAGGCCCTTCTTTTATTTGTAAGTTAGTCTCTCATAATATCACTTAATGATTAATCAAGATTCGATTATTGTCTTATATTCTCGTCTCGATCACCGTGCCAACTTGATCGCCTGCGGGGCCTCTCAGGATAACCCCGGGGCTCGTCTAACGTTTGCACGCGTGTAGGAAAGAAGAAAGAAGAAAGTTTTGATTTTAAGCTTCATTTGGATATATTTGAAGTTGAAGATTTCGAATCCATAATAAATTAATTGAGCTTGTTTTGAGCTAATTTTGGAGTTATTGCAGTGAATTTCAAATCCTTAAGAGTCTCATTTTGAGCTAATTTTGGAGTTATTGAAGTGGATTTCAAGTACACATTATATAGTCATTGAAATACTCCCCTCAAATCCTCCTCTCAAATCCAAATTTTCGTATCCAAATGCAACCTAAACTCCAAAATGAAAGCCACAACTATATTTGTACCCGTTCTTTCGAGTTTCAAGTCATTCTTTGGAAAAAAAACACCTAATAGATAATGATCCGCCCAAATTATATGTCATTCTCTTCAAGTTCCGATCGAAAGTGCATGAAAGTTCTTGCATAAAAGCTTATTAATTGAAAGCTCAACAAATTATGCAGGAAAATAGTTTCTTGGACCCTGACATGAGATTTGTGTGGACAAATTTTGATATAGAAGGTCAATAGGGTTCATAGGGTCAAGGGCTTCATGCATTTGCTCCAATCTATAGCCAAAGAAACACTACAATCAATCTAGTAAGAGTTAGTCTCTGTCGGACCGTCTAACGGATTAGATCCAAATATCATATATGTCACCCACCAACACCGCACAACCACCAATACCACATCCATTGGCCGCTTTAATACATTTTAGGAGAGTTACTAATGCTTTTTGGGAGAACTACGATACTTTTCGTAGGGATAACTAATATTTTTTATGGGGCTACTAAATATTTTTCAAGATGACTACGATACTTTTGGGAAAACTCAATATTTTACGGGAACTACTAATACTTTTTATGAGAAAAACTAGAACTTTTTAGGTGGAATACAAAAATACCTTTAATCAGAACACGTAATACTTTTAAATAAGACTACTAATACGTTTTAGTACAAATACTAATACTCTTGATGGAAAAAATCAATACTATTCATGAGGATTACTAAAAAAACTATTCAAGGGGAATACTAATATTTTTCAGCGGTACTACTAATACTTTTTAGAGAAAAAGCTAATACTTTTAACGATTACGCATTACCTATTATTGTAAAAATGCCACCGATCTAGTTATATTATGCTATCACCCCCAAAATATTACTAAATGCCACCGCTCACTCAAAATCACAAAAATGCCACCACCTCTTTAGAATTCCAAATATGCCACTGTCTATTATTTCCGGATCGGTTTGGAACTGTCTAATGGATTTGAACGCGTTAGACGGTCTAATAGAAGTTTTGTCATCTAGTAGAAGTTGGGTAATGAGTTCTAAATATATCCAATAAGGCGTTCAATTGTGAGGTAAAGTCATATTTTCCGTGGAGCTATCCGATTAGAAAAATCTTAGAGAAATTACCAGGAATATCTCAACTTTTGAAAAAATACCACCAAATACGCTCTTATTACTTTTGTACCTATTTTTTTCATTTTTTACGCTCCTGCATATTTGTTTGATTATTTCTACGTTTTGTTCATTTTTTATTGTTTTTGTATTGTTTTATATGTTACATATGTTGTTTCAATGTTGTTTAAATTTGTTTTTTGTTGTTTTTTTGTTGTTTCGATGTTTCAAAACAACCTTTACCTATTTTTATGTTGCTTTGTGTTCATGTATTATTTTGTACATTGTTTCTATTGTTTTTTACGTGTTGTTATATAATATTTTAATATTGTTCGAATAAATTTTTGTTCTTTTCATGTAGTTTTCAATGTGTAGATACGCTTTTACCTACATGTAGTGCTTTTAATATTTTTTACGTTGTTTCTAGCTTGTTTCCATACTTTTTTTTAATATTGTTCTTATGTTTCTTTGTCGTTTCAACATAGTTTTGATATTTAAATATAATTTTTACCTATTTTAAGCTCTTTTTGCTCATATGGTGCTTTCTATATTGTTTTTAAGGTTTGTTTCTATATTGTTTCTTGGTTGTTTCCATGTTTTTTATATTTTCATGCATTGGATCAAAAATTGAATTGTGTTTTTTTACTCATGTTGTTTCTATATTATTTTCAATTTGTTTGGTTTTAATATGTGTTGTTTTATGTGTATATTTGTTTTTTTATAAGATTTCGAGTATAAAATGGATTAGTTAACAGGGACAAAATTTATTTTTCACTGAAACTAGATTAGAAGAAACAACAAAGAAACAACGTAAAAAAGTCCAGGAATTTCGGCAGGAGCGTAATTTTATCCAAAAAAAGGGCGGAGCGTAATTTTTAAGTCGGTCTTACTCGTGCTTGGGAGAACATCCTTAGTTTGAGTCTTTTGGATCGGCAATTGGGGATGACTTCGGCCGTCTTTCACCTTCGATCCTTGGGAATGTTGAAAGGTTACATCGGATTGTCTTGGGAAGTCTCAATCTCCGCGTTGGCCTTCATTACCTCCCGCAATCTCAATCGCAACGAGGCCTTGATGGTCCGCCCGACAATGTCGGCTATCTTGGGGTCTTCTCGAGGTGGCATCCACCGGAGTCTCAACTCCATGGATTGCACTTTCATTGCCCAGTGTTAACTCCCGGGCGCTTCCTTCCTCGTGCCTCGATCAGACAAATCGCGCGCTATTGTCATTACTGCAGAAGCGGTTGGCACTTCACCGAGACATCTCAACTGTCTGAGCCTCACAATGACAACTTGTTGTGTATCCATTTGTTGTTCCTTCTCCACTTCGCCTCCAAGATTCATTGTGAAGTCACCGCAGATCCTCCGACCTTGCTTTGCGGTGGAGGGAGTTTCCCCTCACCGTGGCACACCAAATTTGAGTGACTTGAATGGGGTCACTCGTCTCCGGACTCCCGAATGTTCCCTTTGAGTATTCACCATTGGGGCGGTGGTAAGACACCTTCATTAGGGGTTGGCTTGACTGGGTCCCCACATTCCCAGTTTCATCGCCAATTCCCTTAACACCTTCTTCTGAGTGAGCAGGGGAAATGGTGGCAGCGACAACAGTGACAATATGTTGCACCACTCTCATCGGGTCAAGTTCCAGTTGTGATCTGGAAGACTCCCCTGGTCCTTCCATTAGCTTTTGCTCATGTAAGATCCTGGATTCTGCATGGCTTCTTTGCATTTCCAATTCTTCTATTGCAGCAGTAGGGTCCAGTCATCATCACTCCCGGAGAGAATATCGAGCAAACGGTGGGAGTGATCAGTGGTCCCAGTGAAAGGACAGATATTGGCTTTCTCGCGTGCCTCAGCCTCTTCTGCCAATCTTTCCTGCTCCTTCTCTTCAAAGATTTTTAGAATATCCAAACAGATTTTCTTCATCAAGAGCTTGGACCATCATTGTAAGTCCAAGGAATTTCATCGATTCTCTTCTTCTTCAATGAACTCGGCCTTTGAACTGCTTCCCTTGATCGACTTAGCTTCCACTTCCTCCATTCTCGCATGGGCGATTTTGAATGTCCGGATAAGGTGGAGACAATATCATCGAGATCATCGTCATTCTCCTCCTCCCGCCGATCTTATGTAGCAGAATTGAGGGTAGCGGACTTTCTTTGCTCGACACCCTCGGCGTCTATTGTAGGAGGGGATACAACCATGTCAATAGGAGAGTTTGCTTTCTCATTCGCTTCTTGTGTCTCAAGCTGATTCGGCAACATGTGTCCTCAATAGCGATCTCAGCGATCTTGGCTGTTTCACCTACTTCTCCAGCCCAGTCTCCCAGATCTCTGTTTGGTGAGTGGGCGTCGACTCGGCCCGGTTTCTCAAGCTCGAACGCTTGACGAGTCTTCTTCTTTAGTCCTTACCGGAGGTATTTCTAGCTCGGATAAGGTTTCTTTTGAGTCCTGGGCGGTGGGGCCGGTGCTATTGTCTTTTTTGAGGAGCTAGCCATCTCGGCTTATCAGTCCTCCTTTTCTTGATAACCGGAGAAGGTATTTGAGGTTCCTTCTCCGCTGCGGCTGCAGGGGCAGGTGACTCGGCTGCAGGGGCAGGTGCATCTTTTGTTTTCTTTTTCTTTGCTGCAGGGGCGCAGCAGATCTTCTTTGCAACGCAGGGGTGATCTTCTTTTCTTTCGGGGCAAATTTTTCTTCCTGGGAGAGGAGGAGACAATTGTTTCTTCAGGGCCAGCTGATTCCCCCTCACTCGTATCAGCCCTCTTGGCGTAAGCTCTCTTCTGTGCTCCGGAAAGGTTAGACCAGAACATTTTCTTGTTTACATGGAACGCCTTTCCATGTCGAAGAGGGACTCCTTTAACTTCCATCATCCGGCCAATCACCAGGCCATACCCCAGGGATCCTCCAAACGAACCATCCTCCTTGAAGGATTTATTCCCAATATTCTGGCAGAGTCTGCTGTATACGAACTCAGCCCAGTTCACCTTCTTCTCTTCAATGATCGCAGCCATTACGATCAGCTTAGTTTTGGACAGCTGGTTAAAGCTTCCAAATTTGATGTCTATGCATTTGGCAACAATGTCCAGCAGTTTGTGGTAGTCCTCCTTCAACAGCTTCTTGTCAGCTGTGTAGACAACCTTCGCAGCACAGTCGGGTTTGGCTACTTCCTTCCACGCAGCAGCCAAGTTAATATCAGCTTCATAAATCTCCGGCACTCCTTCCGCCGGCAACAAACAATGTTCTGCCAAATCCTTGGCAGTTATGGTGAAGTCTTTCCCATGAACAGAGATTTGATGCCTTCATCGTGAACTTCAGCGTTCAAATAGAACTGTGCGACCTCCTCCACGTAGGTCATCTGAAACTTCATCGACAAAAAGGGTTTCAGTCTTGATTTCTCCAATTTCTCTGCTATTTTCTTCACAAGGGTTTCGTCTGACCCTTATTTGATCATGCCTTCGAAATCCACAGTAGATCCCGTGTGGATTTGCTTTCCCAACTTGACGAAGTCGTACATAGATGCCATTTCTCGAAGATTTACTGAATGAAACTTTGAAAATAAGCTTTGAAGATTTGTAGGGTTTTAAAAAAAATGATTTCTTTGCTCTTGAGAGAGATGAACAGTTTTGGTAAAGTGAGAGAAAATCGGACGAAATGGTATATGTATGGGTTATGAAAGGACGTGCGGGTGGTTTTTTGAAATTTGATCAAGATCAACGGCTCGATTTTGCACGCCCGATTAACATTTAATTTCTCGCATTTAATGCGTAAGATTTATATCCAATCATAAGCTTGGTATGCGACTTTTTGATCATACACGTCATAATTATCTTGACGTCATTCTTAAAAACATTCCCGCTTGGTAAAAACGATTGCGTTTTGTCACTTTGCTCATAAATGTTTCACTTACTCCTTAGCCGATTTAACTCTTCTCTTTTTGCACATAGGCACTCAAATTGTCACCTAACTCGATCAAAGTGATTCTTCGATCTGTTGATTCACTTAGCCGATTCAGAGTTCACTCTTTTTCATCTTTTCATGTTCCATCTCTTTTCTTTGAGTCTTGATCAACTCACTCAATTAACCTAATTCATGTTTGAGTTCTTCAAATCTTGATTCACATAATGGTTTTGTGAATATATCAAATCTAATCGCTTATCGGTTGAGATATATTCCAAGGTGATGTCCTTCCTTTCTACATGATCTCTTCAAGTGATATCGACATCAATGTGCTTTGTTCTTGAGTGCAACACAGATTTTGAGTGATTGCAATTGCACTTGTGTTATCACACATAATTGGAATTTCCTATTCTTCAACTTCATAGTCTCTCGGTGATGTCTCATCCATAAGACTTGGGCAAATAAATACGCCGCAGCCTATGTATTCTCCTTCACCGTGGAGGTAGCTATTGAATTTTGCTTCTTGCTAAACCAGGAAATTAACCTATTTCCAATCATTTGACATGTACACGAGGTACTCTTCCTGTCAACTCTACATCCAAAGATAGTCGAGTCTGAATACCCAATTAGCTTGAATCCACCTTCCTTTGGATACCATAAGCCAACTTCTTGGCTTCCTTTCAAATATCTCAAGATTCTCTTGGTTGCAATCAAGTGGCTTTCTTTTTGGAGCAGATTGAAATCTTGCACATACACCTACAAAAAGGTGATGTCCGGTTCTTTGTGAGATAGAGCAATGATCCAATAAGTGCTTTGTATCTTGTTTGATCCACAGCTTGCCATCTGCATCCATATCCATTTTGACTGATGTATTCATTGGTATTTTCACGAAGTCTTCTCTTCCATACCAAATTTCTTCATTAAATCTCTGGTGTATTTAGTCGGACTTATGAAGGTTCCATCCTTCACTTGTTTTACTTGGAGTCAAGGAAGAATGTCGGCTCTCCCATCATGCTCATTTCAAATTTTCTTTGCATGAGATTTGAGAATTTATCACACTCTTTGTTTGTGGATCCAAAGATAATATCATCCACATATATTTGAACAATCGAGTATATGCTTCCCATCTTGAATTCTAAAGAGTGTTCTATCCACTTTGCCTTTTGTGAATCCGTTCTCGATCAGAATTGTGATAATGTATCATATCATGTTACTGGTGCCTGTTTCAATCCATATAAAGCTTTCTTGAGTTTGTATACTTTATCTCCAAGAGTCTTCTGTTCAAATCCTAGAGGTTGTTCAACATACACTTCTTCTTCCAATAAACCGTTGAGGAATGCACTCTTCACATCCATTTGATATACGATGAAGTTCTTGTGAGTGCATAATAGGCAAGAAACATCCTTTTGGCTTCCAATCTTGCCACGAGCAAATGTTTCATCAAAATATATCCCTTCTTCTTGGCAATCCCCTTTGGCTACCAATCTTGCTTTGTTTCTTACCACGTAACCTTCCTCATTCATCTTGTTTACGAACACCCATTTAGTGCCAATAACATTTTGATGAATAGGTCATTGAACCAATTCCCACACTTTGTTTCTTTCAAACTCGATTGACTCTTCTTGCATGGTTTGAATCCAATGTGTGTCATCCAATGCTTGTGACATATCTTTTGGCTCTATTTGTGAGATAAAACAAGTGAACATAGCTTCTTGTCGAGTTACGGATCTGGTTTTCACACCTTTTCTTACATCTCCAATGATTAGTTACGTGGATGATCTCTCGGCCACCTTACATCGAAGTTGGTGTAAGTTAGGTGGATTGATCGTCTTGCGGCTATGTTATTTTGATCACCTCATCATCACTTAGGCCGCAGATTTTCCAAATCTTTGAGACTCAGCTATCTCATCTTCGTGCGGGTTTATAATTCCAGCTTGACTTCAACATAGGGACTCTTACGATGGTAGGTTGATTCAAATTATCACCGACTCTTCAATGTCTTCTCCATTTACATTGGGCTCATCAAACACCACATGGATGGACTCTTACGTAACCATTGTCCTCTTGTTGATCACTCTGTAGGCTTTGCTTTCAAATTTGAGTATCCCAAGAAGATACCTTCATCGACTTTAGCATCAAAAGCCTTTAAATTGTCTTTGCCATTGTTATGGATGAAGCATTTGCATCCAAATATTCTAAAATATTCAACACTTGGCTTTCTCCCCTGTCCAAATCTCATAGGAGTCTTTGTCACTGTCTGTTTATCATGCATCTATTTTGAGTATAGCATGTTGTGTTTATTGCTTCAACCCAAAAATCTTTTAAGCCCTGCTTGACTAACATGGTCCTTGCTTTGCTTCTTTGGGAGTTATGTTCCTTCTTTCTGCAACTCCATTCTGTTGTTGAATCCTTGCTACAGATAATTCATGACCAATACCATTTTCTACACAATCTTGAGTTATTATACTATTGACAAATTCAGTTCCTCTGTCGATCTTATTTTGATAATGGTTTGACTTTTCTCATTTTAAATCCTCTTCATCACCTGGTAGTTTCTCGCAGATGTTTCTTTCTTCTTACACATGAATATTGTCCATGTATATCTTGAGTAGTCATCTACTACCACTAAGGTGTATTTCTTTCCACTTATGCTAGCGGTTCAACTGACCAAATAGATCCATATGTAGCGTGCAATATTCTTGTTGAAGATGGACATGTCTTTTCTTTGAATGATGATTTGATTTGTTTTCCCTTCCGGCATGCATCACATACACTCTCCTTCTTGTATATCGAGTCTGGAAGTCCTTCTATAAGATTACTTCTTGCAAGTTTGTTAATAGTTTTGAAATTCGGTGACTCGGCTTCTTGTGCCACGGCAACTTGATTCGGCCGTGCTCTTTGCTAGTAGACAAGTGCTTGGTGTTGCAGTTGACCAATCCATCACATCCATGTTCTTTTTTGTCCGCATCCTTGTAGCACTACTTCATTAGATTGTGTTCTTAATTTGGCACACTCCCATATTGAATCTAACATTATAGCCACTTGTCACGAGTTGACTTATGCTTAGTAAGTTGAAATTGAGGCCTTCAATATATGCAACATCCGTAATTTCTAATCCATTTTTCTTGATGGATCCAATGCCTCTTATTTCTCCTGGAGCTTCATTCCTCCAAATATGACTTTTGCACCTCTAACTTCCTTAAATTTTGACAGATTTTTCTTATTTTTACTGTCGGAAATGCCACTATTCATGTACCAGGTTCCTTGGCACTCAATTTGTTCCTTGAACCAATCAAGGAAATTAGGTTTTAGGTACCCATACTTATGCCTGGTCCCGAGGGGTTAGTATTGTAAGATGATCCAACCAACCTATAGCCAAATGATTTGACTCCAAGAGGTTGCCATCTATCGATGCCATAATCATAATTAATTTTGGCAATTGCTTGGGGTTCTAAGTTCATACAACTGTCTCTTTTTGTCTATGCATGTGCATGTGTTTTAGCAATTGCCTTCCTTAGGTAGTTTTTTCATACTGTGTGCGTAGTGTTTGGGTGCATATGTGTGTTTGAGGATAGCTCTTTTGCCTTTGGAATGGCCTTTCTTGAGTTTTAGGCCTTTGCCATCTAGGCATGTATTCCGTAGGTCTTTGTTGATAGTTCACATTGTTCCAACGACTTGGCTTGGATAATTTCTACTATTCCCATCAAATGTGTTCCTTTTATGGAATTTTTGGGTTTTTGGTAGCTCTGTTTCTTCTTTACAGAGTACTTTCTGCTTTGGAGTTTCTTTGAGGAACTTGGTTGATTTCTTCTCGAGTTGTCCTTTCGGCATACTCGGCTAGTTGTTTTCCTTTTCCTTTATAACCAATGCCGGTTTGGTTGTGATTGTGCTTTGGAATGAATGTGTGTGCACCATTTGGAGTTTTGGATTTTTGAGACACTTCATTACTTGAAGATCCTTTTTCCAAAATCACTTTAGGAGTTTGGCTTAGCATAGAGGAATTAAATCCTAAGCCTGTCTTATCTCCACATTCTCTTTGGCTCATAATAAGATCATCCAAGAATTTAGATGCCTTAGTAAATGAGGCAATCACATTTTTGAGGTCATTTTCCCTCTTTTTCTACGTGGCGCAGCTATCTCTGCTATTAGCTTAGCATTTTCAGCCATTAAACTTTTATTCTCATCAGCTATGTGACTTAGAGTACTCGGCTCCTTAGTCACCGTGAGTTTTGACTTTTGAGTAGGTTGTTTTCCTCATTTAGTAGTGTGTGTGAGGATTTAATGTGTTCAAAGTCTTTCAAATGATAAGAATGCCTCTCGAGATTCAATCATAAACCACTTTGCCTAGTTCTCGGAGGAGAACCTATAGAAGGGCTTTAGCATCGAGTTTAGGAAGATCGGACTCAAAAATGTATGGTTTCCCGGTAGAACCCTATTTTGCCCAAGTTGTTTGAACCGGAAAAAAAGAAGCGGTTTTTCGCACGACTTGCTCATAGTGCACCTTCCGCTAGGATTGGAAATCCTGTATTTTACATATCCATACATCATTTTGCCTAATGAATCATAAAGATCGAGTGGGTGATGAAGTGTGTGTGTCACAATCACTATCACTAGAATCCGAGTGTGATGAGTTAGAGTGTACCTCATCTTCTTGGTCGGGTTGGTCTTGTTCTTTGGCCATTAGACAGGATAAGGCTTCTTCGTAGTCACTTGAGTAGTCGAACTTCACTACTCTCCAAGTCTCTTGTGTCTTTTGACTTGATTTGTCTCGGCTGATCTGCGGCCAAAGATTACCTTTTTCCTTTCTTGTCTTCTTTCTCTAAAGACTTTTCTTTCTTCATTCTCGTATTTGTTGACTACGAGGATATGGGCAATCAATAGCATAGTGACCAGGTTGCACGCAATTCCAAAGATAAATTCTCAACCTTTTGATATGTTCTTTCCGTCCTTGGATTTTCACTCTTTGATACCAAACCTTTTGATGCTCTGCTCTTTTGGGTAGCCTATCTTCCCTTGACTTGGAGGAGCTGAGTGTCTTCCGGAGGATTCACCTTTGCTTCTTTTGTAATTCTTATTGAATAACTTGTTAAACCTTTTAACCATCAGGGCGATCTCCTCTTGGTCAATGACTTCTTTGACCTCGGCTCTTTTACCATCCTTAACTATTAGAGTTGTTTTGGGCACAAATTGTCTCTTCTAGGTCTTTTCTTCTCACCAAATTCGTAGGCTTTGGATCCGAGAATAGCTCATGGTTGGATGTTTTTGATAGGTCCATGGAGTGTCTCGGGGCCATGACTTTCATTTCCCACTCAATTTGGGAGACTTCTTAGAATCTTCATACACATTTCATCGTGTATATTCTTTTCCAAGTGCGAGATAGTTCATTGGTAATTTCTATGAACCGAGCATCCAGATTGATCAAGGTTTCTCCCCGCAAGCATCTTAAAATTTTCAAATTTTTTTGTACAAAGAACATATAGTTTATTTTCCTTGATTTGCTCAGAGCCTTCACAAATTAAGGTTAGCTTATCCCAGATTTCTTTTGCCGTTTTGCATGATTTGACTTTGTTGAACATGGCTTTGTCCAAGGTTTTGTAAAGAATGTCCTTGGCCACGTTGTCCAAGTTATATCTTTTCCTGTCATCATTTGTCCATTCACTCTTGATTTTTCAACCATAGTGATGCAGGTGAAGCATCCTCTTCTTCTTCACCCGGTGGCTCTCCCTTGCGCAAAACTGTTCACCTTTAAAATTTGGAGTGGCCCATCTTCTATCACTATCCACATTTCATCGTGCAATGCTGATAGATGAGCCTGCATACGAATTTTCCAGTCATCAAATTCCTCAATAGTGAACATAGGGATGCGTGTCAAATTTGCTTCCATGATAATAGTTTTGCTAAATAAAGGAGTTTTGAAAGATCAAGTGCTGGAGCAAGCTTTGAAAAATTTGGAGATCTAGTTCAGTAACCAGTGCGGAAGGCTCAATGAACCAACCGCTCACGATACCACTTATAGGACCCAAGGGTGTGAATGTAAGGTTTAGAAGGGGGTTGAATAAACCTTACCAATTTTTCGATTTAGTCCTGTTAAAAGTTTAGAGTTAATACTTCACAAACTAAGTCCATGATGGACAGCTGACTAAGTTAGTTAACCAACAGTTAGGCACTCAAATCACTGGATCGAGTGTTGATAGAATAACTCACCGCTAGTCTAAAACTTAACTTGACCGATATGATTTCAAATGGAAGACTTAACACCCTTGAATTTGGTTTAAGTTTGTTTTAATAATTGGTTTTAGCACTTTGTTGATTATCAATTGGATAGAAAATTTATCAAGAAATATTGAAATAATATGTAGAAATTAAAGTCTTTGAAATGTAAATGACACAATAAATTTTATAGAGGTTCAAGATGGGGTAATTCTTCTTCTCCTCTATTCTCCAACTCCTGGAGGAATCCACTAAGTATTGATCGAGTACGCAGTGGTTATCGGTCCGGATGCAAGTCTTGATCACACAAAATTGACTTGATCCTTTGGGACTCGATCGGAGATGCCTTGATCACTCACCGCTTCTCGTAGGACTCGAACTTCTTCACAGGCGTGCGCCTTGCTACTACAGCCCACTTGCTCAAGTTTCTTGGATTTGATCACGAAGCCCTCAAATAACTTAAAACTGGTTCGACCTTGAACCTTCTACAATCCTTCGTGGAATGTAGACCCTTTGATTTTTCAGATGTTTCCTCTTCAACTGATTGAAGTTGTCTTTCCTTCACAGGTAAGTGTTGGATTGATTTCCTTCGTGTTGTAGGCTTGAGGATTGAACTTGAATGACTTGAGTAGGTTATAGCTTGAATAATAGCTTGAAAGTTTCAGGTAACAAGGTAACCTTTTCTCAAATAGATTCCTCAGCCTTTTATAGTGTTCTTTTGAAAATTTGCCCGTTGAAGAGATAGGTTAATTTTCAAAAGACACTTGTGGTCGTTGGCTTGTCTTGTTGCAGTCCTTGGAATTGACATTTCCTCGTATGAATGCGTCTTGACTTTTTCGAGTTCGACACAGTGCGAGAGCTTCCCAATGGTTTATTCCTTTTGCACGCTTCCGGGTGAGCACTTTAAGAAAGGCGTATGGAAATATTACTTGTTTAAGTAATTTTCTTGACTTCTCGTAAACGGATCTCTTTCAGTTATCTCGACTTGACTGCATTTCCTTGACTTCCCCAGGTGACTTCGAGTCAGCTTCCAATCATTGGATGACTCATCTGTCACTTCAACTTGAGACTTGGCTATCTTGAGTTGACTTGACTAACACTTCACTCACCGCATCTCACCGCACCTTGATCGAGTTCTGTCTTCTCTTCTTTGCCACACTCACCGCCTCACAAATGAGTCTTCTTTCTAGTCTCCGGTTGACTTCTTGCATATTCTCGGCATAGTGACTTAACTCATTTCGACCATTTATCTATTACAATGCAATTTACAACAAAAATGGGGTGCCAACTTTCTATTCTAAGTTTTACATGGCATTCATCAAAATCTAAAAATTAATTTCCCAACACTTTATTTATCTTATATTATTAATCGATATTTTTGGAAGTTTAAGATTAGTTGATGTTAATGCATTAATAGTTGGAATCTCATATTTTTGGAATTTAATTTATAATATATATATATATACATATAAAGATCGGACTACGTCTAAAATTAATTATTTCTTTCATTTTACATATTTTTGGCTTTTAATTTATAAAATACCTATATCACATACTAACTTTGTCTATAATTATTTTTGTCAATTTTTTACTTATTATTGTGCTTAAAATAGTGCGGTTTTAAAATTAATTCGTAATCTCTTATTCTTGGCATCGATAATTTTAATTGTAAATCTTAATGTATTAATAAATTCTATCGACAATCATACTTAGATTGGTAGTAATTAGTGTGAAGCCAATAAATTTTTTATTTAATCAATATTGTTAACATATATTTTTCGCGAGTTTAAGATTAGTTAATGTTAATGTATTAATCATTGGGATCTCATATTTTTTTATTATCCAGGACTACAACGATTTGAAGCTTGAACAAAAATATATATAACTTCATAGACACTTGAGAATGATTTTTAAAGTTACATTGACACCAAATTATTATTGTTGTTATTTTTTATTCCATGAATCATCGTCATATCAGTTAATGTTTTTAGTATGGTCTCATCTTTAAGTTTCACTCAAATGCCATCATCATCAAATATTTTGCCAATATTGATAGGATCTATATTAATTTAGAGTATTTTTGAAGTTCTTTTTTTTTTTTTTTGATCAACATGAATGTTTAACATTAGTTTAATAAATAGTTTTTTGTTTTTTTTTTGATATTTTTGTTATATTTTATGTTTATAAAAAATACATGTATATATCAATTTTTGATTCATATGGGACTAAATGTGAAACATAAATCTGTTGGGACCAAAAGAGTAAGCTTGGGACTAACAGTGTTTGAACCCCTTTCTTATTGGACCAAAAGTGCAATTTTCTTTATTAAATTACATCATTGAATTATGAATCTATTTATAGAAAGATTAACAAACTCTTTAGAGTAATAGCATGTTTTTGAAGTAGTCAGACATATTTTTTTGTTGAAAGAAGCTATATTGTCTAAATAAGAGATAACTAGATGAGGCTCCTGTGTGATGCACGGGCTATAATTTAATAGTTAGTAGAACTGTTAAATGGGTCGGCCCAAGCCGGTCGTTGCTGGCGGCCAAAGAAAAAACCGGATTGGGTCGCTGAAATTCCATTGGGACGCTATTTTTAGGACATAATTCATGAAAATACACATGAAATGACCGAGCCAGTCCCACTTTTTAGGCTCAATGGGCGGGGCTAATAGGGTCAATCTTTTTGGGCCTTCAAAATTGCATTAAATCCGACATTTTCATTGGGTTTGACTACTTTGACACCTCTAATAATCACGTGCTTGTATTCATATAAACCCATACTCAATAGGACCAAGATTTTATGGTAGGATTATATTTAAATTCGGTAAATATTGTAAACTTGATTTCAAAGAATCGGATGTTATATTATTTAAATTTGATTTTTGTAAAATAAGAAGAATTTTGTCAAGTATTATAAATGCGGCTTCCAGAAACTTAGGAATATATTATTTAATTTATGAAAGTATAGAATCAGTGAATCAAATTTGCAGAAATCAAAAGGTGATATTTATTTAAAGAAAGTATAATTTCAGCTATCAAATTAAATAGATCTTAATTATTGATTACAAAAAAAATAACCAAATTCTAACGATGCACATTCCATTTTTTTCTTTTTTATTTGGAAAAACATCAAAATTCATTTTAGTAAGTGCAAATGGGCAGGAAAATAGTTTTGGAAACAAATTTGTTATTACATATACATATATATGTATATAGATGCAGAAGATAATATTTTTTTCAATTATATATAATTCCATTTGCAATACTTTAAAACTAATAAAATTCTTGAATGAAATTAAACTGGAACACTTCTTTTTAGATATATCACAATACATGATTTTTACTTGTCCATTCTATATATACATTACTTGGCCATCAATTTATTCGAAGTTTCCTTTTTTATTAAATGTTTGGGGAAGGAAGTGAATATATGTTGATTAAAATCAAAATGGAATGTCAATATCTAATAACTAAATTAAACGATTACAATTGTATTTTAGAATTTTCCTAAATAGAATCTTGTTGAAATCTAAGCATAAATTGTCTGAATCGTGTAGATATAATATATAATTTCTTAAATTCAAGTAATAAGCTTTCCTAAACGGATGAAAACAAAAAGGTAATCATATATGATTGTTAATACCATTTAGTATATTGCCATATTTCTTTAATTAAAAAAAAGATCTATATTCCTTTTAGCAAGTGCATTTAGGGCGGGAAAAATAATAATGGAAACATGGTTATTATTATATAGATATAGATTCCAATTTCTAGGTTAAATTGACAATAATTATGGAATTAATTATAGCAAATATTTGAATGTGATACTTGCCAT
This sequence comes from Rehmannia glutinosa, assembly GCA_016081115.2. NCBI lineage: Eukaryota > Viridiplantae > Streptophyta > Magnoliopsida > Lamiales > Orobanchaceae > Rehmannia > Rehmannia glutinosa. The sequence goes on along the minus strand of JABTTQ020002356.1, from coordinate 82,202 downwards.
AATATATTGTAGATACAATCTGTTCAAAAAATCAATGAAAATAACTTCTAAGTTAAAATATCATCATATGAGATTTACTACATTTGTATTTAAATTAAATCTTACTGACAAGAATTACAAACCTAATTATAGAAAGAAAAAAAAAAGTAGTATATGATAGTTAAAAATTATAGAAAATTGATAAGATGTCTATAAGAAGAGATATATATTACTTATAAATAAAATAAAAATTGATGAGGATTAAATATTAGTTATAAAAAAATTAATAAATTGTTACTTACCGTATTAAATTTTTGATTCAATTGGATAATAAAATAGAGAATACACTAAATAAAAATTATAATTATTTTATATTATAAATTGATATAATAATAATTTTTAATTTTGAAATATTTGATATTTTTTCTTAGCATTTGATACTCTTAACTGATAACCACAACCAACAATAGGTTTTTTTTTCGTTTTATAGACTAGCGAAGCTTCATTCAATTAGGATTGAATATGAGACAAATTTCAAGCAAGTGGTTTTATGTTTTTTGATTGCAGTATGGTCTTAGTTCAATGAAAACACTTTTGGTACTTAAACTTCATTTGACAATTTGTAAATTACATTTCTTCATAATGATTTTTTTATGAAAACATGATAAATTTATAACATATTCATGTTAAGAAGAATATTTGCTTAACATTGTGAAGTATTAATTTTTTTCAACAATACAAATTCAATATAAAAATACATGTTTTACAAATATATACATATATATATAATTATTTATAGAGAGATAGAATTAACTTTGAATTTTTGATAGATAAGTTTTGTTTTTATTTACCTTATATGAATATTATAATAAAATACAATAATAAATACTCAACCATGTGAATAGATATTTGTATTATAAAATAATAATATTAAAATAAAATATGCGTGCAACGCACGGGGAGAATTACTAGTTTAACTCTAAAATAAAAGTCCTCCTCTTCGGATTTTTGTTTATACAATATTTCTACTAATGTTTGTGCATCCTCACCTTCTATTTCTTTTAGTTTCAAACTATTTACAAAATTCAAATGATCTTTGATAGTTTGTCCAACACTATGATCCTCTCCTGCTTCATGTGCCAAATATCGATAAAATTCTATTGGTTTCATTTCGGAAGAAACCATATCTTCTATGACTTTGCCCTTTTCACTTGTAATTTTCTTTCAGAACGATAAAGGTGACTCCACTCTTTTCTAGTAAAGATGATTATGTTGTACAACATGATTCATAACCTCATAAAGACCTTCATCATTTGATTTCATCCTCAATGAAGCATTACATCCCATACGTGTAACATGAATTTTTTTCTTTTTTTCATTGTTGGAGTTGATGCTCAAATTTCCGATCTCTTAAATCCTTCAAAAGAGCAGAGGAAGTATTTCTATAGCACAACTCCATTAGCTTATGTTCTAGTTGTTGCTTTACGAACACTAAACTCAAGTGCACAACTATGATCACGATACAAGTTATGCATATCATCAATTGTCTTCCTTTTAATCCCAACCCGAGAACCGGATATATCCACAATGACATTCATCTATTCTTGGAACATTTAAATAAAACACAGGACATATTAAACCAAAATGATACTTTTTGAGTAAAACCTAATACTTTGTCAGTAACATGTAATATCTTTTCCTACTAGTTTTGTGCTTTGGTCAAGAGTATCCATTGCATCCAATGTTTCACCTTCAATGATTTCTATATCTTCTTTTTCACTAGAAACAATAACTATTGAATCCAAGTTTTCACCTATAAGTACAATCAATAAAATATAATATCAATAAGTACTATAAAAAGCATCAAGGTGAATTTTTTTTTAATATGTTAATGTTAATCTTAAAAGTAACATATTTATTGCTATATAGTGCCACTATTTATAGCAACAAGTATCCTTTTTTACTTTACAAATTTCAAAATGTTCTAGTATCACCCTACATTACAAAAGTATCATATTTAACTTCAAAAGCATCATGTTTCACTTATTGGTATCACCTTTAGAGTAAACGTATGATTCATGAAACTGAATTTAGTACATTACCTTTCTTGATGAGTAAATTGTTTCCATCTTTATTTTCCATTACAGATCGCCTGTGTAACCAATATTTGTTGTTATATATAAAAATAAGTAATGCTTTGTACAACTTTCGTATCTATATAGAATCGAAAATTACAATGTAGGGATGACTGACTAGGGTTTCTGCAACGAATGTAATGGACAGAGAAAGTTGCTATGGAAATAGGCTTATCGGAGCAGAGAGAGATCGATTCAGGGAGTTCGAGCTACACGATTTCGGAGGCTTCTTGCGATTTCGAGCTGGGAGTGTTGCGCGATTTCGAGAAAGTTGCTATGTTCCTTTGGGTTGGATCTATTTTGGGTTGGAGCAGGTCTGTGGGAGAGGCTCGTCCTATAGCATCCATTTTCCTTTCTTTTTTTTCTTTTTTTTTTTTTAAATCGGAGCGATCCGGGGCCAACTTGGGCCCTGTTCCTCTTATAAAAAATCATTTTTACTAAGTAATTTTTTCAAAAAAATTAGTTAGAATTTATATAATTTTTATATCGGGCATACCTTATTTTCATGCACCACTTCACCCTGTTATGGCGTCTAGCTATGCCACTATATATATATATATAGGATATGGATCAATGGGTCCTCCCAATTGTGGTGCGTCCATTGAAACCAATCTTAACCATAGATTAATATTTTTGGGTGGTCCAGATTTTTAGGGGGGTTTTATATTTATTTTGTTTGTTTCAGCAACTAAGAAGGGTGAATGGTTATTTTACAATATAGAATCAGTTATTGAGATTTGACGATATCTCAATCACGTTCAATTTCCTTCCCTCTTTCACGCGACACGTCCTTTCAGTTTTTGAGTAACACATATGCGCTAATATTAACGTATTTTTTCTTCAGCGTATTCTATTGTTAACTGTTTATATAATATAATCATATTGCATATGTAGCATAATCATATTGCATGTGTAATTTAATCATATGTGTGTTGCATATATAGTGTATATTTGTTGCTTATGTAGTATAGGGTTGTTGCTTATTACTTGCTTATGTAGTTAATGTATTTGTGTTACATATGTAGTGTATATTCGTTGCTTATGTAGTATGGGTTTGTTGCTTATGACTTGCTTATGTAGTTAATATATCCGTGGTGCATCCGTAGTGTGTATTCATCGCTTATGTAGTATAGGCTTGTTGCTTTTATAGTATGAGTTTGTTGTTTATGACTTGCTTATGTAGTTAATGTATTTGTAGTGCATATGTAGTGTATATTCATTGCTTATGTAGTTAATGTATCCGTGGTTCTTACATAGTGTATATTCATTTGCTTATGTAGTATAGGGTAGTTGCTTATGTAGTATGGGTTTGTTTATTATGACTTGCTTATGTAGTTAATGTATCTATGGTGCATGCGTAGTGTATATTCATTGCTTATGTAGTAGTATAGGTTTGTTGCTTATGACTAACTTATGTAGTTAATGTATCTATGTTGCATATGTTGGGTATATTAGATTTGCTTATATAGTACATGTTTGTTGCGATTTTTGTTGGAACTATTTTGATTATGTAGCACATGTTTATTCGTAGCTTTAGTGGTATATAAAAGCACCATGACATATCTATACAAGCAACAAATTACATCATCATAAGCAACCTTCGAATCAGTAGTCGAGTTCTAGCAACTATGGCGAATTATGCAATGTTTTTCACACGATGTCGTTGGAAAAGAATGAGGAAGGATTTCTCACAAGAGTGCGTTGAAGAAGGAGGAGGATTGTTCACGATAATTTTGCTATGAGATTTGGAAGGATTACGTGATCTCAATAGAATCGCCTAAATTCCATGAATATTGGCGATTTTGAAGGATGACTAATTTACCCTCGTATTTAATTAACTAGCTTGTAATATGCAATTTTGCCTCTTAAATCGCAACCATTGACAAAATTAGATATATGGCTAAGATTGGTCCCTTATGGACTAACCCTATGAGGTGGTCTCATATAACCCTCTCCCCTATAGGGATAATTTCAATCTATGTCCCATTTTCGCTTTTAGTATCGCTTTTTCAACTTAATCAATCTCGATACCATCGGGTTTATAAAATTAATCACTTTTGGTACCTTTCCATTAACTCTCCATTAAAACTAATGTCTAGACTTGTTACAGTAGGTTTGATACTTAAAATGACATATTCACTTTCGGTAGCAATGTTTTATAATAAATCACTTATAGTACCCAAATTTTACATAAGCTACAATAATGAAAATAGTCCATTACGACCATATTAGGCCCAACGTGCTTTTGTAAAATTAAAATATCCAGTAAAATTTATACTTATCTTTGACCCACTAGGTGAGATGATTTGTGAAGCCACCGGTCGATAAATTATTGCCCCTAGACCATTTGACAAACGTCTCCGTTCAACCTCACCAACAAGGAAGATGGTCTACAAGTTAATTGACTCCTTGATGTGTGGCCATAGCCTTGGTTCGTTTCTTACTCCGGCGTGTAAGATATTTTTTCAAACGGATAAATCAATAATGCATTATGAACTCATGTTGAACAAAAGCCTTTTTTATTAAGAACTTAAAGAAAATTTATTTCATCGCAGAATCTCCTTTTGAGAGGAGAATACCGGTTTAGCCTCTCATATATGAGGCTTGCACTCGCTACACATAAACGGAAAACTTAGAACTAAAACCCTCAAACATTAAAAATTTTTCATTGATTTTATTATAAGAAAACTAAGGGAAACGTTCGATGTCCACAACATCCTTCAACTCCCCGTTATTTTTAGAGATAAGTCCGAACTTTAAAGGCGAGTTCAAATCTTGTTGAAATATAAGGCGTCATTGCTTACGTCTTAGGCCTGAATTACTACTCGCCAGCTATTTCCTTTTTCTTCCACGTGACTCAACCCATGTGATGGTTGTCGGGAATCATTTAAAAATTTGGTTTGTGTGGTCTCCAAGGATAACACGTCTTATGAGTTGGGCCCTTGTCTTTTCTAGATGTATGGCCTTGTTGGTTGGGTTTGGGTTGGAATCCTTTCCCAAACTCAGGTTTTTTCTGTTAGGGGCATGCCTGTCAGATCCAATCGATCCAGCGGCTAACATGCGCCATATTATAGAATTTCCGGTAAGTTTATTTACTGGCCGGAATCTTGTTCTCCTAGAGAATTCTTCTCTTTGTCTCGAAACATTCCTATGCAAATCCTGTCATTGAATTCAAAAGGAAAGATCAATTTATTGAATTCTGAAAAACTTTAATGGATACTTGACTTTGTCCATTTCAGTTAGAAAAACCCCATGCTTGCCTTGCGAAGTTTCCGTCTTAAAGATTGCCGCTATGGGTAGTGGTACTTCTTCCAGTGAAGCTGCCTTAATGTATTTCAAAGTGTTTCTGTCCGGTCTTCTAAGTTTGATGAAATGAAAAGCTTCATTATAACCTTTCTTAGTCGTTGAGTCAAGGCCGATAAAATACAGTTCAGTATGTCTTCTACAGCCAAATGTGGATTATTGGCCCAAGTCATAAATCGCTTCCCAATCTATTTCACTTTGAAATTTAAAATCCACAGTGACACAAAGATATATTGAAGCGAAACCTCCAAAGTTATACCATTCTTGTACTTCATTTGGATGACTTCATGGTTTCATCAAACTCTTGGGTATTTCTTGGAGATATCAACCATTGTATTTTCTAGGTTAATACATCTTCTTGTAATCAATTTCTCCCATTGTCGTTGATAAACCTACATTGGAGAAATCTTAATTTTCTCAATTAAAGGAACCTTAGATTTGGATTTGCATGTGCCCATTACATGAAAACTCGGGTTAAGATTAAACTCTCCCTCTTCAACCCCGGAGGTTGGTTTCCGGGTTAAACAAGACTCGGGTTGTGATTAAACTCTCCCTCTTCAACCCCGAGGTCTTTGGGTTAGCTTCACTATTGTGATTACTTCACTTGTACATCCTTGGAGGATGCATCATCTGCAATATTTGTGATTATGGTATTTAAATCTATAACCTTCGGGTTAGAGCCCCGTTCTCTAATCGCCCCATTATGCATAGTAGGAGATGCGGCCTAAAGGAGAGGCCCTTGTAGTGCTAAGAACAATTGCACTTGAGCGAACTGGCATGCTCGTATTTGACTAGAAAAGGATTTTTGGTCAGCCAATTGAAGTCGTCCAACAACTTCTGCATTGAGATATAACGTCCCAAAATCTCGTTCTAGACTCTCCAAGTTTTCAATGGGATGTCTTACTCGTTTAAGAACCTCGTCAGCAACGTCCTTCCATCTCGTGTCAAGAAATCTGGACGAACATTTTCATGAGATTTTATAATGACAATATCATAATCATAATATTGATATTCAGCTTGCCATTTAAGTAATCTATTCTATTCTGGTTTTGATTCAATTTTGTTATTCAGAAAAGCCTTGACACTTGATATTATCAATTTTAAAGTCAATTTGCAAATCAATTTTGTTTTTTTAAAGGCTTTATGAGTTGATATGAGAATTATCAATTTCTCGTTGATATGCCATCAATTTTGCTTCATTGTTCAATAAAATAAACCGCACAATATTTGCATGGCACTTCTCTATTTGGTATGACTTTCGTAAGAACTATTGCCCACCAATAATCACTGGCATCTGTATATAGAGCCAGTTCATCCTCATCCTGTGGAATAACTAATTTCAAAAGCTTTTTACAAACTTTCTTGAGTTGCATTATCCTTTTTTGATGTTCATTTTCCCACTTGAATATAACATCTTTCTTGAGTAATGGGCTAAACACCTTCTTATAATGTGCCAGATTATTTATGAACATTCCGTCAAAATTAACAACTCCGAGAAAATTTTGAAATTGTTTATTGTCTTTGAGGGTATCTGGAAATCTTTGTATTTTCTACACAATATGGCTTTGTAGAATGATTCCCAGTTAAGTCGATTTCAATTAGGAATTGATAACTGGCTCTCGTAGCAATCACTATCTTCTTTTCTCGAAAGAACTAATCCTTGTTTATGGCAAACATCCGAAAATATCTCCAAATGTTTGAGATGCTCCTTAATGTTCTTTGATGCAATAAGAATATAATCGATGTATACAAACATGAAACTAAAATAATCTTTGAAGAGATTATCAATCTTACTTTGATATATATGGGGTGCGTTAGCCAATCCCATATGCATTACGTTCCAAATATAGCGTCCTTGTGGTGTTGAGAAAGTTGTGAACATTTTACTTTCTTTCTCCATCTTAATCTTGTAAAATCCAGACTTACAATCGAACTTTGAGAATATCTTGGCACCTTTGATACAGTTAACCAAATATTCTCTACTTGGGATATAGTATTCGTCAAACTCCAAAATGTTATTAATTCCATTGTAATTAATAACAAGTTTTGGCTTTCCTCTTTTGATTTCTTCGTGATTCCTTACTAAGAATCCTGGACTACTGTATGGAGAAACTCCTGGTGAATTCAACTTATGGTCAAGATGTTCCTTAAGTATTTTTGCATATCCTCACGATCCTTCTAGTTCATAAGAATTGGTTTGAATCTCACTAACTCATATTTCTTCCTGGTTTTGACCTTCAAGGGACGCTTTAGTTTGTTCTTATCCCACCATGCCAAAGGATTTTCATTGTAATTCTTTTGGATCTTCTTTTGACATCCTCAAGTGATATCTGCTCTTCTATGGTAACATCACTATGTCCATTCTCCATTAGGCTCATCACCAGATGCAATAGCCTGCGAGGTACTGTTCTTCTCTTTGCATTCGAATGAATACAAGTTATTATCCCATCTCTTTGTATCTTTCTGCTTTGAACCATATTGCGAAAGGATAATAATGCATCACTAAATCTTCTTTTTATCGGCCATTTTTGGATTTCGTAGTTTGGCTTCATCACCACGCTTGATGCGGAAATTAACATTTTTCGTAGAATGTTTCCACATGATCTGGACAATAATCTTATGATCACATAATGTTGTGAAATAAGTCTCCTTGTCCATTTTCCTATGTAAATCGCTTGAATGTTTTGTAGGAAATTATTTCCTAGCGAACATCTCGCTCCCGTATCATGAAATAGATAGGTGGCGTCTTCACTTTGTACCACGTGGGGTACCTTCGCGCCTCCGATCATGATTTCGCTTGTTTAATTTCTTAATTAAGGATAAGAATCCTCATAAAGAAATCCTTCCTCGCAATAGGCCGTAAATCTTCCAATTCTTTAGGAAAACATCCTCGGGTTTGCAAAGATATATTCCGGACTAATCAATATAGGCGGCCAAATACTCGGGCTTGTATTCCGGTATATAACATTCGATAGAAATGTATATGAGAATGGCTAGTGGTCATCTGATTCACTCGTATATTTTATCACCATCGTGAACTCCCATTTTATTGCTTTGATTTTTCCGTTGTTCTCGTGATAATTTACCATTTTTTTAGGCTTTCTTGATACCTTTTCCAACTATATGTTGTTGGAGATAATATAGAACATCACAAGGAAAATGTTATTCTTTTGAGTGATGTCAAATATTACTTCAACTTCGCTCCATCCTTCTCGACATTTCGGCTCTCCTTGTGTTTTGAAAACATCCGGAATTCGTTGAACTTGTATCGGTCTTTTTCTTCCCAACGGCTTCGCTATCATTATGTCTTGTTGAAAGACATCCTCCGCTCAACCCACAAGACTTCGACTTTTGTTGAAGACTGGTCGATCTTGAATTTTCATATCAATCTCCTTTGTAGTTGGAGACTCATTAAGTTCTCGTAGAACCACCTAGCAAAGTCCTCAAAGATTATTAGGACTTTAATAAATTCTTTCAAAAATGCTTCGAATGATGTGTATTTGAGAGAGCGTAGAAATCTTGTATGTGATCGAGTAAGGTCTATTTCCTTCTTTCATCAAATCGATTCTTTTTAAATCATGATGGTTACAACTCGTTGAAATGTCGATCTTCAAAGTTGTATGCAATTAAGGATAGACATTAAATGCCACGATTTTCCTGCGTACAAGTTTCATGTAACAGCTCCAATGCATGAATCTTGAGATTTGAGATTCGCTTGTCAAAGATAGCAAGATTGAGTGGTGAATCAATTCCTTCCTTGAATGTTGCCTTAATAATAACTCTTACGATCTGATATGAATCTAACAGAGCGTGTTTGCAACTTTTCACTTGACTCACTTTTGATCTCTTGAACTTTTCTTAAGGGACCAACTACATCTCGATCAAAGTTACCATAAAACTCCATCGGAATGGCAAATTCTCTAATTACAGTAGTTACCTTGTGGATAATTTGGTGTTTTCTTCATGAAACCCCATCTTATTCAAAGATTTCTCCATTGCTCGATAGTAAAACCATCATATATATGAAGCTTTGGATCTTCTTTCATAATCCTCATCGTAGTCTTATGAGAAATCACATGTATGAGAGATTAATCCCCGACATATCCTCCCCGACCGTCTATTGAAGAATTTCTTCTTCACTATGATTCTAAACTAGATTCACTTCCATCGTCGCATAGATCTCTTCTTCATAGATGCTTTCATCCGAGGGTAGATCCTCAAATTGATACACCTGGAACAAATCTTGATAATAAACAACTTCTTCGAACGGTGTAGCTTCAAACTTTTTGATTCCTCGTTTTTAATTTTACGGGCACCGCTTTAGATATACCTCTTGCTTCTACACGCGTCCGGTAAATTACAATCTTTAAAACTTTCATAGCTCGGGTCTTTAAAACTTTCATAGCTTTGGTGTGAGCTTATCAAAGTTCTTCTTCCGGATTCCACAGGTACTCCTTTGATTAGAACCCGATGAAGAGCTCTACTCCCCGCTTGGTGTCAGGTTTTGCCTCGATTTATAAATTCTGGTATTTTATTTTGACCAAAACCTTCTAGATCTCCATGAAGACCTACTCCTTTTTGATGCCACTTCACTACTTTGTATGGATAAATTTTCATGCTTATTTTTCTTATGCCTTTTGTGGTCGACCTCCCATAGTTGGGATGTCATCATCTTTGCAACATGTAGAGAACCGTTTTATTAATTTCTTGAGTCTCTTGTAGTTTCTATAAAGTGCTTGGATGGTGGCACCATTCAAATAGTTTGGCCTTTTTATGAAATACATTCTTCTTGCCACCGTATCTAAATCCACTACACTCTTGTATTCCCGGTAAGCATTTCTTTCCGGGACTTAGTATCTTCGTAAAGAATAGTTGATATTCTTTGTTTATATTCCACCTTGGACTTTCATTGCTACTCGTAATGACGATATATTCGTCAATATGACAAATATCATGTAACCTAGAAAAGAGAGGGCTGTTTGTATATTTTTCTTTTTGCTTCTTCCAAATCCCTCAAAATAGTAAGTGCCAATAAAATAGATTTTAAATAATTTTGCCCATATTATCGACTAATACTTTCAATGACTCTCCGGTACGTGAGTGCTTCTCATTTCTAGTCCAAATATCCCATGCGATCTTTATGGATCCTTTAAGACTCATCTAAAGGGTAAGATGAATCCTTCATTTGTAAGATCAAGGGTACCTATTGCAATCCTCATGGTCGATGCCCAATCGTCGATAAGGACTTCTTTATTCATAAATTCTCGAATATCCGATTTAACATCAATCCATATGGATGTATAGGATCGAGTTGTGATCTTCCATAAGGCGTATTGTATAAATTTGGCCTTTTGGAACATTGTCAAGTTCCCAAACAATAGATCTCCTCTTGTAGTAAAAATCTCCCACGTGGCATTGATCTTTAAGATGTGAACCTTCTATATCCATCTTTCAATAGGTTTGGTTTATGTTGTTCAAGAGTAACCAAAGGTAACCCATCATGATAGCTTTAATGAGCTAATCCCGCTAAGGATTACGCCTTCCATGTAGATCTTTAAGACAATCTTCTCTATATCCATCTTTTTTGGTTTATGACGATTTTCCTTTGATGATAGCAATGAGGGTGTCAAATTGGTTGGTTTCATTTTGTGTAAATAGTGGCATGCTGTTTCAAGTCATATGTTTCTTTCCTCCGGATGCAATTGTCTCGCCCTCCGATTCCTAACTCGTTTTTTAATATCATGAAGGATTTCAAGAGTCTCCTTTGATATTTTTTACTATCATCTCCATCTCTTTTTGGATCCGATGAACTTGTGTTGGTAGATAATTATGGCAGTTTCTGCCATACTTACTCCGTCTTCTCGACTTCTCTAAGATCTTGCGAGAACTTAGATGTGTCTCGGAAGTATCTCTTTCCATTCTCGTATTCCATCGGAACCATGATTTTGATGGATTTCTTCCTAATCATCTATCGATCAACATGTAATATCGATTTACCGCTAGAAAACTCGGATAATATCATGATTGTCTATCGCATTGTCTCAAGGTTTCCTATCGGCTCTGAGTTCTTTTCAACATATTGATTGTTCCAATATGTTATCATGTCCTCGTGTTCTTGTGCAATTGTCTAGATCCATTTTTTCGGAGAAAATTCTCTCAACAATTGTTAATTACATAAATATAATAAATTTAACTAAAAGTTCTTAATAAACCTAGCTCGATATCATTTTTGTGGCCCAAAAGTAAAGAGTTAAATCAAGAAATTGGATCCATTTAATGAGAATTTAAATGTCAGGGACCATTTTTGATAATTTCATAAACATGGGTACCAAAATCCCGACATATCCAATGGTCTAGAAACCTGCTACAACTAGTCATCCGGACATTTTAACGGACAATTTGATGGAAGGTATCCAAATTGATTAAAATCAAAAATGTTGGTTACTAAAATCGATCAATTAAACATGGGAGTATCAAAACCAAAAAGTAGGTATAATTGAGGTACCCAAATTAAAGTTACCCTATATATATATATATATATATATATATATATATATAGAGAGAGAGAGAGCTAAATCGATTGAGATATTGAAGTAGGCATATACGTTGTGCAATCACACCGATTGATTGGGTCGCTTAGTCCTTTTCTTATGGGATAATTAATATGCCTAAGAGGCACACATATTAGGGATGGCAGGCGGTGCCTGGGACAGGTTTGGCCAAACTTCGGGACTTGCTCAGCTAAGAAAAAATAGACTTAAGACCCACCCCGCCTTGACCCATGACCCTAAGAGTCTAACCCGCCGGACTCCGCCACTTAAGTTTAATTGTTGCAAAAAAATGGCATATCACCATTTTGTATGCAAGATGCAGTTCCTATAAATTATAAACTTTCTCCCTAGCCTCGGATATATATAAGTGATATAAGCATTTAAATTCCAACATGAGGCGAAAGAAGACAAAACGAGTGCATCCGCTATGTCTAATGTAAAAAATTGATTCAAATCGAAAGAAATAGTCACGTTAAGTTAAAAATACAATAAGTTATTATTACGATAAGTGTTTTTAACAAATAAGTGTTTTTTAGCTAATTTGAAATGCAAAAGTAAATCATCACTATTATGGGTTAATGGCTCGTCTGCTTCATTAAATAATGAAAAAGTAAAAACAAATATTCTTAATAAATATATATATATATATATATATATATATATATATATATAGGGTCCTAGGACCCATAACCCATCCAGGACCGGTGGGTCCAAAAAAAAAACCCATACCCACCTCGTTACACTTAGGGCGGGTCCAAACCGATCGGCGAGGCGGTTTGTTGCGGGTCCGGGTTTGAACCTCCACCCATTGTCATCCTTTACATATTATTGGCAAAAATTATATAAGACCGTCTTATGGGTCTCATTCCGTAAGACGGATCTCACTTACCCTACGCTTTTTCCCGACCCGCACCTTGACCCATCAACCTTTTTTTCTATTATTTTTTCTTTTTCTTTTCCCACTCTCTGCTGATCGCACACACGTTAAGCTCGGTTTTCTCTCACTTTCTAACCTAGGATTTTTTTATTTTGTATCGTTTTTCGTTCAATTTCTCGCAATTGTGAGTTAAATTCAAGTTCTCTCACGTTCTCACATTCACGTTAAATCACGTTCGAGTTCTCTCAAGTTATTCGTGGTCTTCTTCTTTATTCTTCCATTAGTCGCTATTTTTTCATCGATCTCCATCAGTTTCAACGTTCGTAGGTGGATTTCTCAACACTAGTTCGAGTTCTCTCAAGTTGCAAAGGTATTTTCAAGTATCTTATCTTCTCTTATTTTTCTTTTTCTTCTCTTAGTCTTCATTTTTTTTTTCCAAAGGGGCGAGTTAAATTCGCCGCTTGGAAGAGGATTTCTCGAGGTTTTTACAAAGGCATACAATCATCTTTGTTAAGGTGTTTTACTGTTGATGGAATTTTACTGTCGATTTTTTTCTAGAATTGCAAAATCAGCTATTGTAATACATTAGGGTTTGATTTCTTGTTGTTTATGTTAATATTTTTTTAACATTGTGTATTGATTTTTTATGTTTATGTTAAAATTCATTAATAGATACATTGTTGTTATTTGTAAATTTCTGGGAACAATGATGTTTAAAAGTATCAGAAATTCGCATAAAAGTATTATATATTTGTTCAAAAGTATCAGTTTTTTAACAATGATTTTTTTAACTTAGTGTATTGATTTGTGTTCGTTTGTTGTTAAATGGAACTAAAAGTATCTGAAATTGCTTCAAAAATATCAGTAAATGACTTAAAAGTACCATGCATAAGCTCTCTCTGTCTCTATATTGATATATGTGTTTGTGTGTCTAAGTTTCATTGTTTTTCTTATTTTGTGGTGATTTGATATTTCTTAAAAGTATGTATGTTTTTGTTGTTGTTTTATGGGTAATGAGGAGTGTTCGGTTTGGTTGCATGATTGAGGTTCATGTTGCTTGAAGTTTGTTTTGTTAAATAGGACAATTTATAAAATAACCCTAATCAAGAGTAAAAACGGCGACAGAGAAACCTCAATAAGTGCGAGTTTATTTCTTCCACACGTCCAAATGTACACTAAAATGATGTTTGCTTAAGTACTCATAGTCCGTGACCGCATCTCATGTCTTACTCCAAATATCACAAATACATGTATGAATGTTTAAGTACTCATACAAATGTTTGTTTGTTGTTAAATGTAATTTAATTGTAATTGTTTGTGAGAAAGTATTCCAAAACAGAAAAATAAATATTTGCTTAAGGTTGTGCACCATTTGTCCTTTAGTTCATACAATCTTTTAAACCATGTTTAATCCTCCAATCCATACGTTGAAATCATGTTACTCCAAAGTTCTCAAAAATCGACTTCATCCGTACAACCCGACAAGCATTTACTAAATGCATTCTTATAGTAATTGTTACTTTTAAGTTGTCCAAACCGCTTACAACATTCGGTAAAGATTTCATTGGCATAGCCTATGTTTTATCCCAGGAATACTGCATGAATAACTTAGGGTTAAAGTAACACTTTTTTGAGTAAAAGTATCATTTTTTATGCGATAAAGTATTATTTTTTCAATTCAGTCACAAAAACAGGAAGTCAGTAAATTGGATGAAAAACAAATATCATATAGTCAAAGTAACACTTTTTTTAGTAAAAATATCTATTTTCTGCGATAAAGTATTATTTTTTTCAATTCAGTTACGTACATTTCTAGCGCATTAGAAATTGCTTGGTCTTGGTCAGTGAATATAGTTATAGGACACTTTCCTCCCATGACTTTCTTAAAAACCTCATAAAGCCATTCAAATGTTTCAGTCTTTTAGTTCAATAAGAACGCACAACCAAACATCACATTTCAAATGATGCTTGATACCAACTATTGGAGCACATATCAAAATTGTATCTATTTGTGCGATATGTTATGTCAAATATGACAACATCCCCAAATATTTCAAAATCTTCTCTCATCATCGAATCTCGGCAAAAAAACATTGCTCAATTTAGCCATCTCATCTAGCTTAACTCTAAAATAAAAGTCCTCCTCCTTGGACTTTTGTTGGTACAATATTTCAACAAGTGTTTGCGCATCCCAACCTTCTATTTCTTTCAATTTCAGACTATTTACAAAATTCAAATGATCTTTTATAGTGTGCCCAACACTATAATCTCCTCGACTTCACGTGCCATTTAACGGTAAGAATATGTTGGTCTCATTCCTAAGAAACCATATCTTCTATGACTTTGCCCTTTTCACTTTAATTTTTATCTCGAACGATGAAGGTGGTTCCACTCTTTTCTGGTAAATGGATGATTATGCTCCATGACATGGTTCTAAACTTCATAAAGACCTTCGTCATTTAATTTCACCCTCAATGAAGCATTACATCCCGTACGTGTGATAGAAAAATTTTCTTTTTTTCATTTTTCTAATTCATGTCCAAATTTCCCGATCTCTTAAATCTTTCACAAGAGCATACAAAATATTTTTCCATCACAACTCCATTAGCTTGAGATTTTGTTGTTGCTTTACGAACACTAAACCCGAGTGCACGGCTATGATCACGATACAACTTATGCATGTCATCAATTGTATTCCTTTTCAATCCAACAAGGGAACCATATATATCCACAAGGTCAGTGGTGTAGTCTAGAAACATTTAAACAAATCACAAGACATATTAGAAAATGTTGGTACTTTTGGAGAAAAAAGTAATACTTTTTCAGTAAAATGTGATACCTTCTCCAACTGCTTCGGTGTTTTGGTCAGTAGCATCTCTTGAATCCAGATTTTTACCTTCAATGACTTCTATATCATCTTCACAACTAGAAACAACAACTATCGAATCAAGTTTTTACCTATAAGTATAAATGGAATAAATTGTTACATCAAAATATCTGGTAAAATATCACTTTTCTTCAGAAAATTTAAAATTTGTAAAATGTCACTGCCCATCATAAAAGTATCATTTTTTCCATTAAAAGTATCACTACTTGCAACAAAAGTATCATAGTTATGAGACTCGAGTCAGTACATCAAAATGTCATGTTTTTTAAGTATGTAAAAATTTATTGTGTCAATGTTTACATTAAAAGTATCATATTTATTACTCAAAAGTATTAGTATTTCCTGATAAAGTATCATATTTAAAATATGACAGTCTATTACAAAAGTATTGTATATAATATCAAAAGTATCACTATTTCCAGTAAAAGTATCATATGTAAATTCAAAAGTATCACTATTTCCAACAAAAGTATCAGTTTTTCAATGTATGAGTACATTACCTTCCTTCATCAACGAGATGTATGCATCTTCATTCTCCATTGGAGAGATTCTACAAAATCATAGGACAATAGGTTGAAGTGCAATGGAAGGATGACAATGAAGCTTTTTTTTTTGCAACAATGGAGATTTTTGTTGGCGATTTTAAACTTTTGTTGAAACGAGGTGAATGTCGACTTACTGCGAGAGCTTTGGAATGAGATGAGGTTGGAGCTTGAGAGGAGATGAAGACAGCGGACTATTGTGCGCAGAGGAGGAAATGGCGAGCTGAGTTTTGGAGCAGAGGTCTGGAGATGTCGAGTGGGCGGTTTTGGAGCTGAGAGGCAGTGAGAGCCCTGTTCCATCCAATCTCTCATCTGCGTGCGTTAGGTTTTTCCTTTTTTTTTAATTGCTTGCATGCGGGTCAGGAGGCGGATAGGATCCATCTTACGAATCCGTAAGATGATCCTATGGGAGACCATCTCCATATTATTTGCTCCATACACAATCCTCCTATTTCTCTCTCCTTGTAAATTTTCTTTTTTTTCTTTTGCGTATGTATATGCACATATATTTTATACATTCGGTTTTCTTTCATTACGCTTTATTCATAAAACCCTAATTCTCGTTCCTTTTATCCCATTTCTTTCAATCATTAGCCAATCGTTGATATCACCCGACGCCATGGCCAAAAGCTCCTTCAAGTTGGAACACCCCCTTGGTATTATCTCCATTATCCGATCGTCGGTTAATTTAACCCTAATTTCCATCTATTTCGGTTTTATTGCATTGAAATCTTGCAACTGTTTAATTTCATGCTTCTCCCGACTTGCATGATCTGAATCGTTGATGCTTTGTGTGTGTGTGTGAGTGAGTGAGTGATTGATTGATAGATGGACTGCGTTTGATCAATTCTGAGAGCTGATAGATGCGATTTGGTATTTGGTAACTTGATTTCATGTCGAAATATGAGAATTGACTATCGCTTAGGCTTTTAAGTTGCGTTCATACAATGAATAGTAGTTTGGTTTTGTTACCAAAGTATGACTAGATTCTTTGTTGCAAGGCCGAATGCAGGTCGCAAAACCATATCGATTGAAATTGTCATCTTTGATTTTATTTTGTGTCTTTAAGAAATCCCATTTTTATTAGAGGTGAAAGTCGTATCTCTTATACATTTTCTTGGGAAACACATTCGCCACAAGTTATTTAGTTATTTCACAATCTTTGATGTATTTTTCTATGTTTTTGTACAATACATGTCAACTTTCTAGAAGATAGACCATAAAATATGCAACTTATTTTCTATACCAGGAAGTGTGGGGTGGAGGAAGGGGGTTCTTTAAGGTCACATGAGTTTCATCTTGCTACTTTCATCTTTGTTCGACTTTGCACCTAATAAGTGCGGTTAGAGTTTGGTTTATGTTCCTAGAAAAGAGAGACATTTTTTTATTGTTTATTTTGACCAGGAAAAAAATTAGCAGCAACTTCTGCAGTTGTGCATTCTTGAAATTGTGTATTGTTCATCTTTAAGCCAGTGGTGAAAAGCTGTGAAGGTTGTAATTATTCTAGTCGTTTCTGAGTTATCTAAGTGTCACTGTATTGTTGTTCTGCAAATTTTCTTGAATTTTGAGGTTTGATGAGATATATTGTAATACTGTTTCAACATGTTGCAGAAAGGCGACAGGCTGAAGCTGCTCGTATCAGGGAGAAGTATCCTGACAGAATTCCGGTATTAAGAAATCAAATTTCTTTCGTGAGCTTTTCTCCATTTTTAAGCCTGATACTTTGTCACTTTCAACAGTTGTCAGTGATATTTATATCCCATGCAATGTAGGTTATTGTGGAGAAGGCCGAAAGAAGTGACATACCTGATATTGACAAGAAAAAGTCAGTAACCTTAGTCATCTTTGAACACTTGGTACTTATATGGTTTTTTGGACCTGTATTGTTATGTTTTAGCTTTCCTTGAGAAAGTTCGCTATTGAGAGCTACATTTATTAGTATGTGCTTTTCAGCACAATGTTGATACATATGCCCAAGCATTCATTTATAAACTTTTGAAACTTAAGTTTCTTAAAAACCCTGGATTGATACTAGCAAACAGAGATGCAACAAATGTTTAACCAACTAAAAACATCTTTCGTCAGTTTCGTTTTTTTCTTTTTTCTTTTTATTAGATAGAGCCATAGAGGTCGGAAATGCAATGCCTTTTGTTGTAAAAACTGCAGACAGCTCTGTTTTCCTAATTTGTTATACTCTTATAATGATGTTTGCTATCAAAAAATGCAGATATTTGGTTCCAGTTGATCTGACTGTTGGCCAATTTGTTTATGTTGTTCGCAAAAGAATTAAACTCGATCTTTGAAAAGCCATATTTATCTTTGTTAAGAACATTCTCCTCTCCTGGTAAGGAGAATCTTTAAGAGTGTTGATCTTTGGATGAGCCTACAAGTGTGCATGATTTTTGCCCTTTCTTTTCTAAAATACATCTATGTTATGTGTTTTTTCATAATTTGCAATGATGTCTCGCAATATATGAGGAGAATAAAGACGAGGATGGTTTCCTATACATGACTTACAGTGGTGAGAATACATTTGGATCAGACTAAAATGGAAGTCCAACTGAGCCGTGTATATAGTCCGAAAAAACTTGTAAATTCTCCTTAATTATCTAGTGTGTTATCCTTCTCAAAAGATTGCTTGTTCCGAATGATGTCAACTTCATTAGATTGAATATTTAATCCAATGGTGATTTTTAATATTAATATATTTTAAAGTTTCCTTTCGATGTGGTTTTTGCAAGAATATTTACCTTGCTTGTTCCAAAAGCCTCTATTGGATATGAATTTGTATTAGTTTCCTTGCATCTTCTGGAATACTCATTCTTTTATTCTTTCGCAAATAAGGAAAAGTGCAACACCCTCAGAAGATTCACTCAGAGCAAATAGTCTTGCAATTTTATTTGATTGTGAAATGAAACTTTGTAGAAGATATTAAATGGGTTGAGTGTATATGTGAATGATTATTTATTCCCATCCTATGTGGTTTTGGGTTCCAAGTTGCTGTTGGAATTATGAAACATATTTTTATGTCTAAATTTTTTTATGGTTGGTTGATAAGCTGGTGATAGAACATGATTTGTTTTACTTTAAAATAATGTACAAATTTTATATGTTGTTTGTTTATGTGAATGGCTATGACTACATTAAATTTAGATCTTGAGTTTGTTATTGACACACCAATGATGACTGACCTGGGAAGTATATTCCGAAGAATAAGAAATAGTCCAAATTTATCAATTTATAATAGAAAAATTACACAAAATGCCCTTAATTTTTAAAAAAAAGACAAAAATACTCTCGGAGGACAAAAATACCCATTCGGTCTTATCTTCTTCACTTTTTTACCCAGTTTGTTTCTCTTTTTACGTTCTAACCTAAGGTTAGTTGTTTCTCACCTTATTTCTGTGAATCTTGAACCGGTTCCCGGGTTTATTGCTATCCTCTACTTAATCGTGGCCACGTCTTCACGTTCCTCTACTCCATTTCAATGCTGTTTTTCATTTTCAATCGTTCCAGCTTCCTCGCATTTCTATCACGAACTTCTCTTTTCTGTAACTTCTTGAAATCGTTGGTTTGTGTTTGTTGTTTTAATGGCTCCTAAAAACTCTCCTTATAAAAGGCTACTGAGAAGTTCTTCGAAGTTGGAAGCACCAGATTCTTCGAAAAAAAAGAAAATTTCAGAAGGCTGCTGCTGGTAAAATGACTTCGAAGAAGAGGAAAATGGAAAAGGTTGTTGAGGACGAAGTAGTTTTAGATGTTAAATCGCCTTCTAAAACTGTAAAATCGAAGGTTGGTGTTAAAGCTGCCGGAAAGAAGAAGGTTTCTTTTGAAGAAACGGATGTTGCTGAGGTATGAGTTTTGTGTATTCTTTGTTATTGTTATTTTGTGATTTGTAGTTTTTTGTTTGTTTCGATGTTGTTTCTTAGTTGTTTCTGTTATGTTTCATTTGTTCTTTTATGTATTTTAGTTGAAGTGGTTGTTGATTTTGTGTTTCTTTTGTGTTTCTGTTTTGTTTCTTTGTTGTTTCTAGAGTTTCAAGTATGTTCTTGACCCTGCTGACTGGTTTACTGCTAGAGTAAATATTGCATTCTCATTTGATGTTATTAACAATATAAAGAACTGTTTAACTGACACCCAACTCGAGGCATTCAAGAGTACATGTTTTGGATATTTTTGGACATGAAAGAAGTTGATTTCTAGAATCAACTTGTCCATTCGTTGTTGAAACGTCAAGTCGTCTACTCGAAAAAGGACGAAATTGTTGTGTCTATGAGTAGAAAGTTATTGAGGTTTGGTGTGGGGGAGTTTGCTCTAGTGACCGGTCTTACTTGTGTTGGTGATAGGCCTTCATTGTCGGGGATGTTAGTAGATCTGTTATTTTTCAAAAGTATTTTGCTAACAGAAGCAAGTTCAATTGGCAGTCCATTGAGGAATGTTTTGTAATGCGTGTTTGGGGTGATGACGGTCTAGATGTCCTGAAATTGTCTTTAATGTATTTTTTTCCATTTTTTTCTTTTTACTTCTACTGGGAGTTTGGTTGAGATGTCGTTTTTTGAGATGGTGGACAAGGATATGGATGTGAAATATCCATGGGGGAGGGACTTGTTTGATTTGACTATTCGTGAGTTGAGGCAGCAAATTTTGTATAGAAACAAACTTCAAGGTGAGGAGAAACTTGGTGGGAAACGTGTGAAATTTTACAGAATTTAAAGATTTCCGTTGGCATTCCAGATTTGGTTCTACGAGTGTTGCCCGGAGTAGAATGGGAAGTTTTGGGCTTGTGTTGATTGTGATATCCCAAGGATTTTGAACTGGACTTGTTCAAAGTCCGTGAAAGACAACAAAGTGAGATCCGAAAACTTGGAGATGAAGATCTTCAATCGGTCTGCTGAACAGGTAATATGATTTTACTCTTTTTTTTCTTTCATGTTTTGTTTCATATATGTTTCATACTTATTTCTTTATTGTTTCTGACTCTGTTGTTTTGTTTTTTCTTATTTTAGTTGAGGTTGAAGAATATGTGGCCGAGTGAGGATGAGCTTGTGCAGTTGAACATTCGAAGTTTTTATAATGAATCAAAGTATACATTCAGCCTAGTTGATGGTGATTTTATCGTTGGAAACTTCAAGCGCAAGGAGGTTGATGTTGATCTTGGGTCGAAGCATGCTATTGTTGATATTGTTAGGAACTAGCAGTTATTTTCCAAGGATTTTGAGGTCTTTAAGAGTTCCACGACAATATTCTTGAAAGAACAATTTGCAATTGTTTTCTCTGAGTTGACGGATATTAAGAGGAAACTGCAGGCTTTCATACTTATTTTTTGTTTTAATTATAAGTATTTTTTTATCTTTCTAGATTTTTTCTTTTTGTTTCTTTTGTATTTCAAGATTGTTTCTTTGTTGTTTCTTTTCATCACATGATTGTTGTTTTTCATGTAGGTTCGTGATGGTGTCGATGAAGTCGAGAAAGTTGATGAGTCTGAGTCTAACAGTGAAACCAAATCTAATGGAATGTCATTAGGTTCAAGTTCTGAAGAAGACTCAGATGAAAAAAAGATGGAGAGGTGGATGTTGATGATGGGAATGCGGATGTTCTGTTGTGGCCGGGGACTGTTTTTTGCCTATGGATGCTAAGGATGTTTTTATATTTGTAGTTTTGGAGGAAAAAATGATGATTTTCTTGAGGTTGATACCTCTGTTTGGTGAAGTTGGTGTGAGTCTTCTTGAGGAGTTGCAACAAGTGGCCGATGAGTTTTGGATGAGCATCGAGAAGGTGGCTGATCAATCAAGCAAGGACGGTGGTGATGAGAACCAATTTCTTAGTTCTCAAGAACTTGACAATCTCACTCCTTCTCAAATTGATGATATATTAGGCGGTGCAAGTCAAGCTAGATTGGGGAAATGTGTGTTTAAATTATAGTTTAACATTATTTTGTTGTTTTTCAATTCTTTTTGTTCTTTGTTATTTTATTCTTTTTTTTTTTGTTCAGGGTGCTTGAAAAGTCCACTCCTCCAATCTGTCCCCTGCTTTGAAGAGGGTTTCGAAACCTTCTGTTGTGGTGAGAACTCCGTTCACCACTAACTTTGAGTCTTCTGGTGATGGTATCGCGAATGTGGATCTTTGGTGAAAAACTTCCAAAAGCCTTGGTGAAGGGGAAGGTGTCCGCTTGATGAAAATATGGGTGAAGGTCCAGGGATAAGGGCTCTTTCGGATGGTTTGAACGACTTGCTTGCTGAAGGATTTATTTCTCAAAGGTATACAACTTTTATTTTCATATTTGTAATTCATTACTATATGAAACAATTGTGAAATAATTTTGAAACATATATGAAACAATTACATAAATATTTTTAAATTTGTGATTCATTTGCCTTTTTTTTTTGTGTTTTTATTTTATATTCTCTTTCGATCAAATGTTACTCGGAGGAAGATGACAAAATTGACCCATCTTTGAAACTTGGTGTCTGCGAAGTGAAGTCTAAGTCATGGTTTCACGACCTATATTACGTTGATGAGTACTTGCCTTCATGTAAGTTATTATTATCTTTCATGTTGTTTTTGAATCGTTCCTTCTTTTTTTTTATTGTGTTTTGTCTTTATTTTGCAACATATTGATGTCCTTTTTTACTATTTGAGGCAGAAGTTCCTATATGGGCATAGTGTTGTGACATTTACGACAACCGATTTGATATTTGACCGGTGCATCCAAAGTATTTACAAGAAATTTTGCCAAGTGAACAAAAGAAAGCAGAAGCATTTTGATCTATCCATGATTAGCGTCAATACTATAGTGGTGGGCTATATCATGGGATATGATATAGCCTGTGGACGGCCATGGTCTGAGGTGGATCATATCTTGTTTCCTATACATTGCCTTAATATGGAACATTGGGTTATGGGACGGTTGAGCTTGAAGGAGAGAACTATCTATCTTTACAATTCATTGAAGATTGATGATTCTCTTAAAGTTGTTGTTGAAGTTGTTAAAGCTTATAGCTCTCTCCTTCCTCGGTTCCTGTCCATGGTAGCCTTTTATGGTGTCCATCCCAATATTGTTCTTAGTGAGGGTGCTTATTCTGGTGATCCGAATTTTGCTATGAAAGTATTTGTTGTGAAAAACATTCCATTGCAAACCATGGTAGAGCTATGTATTTTCCATTTGTTTGTTCTTTTTTGTTGTTTTTGATTTGTTGCGTTATATATCTGACTGTCCATTTCTTTATTTCTTTTTGTAGTGATTGTGGCATTTTTGTTGCCTGCTACGTGGAGTACTTTGTTGCTGGGAAGGATATGGATGTTGATGCATTTGATGTATAGAATGAGCGGGCAAGGTTTAGTCATTTGCTCTACAATCACGCTAAGTCAAGCGAAAAATAGCGATGAGGACGACAACGACGTTGAGATTTTGCCTCCACTCCCTAAGGAATCTAGGAATTGTTCTTACATAAATCTTGATAATTATGTAATCAACTAAACAAATATGTCTAAGTTTAGTACTTTTAATAGTATGGAATATTTGGTATTTGGAATAGCTTTCCTCGTAGGCTTTGTATTATTATTGGTTGTTTTGATTCACTATTAGATTTTGTGGGTAGTATGTTTTTGAATAATTTGGAAATGAGTTATGAGATTTTATTCATTAATGTTTTGTTGTTGCTTGATTTGGTATTCAAAATATTGTGCATTTTGTTTTACGTTTCCTATTGTTTCTATTACCAAATGGTTTCTTTGTGTAATGAAAACATATTTGAAACACATTCGAAACAAACATTTGTTTTGTCATCTTATTGTAAGAAACATATTGGAAACAACATAGAAACAATTTGTTTTTGATTTTATATATGTTGAAGTTGTATCAATTACACGTATATTCGTAATAGTAATATTCTACTATGAATCCTATTTTATTTTTGGTTGATTCCTGCATGTTTTTCTATTATGACCAAGATTCTCACATCTTCCACATTTGGTTTTGGCTATTTTCTCCCAAGTTGCTTTGTGTCTTCTTTTCTTTGGCCTTCCAGATTTTGCCTTGTCTTCCGGTGGTAGAGTCTTCATTGTTTTGATTTCATCTGGCAGGATCCAGGTATCTTCATGTGGGATTGGATACACTGTTTCCAAATAAGTCGCTTCCATTGTTTCCTTCATGTAGTATGTCGAGCAGTATTGGTATGGATCTTCATTCAAATCTTTTAGTACCGCTAAAGCATGTGGGCAAGGAATTTCATCCATTTGAAACTTATTGCATGTGCAAGTCCTTTTTTCAAGGTCCAAAATAAATATTTTCTCAAACCACGTGACTTTGAAGATAAAATCAATTGATCTCTTCACCTGAAACATAAATGAAAGATATAAGAAATATTTATGAAACAATGGACCATGTACTGCAAGTTTGTAGTAAATTACCTTAAATTTAGGGAAATGGTGTAGTTTTCCCCATATACTCTTCAACTTTTTTGTCATCCTTTTAAATGTTAATCTTGCTTCATTCCGATGTCTGCATGCCCAATCTTGAACTAAAGATCTCACATATTCGAGCAAAGTTGTTACTGGTACGTCTCTCCCCGCTACAGTTGCTTCATTCAGTGATTCTGCGATGTTTGAAGTCATGACAAAGTATCGTTTGGTCTGACAGTGGAGTCGTGTACACTTCGTGAGCGATGATGGACAAATAAGGCCTAATTTTGTTGTTTATTTTGTCAAGTGCGATATTTGTTTTTCGAATTCTTCATTCGTGTATGCTTTTTCTTTTTTATGAATGGATCTCGTATTTTGTTGTTTTTTTTTTTAAAGTTTGTCTTCAAATTATTTAGGAGATGATACGTGCACAACCCGTGAGATATCTCAGGATATACCTAATCATTAAAATAATATATTTGTGAGAAATTCGTAATGGTGAATGTTTTTGAAACTATATGTGAAACATGAAAGAAACATATATGAAACAATAGTGAAACATCATCTAAGGAAATATTTACATTATGTGTCTCCTTTATTCTTTGTTTTGATACTCACATGTCATGCGAGACTATGCACATTCCTTCCCGAGACCAAAGGTTTGTCTTATCTTTGTGAAAAACCATACACAACTTCCATCATTTTCAGAATCCACTATTGCAAAAGCCAATGGAAAAATGCTCCCATTTCCCATCCTGTATGCATGCAGACAACAAAGTCCCCCCCCATAGCTTGCTTTCAGGAATGTACCGTCAACAACGATTCACGGAGGCCTACGGTGTCTCCATCCTTTTATTGATGCATTGATAGCCATGAACAAAAGAGGAACGTGTCATCCTCTTTTCTTACTATTTTAGTGGTCGATTCGGGATCGTTTCCTCCAACATGTACAAGTAAGCCAGTAAGTTCTGATAAGACTCATCTGGCTTTCCCCTTATTATTTCATCAGGGAGCTCTCTACTGACATGCTGCTCGTTCCTTCTATTGCATTTTGTTGTGTTGTTACTTGTAGGCTTGCCTCCTTGATTTGGAAAGGTATTGACCTTCTTAGTTCAAAACTATGTCTATGCACATAGGAAACTTCATCCAGTCTGTTTCTTTGCTTTTCACTTCTAGGTAGAATTTCAGATTGTAATCATTTTTTATCTTCAATGGTGTCAGAGCCTCTGTCAATTTGTATTTAATCTGCATAGCTTCTACATCCTTTCTTCATTGAATTTATTGTTCCAAGATTTCCTTTAGGGTCTTTGAATGTGCGATCCATTGGAATCGATGTTTGTTATCTCAAAGTTAGTATACTCTCTATTTTCTTCCCATTGTCCATTGTGGTGTACCACAGTGGAATTTTATCCATGCAAATGTGAATTCAATGAAAATTTGCCTATGTGAAACATATAAGAAACATAAATGAAACACATATGAAACAATGTTTCATGTACGGGAAAAGCAATGGGTCAGTATTAGGTGAAGCATTGCCAATAGAAACAAATGTGAAACAACAAAGAAACATATGTGAAATAATTACTTAATGTATTGCATATAGATTTTTGAGATTCACGATTGTTTTGTAAATATTCATGAGAAGTAATTTTTGTAGAATTTTGGATTATAATTCGAACAAAATAAGCATTTTTAAGTTCAAAATCACGAGGTTGTTCGAATTCTCATGCAAAATTCTGGTTCATTTCAATGTAAATTTCATCAATACATATTGAATTCTAATTTTCTATCTATAAGATCATGAAATTGATTGAAACAAAGTTTTTGATTAAGATAAACATATCGTGTTGTTGTTACCTGGTTTGTTCGTCTTCTTCCTCTTGATCCGGAGTTTGAATTGTTATCTCGAACAAGCCCCTTCTTGTCTCGTTGTTTCGAGCGTTAAATGCTTTTCTTCCGGTTTTGCTTTTCTTACGGTTTTTGCTATTACTTGTGATGGAGACTTGGATTATGATCGGGATCTTGTGCACCGTGATTTTTGGAGCAGAATATGATGGTATACGCCGCGAACGTATATTTGTCTTAATTTCTAGAGGATCCGTATTGGTTGGAAATGATGAAGGAAGGGCGTATTTGTTAGGGACCATGGATTTTTCTTGTACACAATCACTTTGGATGAAACAGGACCTTAGCGGATTAGAAATTTTCTTTTGAAAATGTTCCTATATTTTGTGACAATACTTACGCTATCAATATTTCTCAAACTCGGTTCATCACAATCGAACCAAACATATTGAGGTTCGACATCACTTTCTAAGGGATTGTGTTTCTAAACGAAAAATAGAGATGTGCTTTGTTAAAGTCTCAAGATCAACTCGCGGATATATTTACAAAACCATTAACAGTCTTTCAACTAAATTTGAGCTCATTTAGGCATAATTCATATTGAATAAGGTCTATGTTTGCATTTATGCTTCTTAAAACTTTGGGGTGAAAAATCACATTTTCAAAACTTTAAAATTCGGATAGAGGATTATCTTGAAACAGTGGGGACGGGTCGCATTTGTGGAGGGCGACCGGTCGCTATCTTTGGGCATCGGTCGCCCTCCACAGCGACCGGTCACCCTAAGTGTAAAATTATCTTCAAAACCGTCTGCCCTCATTCTTTAGTTATTTTACATCCCACAAACCTTTTTCCCTATTCACTCACGTATCATTGAAAATGATATTTTCTTGTATTTGATACTATATTGGGCTTCCTAAATGTATATCGTATCTATCTTATGTCTCATTCTCCATCATGGTACATTTGGTTCTACTTCTATCCTCTCAATTGGGTTGAACCATTGATATTTTCTGGAATTTATTTGTATTTGATGAATGTTGTATTTTTTTTATGGGAATTGTTTACATTGTTAGATTATTGCACTAGAATTAGGATTGGTATTGAAATTTTTGGCGTAATTCGATATATGAGTTGCATATACATCCTTGTTCTTTATATATGCATGCCATGTGTTTGATAAAATGTCTCAATGAAATTTCTATCTTTTGCATGCTCTTCTTGGACTAATTGATTGAAATTCACATATTGATCACAATTGTGTTATATAATATCTCCCTCATGGTCCTAACATGTTAGTATGATTCTTTAAAATCATAAGCAAGATATTTTCGTTGCTCGTTTTTATGTGCACTCTTATATCTATATATGATGTTTTTATTATACTAATAGTCTTTTTGATGATTCCAAAGGGAATGAAAAATTCAATGAGCTCATAAGCTAATGGTAAGATCAATTGAGCTACAAAAAGCTCAAAGAAAAATGCAGTGATAAAAAGCTATAAGCTGTGAATTGTTGCTCTTGAATTTATTGACCTAATGACTAATAAGTTATTTTGACAGGGGGGAGCTTTTAATTTTTTTAGCTTTTAAGTTATTTTTGATAAAGCTAAGCTTCTAGCTTATAAGTTGTTAGCTTCTTTTGCATATTTGTTATTTAGCATGTTGATAGAGTGAGCTTTTAAAACTTGTTATGAAAAACTTTTGTTCCTTATCCTTATGATTTTTGTCTTGAGAAGTGTTGCTTAAAATGGATAGATTATTTTGACCGGAAAATCTTGTTTCGTTTAAAATTCGCTCTCTTAAAATTGTTTTAGTTTGTAATCATAAAAAAGAGGGAGTTTGTTATATCAATGTTTTTATTTTGATTTTGATGATTTCATAAAAATGAGATTTATACCAATACAATGTTCTCCAATATTGTCCAAATACTTCAAAATATTTTAATTGATTTTTACTAAGTTTTGAAGACTTCTTGAACTTTATTTTTGGCAAAAATCGAACAACTTCTCTCAGAAAGAGGTCGGCCCAGGTCACCCTAGTAGGGAGACCAAGACGAATGTTGCATTTCATAAAATAGAACAGAAAAAAATCTTTTGATGGAGGGCGGCCGGTGCACGAAGAAAAATGTTTTTGGCTTTTTCTTCTCTTTTCTTGAGTGAATGGTCATTATCCACAAGAACCGGTCTCCATAGACAATGACCGTCGCCCTCTATGACATCATGTGTCAAACTTTATCAAACGGTTTAAAATTTTGAATTTTTCTATATAGTGACCGTCCATATAGCCTTTGGACAACATATTCTATTTGTTGCGAAACACTTCTCACGAAATTATGGCTTTTTCAATTATTAACCATTTCTTGAAGCTTGTTTAATCTTTCTTTTCTGAGAAAATTTGAATTAGGAGGAGCCTATATTGGGGATTACATCTTGGAGCTCTCCAATTTATACATGAAGCGTAGAAGGATCAAAACACAACACATTACTCTAAAACACAACAAGAAAATTCAAAAAAAATATATTTTTCTTCGTTTTCAACATTCTTGTGGTAATAGCTTAAGGACTACACTTTCACATCTTGCTTCTTAGGCTTTCTTTCTTGACTACACTTGCACTTTTGAGTTGTAATATTTTATTCAAAGTGTAATCTTGATTGTACTTGAAAAATCATCCAAAACAAGACATACTTGTTGAGTGTTCTTTTGGCAAGAACACACTTGGTTGAGTCATTAGGTGTTGAAGAGTTTGGTGTTTTCATTGTTGTAAGAAAAGTTTGGTGTTCTTCATAGATGTTGTTGTAAGAAGAGTGTGGTGCTCTTCAAGGTGAAGTTGTAATTGTTTGGCATCAATTAATAAACGTTTTCCTTTCAAAATCCACTCGGACATACCGGGTGATAGTTGACGTAGCCCTAGGTGGGTTGAAGCACTATAAATCATCGTGTGTTGATTTACTTTTTCTGCACTTCTATTCTCTTCTTCATCTTCGTCGAAAAATAGGGCATAAATCAAAAAATCGGGAAAAGCTATTCATCCCCCCCCTCTAGATTTTTGTAGCCACTTGGACTAACACTTTCTATTTTTTTCTTCTTCCTATTCTCCTCTCTTTTTTTCTCGACCAACCCCCATCCCCCTCTTTTCTCTCTTTTTTTTTCTCGCCTATCTAACTCTCTCTCGTTCGAACCCCACTTGTGTGATAATGACGATGGCGCGATGTCTTTGGAGGACACAAATGGTGCACCGTGAAGGGTTTGGGGCTTAGGCGAAGAACATTCGATTTTATTTTTGGATTCCCGATATGTTTGAGTTTCTTGTTGGGTTTGTGTATTTTAATGATTTTGGTGTCAGACATTGGGTCGGGGTTCATCGGCGGTGGTTTGGGTTGCTGGTTCAATTTATTTTCTATGATTTGGTTTGGGTTTGGTTTGTATGTTTGGGCTCTGAGATTTTGAACCGTGATAATAAAACAGGAAAAACATTGCTTCTTAGGTGATTTACCTTGCTATGAACGTTGGGCTTGAAGGTGAAGAGAAAGAAAATCAAGTTTTTACATGCTGTTGAAATCTAAGGACGACTAAAATATTATCAGACGGTTCTAACTATCGGCTTATTTAGGGTTAGAGTCCCAATTTGAAAAAAAAATGGTAAATGGATATGTTAAGATTTAAATTTGATAAGATGATAAGAGAGGAGAAAATTTAACAGTTTAATCGTGTACATCCTGGAATTTTCGAATCCTACTTGGAGTAGGATTTGTCAATAGACTAGATTGATAATGGGTTAACATGAAAATGGGTTTGGTTTAAACTTGGGCATTGGACTAAAAAATTGGGCTTGGATTTTAAAATAATGAATTTAGTAACTAAATAATAGGGAAAAGGATATGAATACCCCATTTTCCATACCCAATCCCTGCACAACACCCATTTTCCGCTGATTTTGGACAAAAATACCATTTTCCGCTGAATTTTGACAAAAATACCCATTTTCCGCTGATTTTTGACAAAAATACCCATTTTCCGCTTATTTTTTTGTGTTGGTTTCTTTGTTGTTTCAAACATGTTTCTTGTTTCTTTGTTGTTTCATACCTGTTTCATTTAGGTTTCTAATATGTTTCACTTAGCCAACTTTTCATTGAATTCCACAGTTGCATGGAGAAAATCTCAGTTGTGGTATGCCACAATGGACAATGGGAAGAAAATAGAGAGTATACCAACTTTGAAATAACAAGAATGCTGATTCTAATGGACTACACATTCAACACCCTAAACGAAATCTTGGAACAACAAATTTAATTCCAAAAATTTGAGCTTACTTGTCCATCATCGGCTACCAGAAATGGACACGACTCCACTGTCAGACCAAAAATATTTTGTATTGACTTCCAACATCGTAGAATTATTGAATGCATCAACTATAGCGGGGAAAGACCTACTAGTAACAACTTTGCTAGAGTACGTGAGATCTTTAGTTCAAGATTAGGCATGCAGACATCGAGATGAAGCAAAGATCAACATTTACAAGGATGGCAAAAAAAAAACTGAAGAGTATATGGGGAAAAACTACACTATTTCTCTAAATTTAAAAGCAATTTACTACAAATTTTTATCACAAGATCCCCCTGTTTCACAATTGTTCTAACATGTTTCATTTATGTTTCTTACATGTTTCAACTGATTACACCATCATTAAGATTTACATAACAACAATTCTCTAAAATCATTAGGAAGTGGAGGTAGAAACTCAATGTCGTTATCATCGTCATCACCATTTTGCAGCTTCAACTTAGCATGATTGTGAAGCAGATGACTGAGTCTTGCTTGTTCATTGTCTATCTCAAACGCTTCGACATCTATAGCCTTTCCACCAATAAAGTGCTCGGCATAACAAGCAACAAAAAATTCCACATTTACCACAAAAGAAATAAAAAAAGATACACAGTCAGATATATAACAAAACAAATCAAAAACAATAAAAAAGAACAAATAAATGGAAAATACATAAAAGAACAAAAGAAACAACTTCGAAACAACATCGAAACAAACGAAAATGGGTAAAAATGCATATATAAAGGTCAAATTAAATGGAAAATACATAAAAGAACAAAAGAAACATAAAAAAGCTACCCAATCTCACATTTTCACCTCAATTCGACCAACACAAACACCAAGGAAATCCCAAATCTTCACCTGGAACTCGAAATCACTTAATCCATTAAAAAGTGTCCAATCAAAGGAAAAAAGAAAAATTCGAACCTTTAACAAGCTTAATTACAAGCTTTTTCGTAGCATTCGGAGACGTGGTTTTCTTACAAACAAATTGGCGGTGACTCCTCCTCCTGATGCAGACACGCCGCGTCCAAAAACGGCAGACGAGGAGTTTGCCATGGAATTCTTTTGGACCGAATTACAAAAAAATCATTTCGGCTTTTATATTGAGAAGTGGGTTTCTTCTCGAAACATCAATACAGGTTTACTGTCGAAACAATTTTTACGACAATCGCGAACTTCTTGGTTTGCTACCATTTGTTGGGCTCAAATTATCCTTCACAACACCATTCCTTTCTCGCACTGGCTTGAGAATTTGATGCCTTTGAAAACTCACTCTTAACAGGCCCGCCACGTGGAGACTGAATAACCACCAGCGGATGAAGAGCGTCTCTAAAGGTGTTGTTGGAGGCGGAGCGAAGGTGGTGGGTTCAAACATAGAACAAGAAAAATAAAACCAAAGGTATGGTATTTTTGTCATGGGATGGAGCGGGTGGGGTATATTTGTGATGGGTGGGTATTTTTGTCTTTTTCTAAAATTCGGGTATTTTGTGTAATTTCCTCTAAATAAAACTAACTAAAATCCAATATTAATCAAAATCTAATAAAAGGCCTAAATAAAAACTCGGTATAATATTGTCTATGTAGGACTCCTTTTAAAAATGTCTGTTTTTAGTTCACGATCAGTTGTATATTGCTTTGTCCAGAATTATCAATGTTAAGGGCCTTACAATTTTGATATTTGATAGTGATAGTGATAGTAAATGTACAAGTTCAGCGACCAATGTTGTACACAAAGATGTATTTTAAAATTTATAATAATTATTTTTATTAATGTACAACTCTGTAATTAAATTTTCCTTTCATTGAAAAATAATTTTTGTTTGTTTTATTTATATAATAAGTTGTTTCTTGTGTACTTATGATTTATTAATTTATTGTCTAACCCATTTATTTATTTACCTTTAGTTTTTAATTACGTTTTGAAATTACATAAATTGCACTTACTAATTTTTTTAATTATTAATATACAATTCATGCATCGCATTGGTGGAATATTATTTTTACATAGAGTTGGCGAAATTGGTCTGGCTCGACAGGCCACCCCAACCAGCCTGCATATAGGGCTGGATTCCATTTTTAGAGGCGCAAAAAGTATTGGACCTACTTTGTCCCGACTTGAAGCTCGGCAAGCATGAACGACCCGACCAAAATTATACGTGATGGGCTGGGTTGGGCCACAGTAATGCGGCTCGTTGAAATTTCGTGTCGGTTCGACCCGGCCATTTTACGACTTGGTCATTGGGTCAGGCTTAGGATAGATTGGAACCCATTGCCAACTCTAGTTATACACTAGAAATCGAAAAGCCTACCAATATATATATATATATATATATATATATATATATATATTTTAAAATACCGATAAATTAAATGACCAAAACAAAAATAACATACATTTAGAAAGTACTATTTAACTATTTTTTCCTTTTTTCTATTTTTGTGATCTTTTTGCGTCGTGTTTTACTTGAGGAATATAATCTGTTAAATTAGTAGCTTGAAAATATATCACGAAATAAAAATATATATATATTAAAAATAACATTTATAAACTAATTATGAAAATTTTGAGAGCAAAAACGAGTGGCGATGGGTGCCCCAAAACCTACGCCATGCTCCTTAAAAATTGGTCGTTGATCGCCGTCTCCACTGTTCTTCCAGTACCGGCGATCGATTGATTTTCTTCGTTATTATTATCCATGGATCTAGATAATATACTCTTTCTGAAATTTTCAACAATAGGGCTTCCTCGTTCAATTTGATGCACGATTCGGATATGGATCCTTGGTAGCATATCGCATGACTTTGTTTCCTCCGGCAAATGACGGTGTCAAGAATATTGATCCTCGATTCATACTATGCAGCATGTCACTCCGGTTGAGGGTACCGGTTCTTCGTGATGGCCCGTCTCCTTCTATCAATGCTAGGGTTTGTTTAAATCCACAGCCTGCGTCCACACGTGCATGGGCTATCCTCCACGGCCAGGGCCTTCTTCTCACGCCAATATCGATAACTAGAACTCAGGTGATCACACATTTGCAACGCACGACCTGACACATCACTACAATGGAACAGGGACAAACAATACGCAATCATTTGCTCATGCCGTTTTGACAGGACATTCATCTAAACCAGTTAAAAAGGGGGATTATTTTTCTGTGACAATGGATAAAGATATTTACCAACAAAGAATTGCGGAACTTCGAAACTCGTTAATTGGTCGGGTGATTTTCCCAAGGGTACGAAACCGATGATGTTAGACGATCTGAAGAGAAAACTGTCACATATATGGAACCCTCAAGCTCCAATGGAAATTCGTTCCCATGGCCAAGGGGTATTACAACATCCAAATGTCGGATTTTAAGGAGAGACAGAAGATTCTACAGAAGGCGACGTGGAATTTAGCCACAGGTACTATTCGTCTCATGAACTGGATCCTTGATTTCAACCCATACAAAATCAATACGTCCAAGGCTCAGGTTTGGGTTCGAATTTACGAGCTTAGCTTAGAATATTAGCACCCTTCATTGATAACGAAATTGGCTTGTGCAATAGGTACTCCTATACAAATTGTGATCATTCTTTAACGGTGAGGTAGGTCACTTTGTCCGCGTTCTTGTGGAATTAGATCTTAGTTCTCCCCTACAATAATGTATAATGGTTGAACGATCAGGACATTGATCTTTTGTTTCCATCGGATATGAAAATATTCTGGAATATTGTGTTCATTGTCGGATTATAGGTCATAACATTAATCATTGTAGACAATCCACAACTCATGAGGTAAAACATGCGGATGTTGAGGTGCGTCCTCGTAGTCGTTCGGCGGGAGGCACCATAATGAGGAGGTCTCCTGGCTAAAAGGATAAGGAGGTGGGTGAAATTTGGGTACAAGTGAAAAATAAA
Organism: Rehmannia glutinosa; assembly: GCA_016081115.2. Lineage (NCBI taxonomy): Eukaryota > Viridiplantae > Streptophyta > Magnoliopsida > Lamiales > Orobanchaceae > Rehmannia > Rehmannia glutinosa. The sequence goes on along the minus strand of JABTTQ020002356.1, from coordinate 47,456 downwards.
AAGAACGACCTCGAAAGACAACCCGATAATAGAACTTCTACATCGGGTATTGCGACCCAAAAACTCGTTCGATATCTTTGAGGAGCTTGATGTCAATCGTCAGCAGGAGAAATTCATACCAATTTTGATGGTGAGGAATTGCATTGCAATGGAGACAAAGATGACGATTAAGAACACTGATAAAGATGCTCAAGGAAACAAGGAGCATTCGCTGGTGGTCTATGAACCGCAACCATCAAATATTGTTCATAATCAGGTGCAGGCTGATCAGTTGGTTGATAAGGAGAAGACTGACTTAAATAAGGCCATTGAGACCGTGAATAACAGTAACCCTATTAGTAATTACATGTTAACACCTAGTGATCCTTCAGAAAGTTTTAATTCGACTGAACTTTCGGAGAGCTTTCATGCCATGGCGGCAATAGTCCCAAAGAGGTGGTCCGATATGGCGGAAGACGAAGAGCGAGATGAAGAAGAACAACACAGATCAGAAGCTTTAAAGACCAAGCTAAGCGTCTCTTCAACTACTCCACTTGTCATTCTCTCATGTGCTTCCTCAAAAGCTATGAAGAATATGGACATTGTAGCTCGAGGATCCTAGGCCGACATTCCACAAGATACATCAGACCATCAAGACGATCTTTTCGAAAGCACGTGCAAAAATAACAAATGACAATATCACTCGAAAATCTTTGAGACAGAAACACCCTTCACTCAAATTGCGTTTTTAAGTTATTTTTGTGGTTTTTCCTAAATTTTTGCATTGTTTTTTCCTTTGCTACCTGATCGGCTTGTGATCAGGATTTTTTCCTTTCTTTTTATATATTTTCATTTATCTAAAAAAACTAATTAGGAAAATTTCAAAAGATAAAGAACTACATGCATTTGGAAAGTACTATTTAACTTTTTTCTCTTTTCTGTTTATGTGATCTTTTTGCTTCGTTTATTACTTGAGGAATCTTTCAAATTAGTAGCTTGAAAATATATGATGAAATGCAAAAAATAATTATTAAAAATAATATTTATAAACTAAATATGCAAAATTTTCACATTAAAGCACTTAAGTATGATTAATATTAAACTTTAAACACGTGTCATTATCCTTATTATTCATAAATCTTAATAAAAGAAATGATACTGTACCAAAATAATTAGAAATATGAAATATTTCATAAGTTAGTAATTTATTTATTTGTCAATAAAACAATAAATTAATCAGCAATAAAGAACTAATTTTATAAGATAATTTTTTTAGTGCTAACTATATTGATTTGCAGAAGGTTTGCTGTAAATTTATTGCTTTTCATCAGACTGACATTTCCACAGATCATCCGCGAAATTACAGGACAAAAATGACCTCTTGTCCCGAGATACATTTTGTCATTTCCCATATGACAAACCAAAGCCGTCCTTATGGTGAATGGAAAAAAAATACACGACACCTTTGTTAAATTGGTCACACATTTTGTCATTTCGCAAATGACAAACCTGTCCTTGTGGTGTAATGGAAAAAAGTACATGGACCTTTGTTAAATCTTCACCCTCTATTACGGGTGTAAATTATGAACATGACATGTTATAACGGATTCTAAGTTAGGTATGACGAATTCGGGTCAGAGTCGAATTCGACACTAATAATAAATAAATTGGGTTGTGGTGAATGCGAAGTGAGCCTCGCATCCAATTAAATTCATTTGACAGATTGAGCTCGAGTCTCACGGAAAGGACACAATTAAACCCATTTGACCCGGATAAAAACGTTTTGTTATATTTAAAATACAAAAATTAAAACCGCCGTCTAGGTCGACTGTTAGACGAATCTAACCCGCGGATGCGTGGCATTCCCGTAATATTAGTAATGGTGTTGTACTAGTTTTCATGGAGCACCAAGTATTAGCGATCATTCAAAATGTATTAGTCGTCCTTCTAAAATGTATTAGTAGTTCTTCCGAAATGTATTAGTAGTTTCTTGAAGAGTTTTTTAGTATTTCTCCTAATACACTCAAAATGTATTAGTATTTCTCCATAAAAGTATTAGCTGATACAAATACTTGTATCATTTAGTGCTTCATCTTCAAATACTCTGCTATTGCAATATTCATTCTGAACTACACCTAAAGAAAAAAACAGAGCAAATTTGTGTGTGCGTGCTTTTTAGATTGTCAATTAGATTACCAAAATGCCTCAAATCCTACCAAACTTCTCCACCTCCGTAAAACTCAAATACGTCAAACTCGGCTACCAATACTTCGTCAATCACATTCTCACCTTCTTGCTCGTCCCAATCATGATCGCAATCCTCCTCGAAATCCTCCGATTAGGCCTGAAGAACTTCTCTCCATTTACAATTCCTTCCAATTCGACCTCGTCCAGATCCTCTGCTGCGCATTTCTCGTCATCTTCATCGCCACCGTCTATTTCACTTCGAAACCCCGATCGATTTACCTCGTCAATTACTCTGTTACAAGCCCCACATGTTACCGCGAGTTCCATGTTGAGATTGTTGGAGGAGAGATGAGAGAGGTGGAACCATTAAGAGATGGGATAAGGCGAGAGAGCGAGTGGAAGGATGAACAGAGACCCAAATTTGCTTAATTTTTCTTTTTTTTTTTGGTCGGGTTGGGTGTGGATCGGGTCGGGTTGTTGGGGCTCCGTCGACAAATTCGATCCGTCGGGCCGTCTGACTGGAGAGACTAGCCCTTTTTAAAATTGATTGTTGGTATGATAATTGAATCTTAATAAAGCTATCTAGTATATAAAAATAAAATTTTTAGGATGAAAATTAATCTTTGTAGCTCATATAAATAGATGGGTTATTTAGATCTTTAATATATACATGTTATTTTGGATTGGGCTCCAATTACACATAAATAAACATGTCGGGATCGAGATAGTGAATCATACCCGAATAATTAAATAGGTTGAGTTTAAATTGTCGGTTTATTACGAACATGTTTCCAAACACCGACCAATTGCCACCTTGCCTCTCTATCTCTTTCTCAACCCATCTTATTGTTAGGTATCACAGGATCATTATGAAACTAAATGGATGAATTTGAGAGAAAAATACCAATTCTATTTCGCACAAGAATAGATTTACGAGGAGATTTACAAACTCACAAAACTCTCAAAACTCACTCAATCTCTCAAGGATTGATTTTGATCACTCTCAGGATCTCTCTACTCTCTGTGATATTCACTCACAAGGATGATTACAAATCAAGAATGAAGCACCTATTTATAGATGGATGTGGGAGGGGTAGGTGGTTGAAGCTTCAACAATGGTGGGCTTGTTGGGAAGCTTCATACTTTCCATCAAACTTGATCACCAACTCTTCAAAGATGGATGGCTTCTAGATGGAGGATGTGGTGAAACCTAAATTGAATTCTTCAATTCTCCCCCTCCGACCATATCCTAATCAAGATCCTGCTTATGTCTCTCGCATAACTCAAGCTTTTCTCGTGTAACCACCTTCGTCAACATGTCTGATGGATTCTCCTTTGTGTGGATTTTAACGAGTTTCAATTGTTGTCGTTCTATCATCTCGCGTATCCAATGATATCGAATGTCAATATGTTTTGTACGGGAATGGTACATGGAGTTCTTGCTCAAGTCCAGAGCACTCTGATCCTGATGTACCTTGTAATCTTTTTGCTTAATTCCAGTTCTTGGAGATAACGCTTTAGCCACAACATTTCTTTACCGGCTTCAAATAGCAAAGAATATACTGCTACATTTGTGGATAAAGCAACACACTTCTCTGCGTCTTGATCCGCTGAAACAGCTCCCCCTGCGAAAGTGTAGAGAAATCCTGAAGTTGATTTTCTACTGTCAAGATCTCCTGCCATATCTGCATCTGTATAGCCCTCCAAGACTGGATCAGCTCCCCCGTAACAAAGACATATTTTCGACGTACCCTTCAAGTACACGAGAATCCATTTCACCGCCTCCCAATGCTCCTTTATGGGGTTAGAGAGAAAACGACTCACTTTATTTCCCCATCAAGTGAGCAATATCTCGGTCTTGTACACACCATTGCATACATCGGACTTCCAATCTTTGAAGAATATGGCATCGATGACATTTCCCGATCTCTTCCTCGATGAGGGACATGCACTCTTGCTCAACTTGAAATGGTTAGCTAGTGGAATGCTTGATGGTTTGGCGTTGTTCATATTGAACCTCTCGAGCACTCGTTCAATATACTTCTCCGAGATAGCCATAACCTCCTGTTCTTTCTATCTCGAACTATCTACATTCCCAAAATCTGTTGGTAGGTCTAAGTCTTTCATGTCAAAAGACTTGAAAGTTCTTTCTTCAAATGACTAATCTTCGTTGTATCTTTTCCCACGATCAAAATATCGCTCTCACGTATAGTAGAAGAACAACGAAATTTCCATCTGCAAACTTTTGAATGTAACACATTCATCATCCGCATTAGTCTTCTTGTAGCCTCGACTCACCATACACGAGTCAAATTTTGTGTACCACCGCCTTGTGCTCGCTTGACCATACAAGCTCTTCTTGAGCTTGCAAACGAGATTATCACCGAAATCTCAAAACCTTCTCATTCGCTCCATGTAGATCTCTTCTTTGAGATCTCCGTGAAGAAATGTTGTCTTCACATCCATCCATTCAAGCTCCAAGTTCATACTTGCTACTAAACCAAGAATAACTCTAATTGATGTCATCTTGACTCATCGGTGAAAAAATCTCATCAAAGTCGATTCCCTTTTTCTCGTTGGAATCCTCGACTACCTAGCGAGCTTTGTGTTTCACCACTTTTCCGCTACCATCTTTCTTCTTCGACTTGAACACCCATTTGTTTCTTAGTGCCTTCTTCCCTTTCGGAAGTTCTACGATCTCATAAGTGGAATTCTTCTGCGAGAGATTCCATTTCATCCCGCATTGCTTGCGGCCCGTTTTCTTTGTCCTTATGAGATCTCGCTTCTTGAAACTCTCTGGTTCTCCATCTTGATGCGAGAAGGTAATCGGATTCTCGAATATCTTCTGATGGAATCCATCCTCTTCGCACCTACGAACTTCCTCGAACAATCGAGGAGATCCACCATCATTCTCGCTTTACGATGGTATAGGAACATTTGGTAGAGCGGGTTGTGGCTCCCCCCTCAACACCTTCTTCTACCTCTTTCATATTCTCGCTCCGTATATCTTCGGCACTACGTCACCGTCTCTCACGAACGGTTCTGTGCCTGCATCCCGAGATTTGAGCACCAATATTTGACTTCGAGACATTGTGGGCTTTTCAATGTCTTCCATTGTCTTACTTTCATGGAACACTACGTCCCTACTTCGATCACCTTCTCCTTTGGATCCCATAACCTCGTATCCAAACTCTTCATCTCCATAGCCAATGAAAATGCATGGAGTGGTCCTTGCATCAAGCTTCAGTCTGAGCTCTTTGGATACATGTGCATATGCTAAACATCCAAATACTCTCAAGTGAGAGTATGACGGATCCTTCCCAGACCATAGTTTCTCCGGAACTTCAAAATTCATTGGTACTGATGGTGATCTGTTGATCAGGTAGCAAGCAACTCTGACTGCTTCTCCCAGGAATGGCTTTGGCGACTTAGCCATCATGAGCATGCTCCGAACACGTTCCATGATTGTCCGCTTCATTCTTTCAACGACACCGTTATGTTGAGGGTGCGTGGGGACTCTTCTCATGTCGAATGCCATATGTTTTGCAATAGGCATCGAACGCTTTAGAAGTGTATTCGCCTCCATTATCTGATCGAAGACACTTCAGCTTGTTTCCCGTTTCACGTTCTACCATGACATGAAACAATTTGAAATATTCAAACACCTGATCTTTTGTCTTCGGAAATACACCCACAACTTTCGAGAAGCATCGTCAATAAATGTCGAAATTATTTGTTACCGCTAGTGATTCAACCTCCAGGGGGACCGCAAACATCGAGTGCACCAAAATCGAGCAACTCACGATCTTCTCGTTAAAGAGGAACTAAACGAGACTCTTTGTTGCTTACCAAATAGACAATGATTGCAAGGATCCAAAGGTCGCGGCTTCCTTGTCAACATTGATAAGCTCATTCTTTATCAGGGTAGACAACCCTTTCTCACTCATGTGACCGAGTCTCTGGTGCCACAAATTTTGAGAAGCCTCTTTCTCAGTAATGTTGAGGCTATCTGTACATATTTTCACATGAGTCTTGTACAACGTGCCACAAATGTGTCCTCGAGCAACTATCATAATGCCTCTTGACAACTTCCACGTGCCTTTGGTGAAATGATTATCATAGCCCTGTTTGTCCAGGGCAATCCCTGAAAGTAGATTCACCAAAATCGGGCACATGTCTGACATCCTTCAAAGTGATTGTACTCCCGACATTTGTCTTTATCTGTATATCACCAATTCCTACAATTCCAGAGGAACTGGAATTTCCCATCTTCACTGCTCCAAAGTCACCAGCTTTGTATGTTGTGAAGTAGTCCTCAGAGAAGTTACGTGGTAAGATGATGCGATATCTACCACCCATTCTCAGATCTTTCTCTTGAGATATGAAGGCATGCCTCATCATGGGTTGAACAAAGCGCTACATCTCCGGGAATGATAGCTAGAGTTTCTCCACCCTTATTCTTCTACCGGGGAACTGCTTCCGACCTTGCTCCTCTAGCCATTTATAGCGATTCTTCTTCATATGACCCTCTATTCCACAGTGATGACATTTATATGTTGGTTTTTACGCCATCGGTGGATCTTCCCCTACTTTTGCCTCTCCTTTGCCTCTACTACTTCGTTGTTGTTTCCGTCTTTGTCTCCCTCGATTTTCCATCACAAGGGCATGGGTCCGTGCGTGCCCATGTCTTTTCTTCTCGCCTCCTCATTGAATAGGGCATCCTTAACCATGACATGGTAAGTTTGCTTTACGGGGCGAATTCTTGAAGAAACAACTAGTGTTTCCCAGTATCGGGAAGTGAACGAGAAGTAGGAGAGCACATTCATCTCCAAGTGGCATCCCTACAGCGATAATTGGTTTACCAAGCTCGAACTCACTAGTATGCTCGGAATCAAGTTCCATTTTTCACTTCATGTTGACTAAGCACCTCATCAACAGGGCCTTATTCCGAGCGGTCTTGGCACTGGTACATGTCCTCCAACTTCGCGCCAGGGCATATCGTCTGTCTCTGTGCGACATGGTGAAAGACACTATGGTCAATCCATTGTTGTGGATCGACCAATAGATTTTTATTCGACTTCTTCCACTCTGTTGACTTGGAAGCATCGGGATTAACACCCTTTAGCTCTACGGGTCGAACAAATCTTCTGATTGAGTAGATCTTCCATCCTGGGTTTCCATAACGTGTAATTGGTAGCATTGAGCATAATCATAGCTCCGAAGATGATGTTGACTCATCCGCGCCATTTTCACCTTCCAACAATTAGTTCACAAAGATAGAGTTTGAATCTCACGAAATGGAGTATACCGTCACGTCCTAAATGGTCAAAAATGGTGGAATAGACACTCTGAAAAATTTGGGATCGATCTGCAATTTTCTAAAAATATAGGGACCAAACTGAAATATCAAGTTCAGGGGCCAATCTGTAATTTCTGGAAGTTCAGGGACCGTAATGAAATTTCAGAAAATCTGGGGATCAAAATGCAATTTCCAAAAAATTGAGGGGTCAAAAATGAAAAATATAAAACTCAGGAACTGATTTGTAATTAACCGGAAATTTGCATGCAGAGATTACTGTTCATTGTCTTCTCCGAAATTCAAACGGCTAAATGCGGCCCCGACGCGTCCGTTTTTCGATCCGAAACACGTCTGACTCGTATCGGCGAGAGGAATCCAATGGAATGCTTTTTTGAAAATTTAGTTTTAACAAACTTTGTAAAACTCGAAATTTCAGACCTCTGCAACTTCCTACGAGCACTCCGACGAGGCTCGATACCACTTGTTAGGTATCACAGATCATTATGAAACTAAATGGATGAATTTGAGAGAGAAATACCAATTCTATTTCGCACAAGAATAGATTTACTGAGGAGATTTACAAACTCACAAAAACTCTCAAAACTCACTCAATCTCTCAAGGATTGATTTTGATCACTCTCAAGGATCTCTCTACTCTCTGTGATATTCACTCACAAGGATGATTACAATTTGAAGAATGAAGCACCTATTTATAGATGGATGTGGGAGGGGTAGGTGGTTGAAGCTTCAACAATGGTGGGCTTGTTGGGAAGCTTCATACTTTCCTCAAACTTGATCACCAACTCTTCAAAGATGGATGGCTTCAGATGGAGGATGTGGCTGGAAACCTAAATTGAATTCTTCACTTATCTCTAAGTTTCAGTGTGTGGCTCTGAACTTTTATCTCAGCCATAAAAATGATAACAAAATAAGGCAAATTGCAATATCCGTATGAAACGGTAAACACATAAAATAAAAGTAAATGGCGTCAACATAACTACATGTAAGTGTAACACTTATGTTTTATGTAAAATGAGAGTGAAGTAAAAATTAAATATAGTAAGTTGGAAAGAAGGAGCCTGAAAAATTCAAGTCCTTTGTTGTTCAGCCTCTTTAGCAGGAACAAAGGAGGCTGAAATTTCCTAAAGACTCTATAAGCAGAAATTACAGCCAATACCAAAAAACAGCAAACTGCAATCACATTAAACCCCATTGCAAGTTTCAATCCATTGCAGAATTTGGCATAAGAATCACAGGCTTGACTCCATGAAACCAGTCGATCACCATTGTAGGCCAAGTACAGAAACTCCGATTGTGCTGCCATTGACGTCACCATTAAGTAAGCTAATACCTGTTTGAACGTACCACGTACCCCATATCAAGCGTAAAATCCATGGCCAGTTATTAGAGGACATATATATAAAAACATTAATAAATACTTCATATATGTTAGTTATTACTTCGCTGGAAGGGCAAATGAGTAATTAAAAGAAAACGAAATATCCATTAAATTGTTCCAATGAAATGGCCGGATGGGATCTTCTTTATTCCAAAATCGGTGTTTATCTTTCTATTCCAAGTGTGGATGATTGACACGCCGTATTACACTTACCATATTAATTTTCAAGCATAAATCAGCAGAAATTGTAGGGTTAAAATGGTAAGTATAATACACGTGTCAATCATCCACACGGTTAAATAGAAGATGAAACACGATTTTGAATAAAGATCCCATCCGTGAAATGGGGCCTATGTGTGGAGGATCCTTAATGATACCTCAACCATCAAGATTCAGGACATGGAACATAAAGTAAATTGGTCTTACTCTTGGTTGGGAATATTTATTGCCTCAACCTACCACTACCAGGTCCTGGTAATGTACGTATCATGCAACCAAAGCATGTATTTCATCTCCTATCTACTTATATAAAATATATCATATTAATTAATTTTTAAGGATAAATTGTAGGTTTTTATAACAGAAGAACACTATTTTAGAATAGAAGATACGACAACCAATTAAGTCATGGCATTCTTGCTTTCCTTTTTCTAGCTCTCTTTTTATTTTATTTTTCTCTAGAATTGTAAAGTAATATTAAACCTGGTCAGTAACAAAGAAAAGCCATGCTTTAGTGACAAGACATCTGAACAATGAAGATAGAGCAGCAAAGACAGCATAGCCAGCAGATATGGCGCTGATGCAAACCATGTACCTAAAAAAGAACAATTTTGATGATGTTGAAAATAAAAACTTTGATTTAGCACAAACAAGAAGAAAGGAATTATTATATATGTAATTACTTGAGTCCAGTGAGATTGTTGAACTCCAATTTCCCGTAGTCGCTGTTATCCTGGTGGTTGGTCACAACAATCCATATGGAAGCAGCATTGAATGGAATGAGTAACAATCTGAGTGAAAAATCCAAGACTTGGAGGTTAGATACATCATTGCCAAGAATTCCCATCTTCTAGAATTAGGTCCCAAAGGTAGTAATAAGCTATAACTTCAACAAGGAAAGAAAAAATGGGTTGGGATACTATTTGTTGAAATATTTCAACATTTTCTTGGCAGAGAAAAGAAAGTGCTTTAAGTTGAAAGGGCTATAAAGTAGAAAGATGCAGCTGATAATAATCTGATGAAATGGGTTAGTGGGGAGAGTGAGAAATGTAGTAGACTAGTGGGGAGTGGGGCTAGCTTTTTCAGAAGATGAATGATGGAACAAGAGTTGGTGTGAACATATATTTTGGCTTTATCTTTTCACTGGGAAATGGTAATTATGGTATTTTCTTTGAAACCACATGGCTATTTTTCTTCCTGTGTTTTCTATTTTCCAATTAATACACCTGTCAAGAGAGACATTGACTTGTCCGCAATGGCATGCCTCGTTACAATAACATATAAACCCACAAAATGTAAGGCCTTGTTTGTTTATGTTTAAAGCCCCATTTCCAATTTTCAACTATTCATAGAAATGGAATCACGTTTGTTTAAAATTTCCAACGAAATCATCATTTCCACTTTTCACTTTTCACATAAAACATCATCTCAAACCTATAATTTCAATTCTCAACCCTATACACTACCCTACATCACTTATCAATCACTATTCTTATTTTTTTAATCCAATTATATATGTGGGACCCTCCATTACCAACTTTGTCTACTTAAAATACTACTAATATATTTAATGGGACCCACTAGCCTACAATCTTACAAATAAAATATTCAACCACTATCAACTTTTCAAATTATTATATTCATAAAATACTATTTCAAAACTAATTAACCAAACATAATCTCATTTCCAAACCTACATAAAACTCATTATCATTCACTTATCCAAACATTATTCCAATTTTCACACGAAAACCAATAAATTCTGAAAATTCATTTTCCAACACTAAACTGAAAAATAGTCATGGAAACATAACCATACAAGGCCTAAATTTCTCATTTATGATCTATGTTTCATAAGTATTTTAACGTAAAGATGTTAAATATATAAGATAAAGTAATATTATTATTATTATTATACATGTGACATGTAACATGATTCAATGTATTAAAATACTAGATGTAATATAAAAAGAAACTAAAACTGAACTGACTACACAGAACACACACAAGGAAAATGAACAATACTATACACTTATTAAGTTCCACGCATTACCCGTGATTCATACTCCAACCACTGAATTTTTATTTCAATTGCCGTAGGGGATTTTGTTTATTTATTTGCATTCCACTTATTACACAGCAAGTAATTAGTTCTTGATGGCTCAAAAGCCTACCTTTAAAACCGTAGTCAAGTGCACCTATCGTTTTATAGTATAGATTATTGAGTACCGAGTGTCATTCCCACGAGGATTGTAAGTACTAATAATTACCGTCTTTTTGTTATTTAATCTAACAATTTTCGAGTTTTTGTTTGATGAAAAAGGAAAACAAATTATAAATTGTAAAAATGAAGTAAAATTTGTAGAATAAGAAATCAAGAGATAGAAGTGTGTTTGAATGTAAATCCTCTAGAATGTTTTTGTGATTTGACAAGTTAAAAGATTCAACCATAAGCCCTTAAGCAAAAAAACCAACCTCTTTTAATAAAATCTCATGCTATGTGGACCGTAGAAATTCCCGATTTAAGTTAATCCCTTTCTCAAGGCGAAAAACTCATAATCTCAAGTTGATTAATCAAAATCTCTTTCTAGTTAAAACCCCAAGATTGCATTATAACGATTTATGAATTCCCATATTAGGTTTGACCCTAATCCGAAGATTTATGTCGTCCCTATATCTAGGATTGCATGCAACTCTTTTCACTTATACAATTTCTTTTTCACCATAAATCTTTCGATTGCGATGAAGAAAAGATATCAAATTATTATACCGGAAATATTAACTCGAATGAGATAAGCATGATATAAGTGAATCACACAAGACATGAGAATTTTATTAAAACATACAAACCTTAATCACAAATCCATTCTAGAGTTCATTACACTCAAACACTAAGATTTTAGCTACTCATGATTTTGACAAAAGAGTAAATTACACAAGAAGATTTAAGTATTATAGACATGGTGTACTTATCTTTCTCAAAACCTCAATGAACTTCTTCCTTGATTGATGATGTTGCTCCAAGCCTTCTTTTTCCAATATTGCCTTCTGCTTTCTTCTCCAAGACCCTCGATCCCAATTCTACTTAATGAAATGAATACAATGAATATTTCATGAGTATCTAATGAATGAATCTCCCAATTTCAACCCTCGCTTTTATAGGCAACCAATACATTGATAGACTTCTTTATTAAACAATCACCCCCATTTTCCTTGTTGGTTGGTGAATTCTTGTATTCAAGTGATGATGGAGGGACATGGAGACATGTTTCAAAGAAAATAGGGTGTTAAAAGTGTACAAAAGTGGCCAAAATGGGTTGGTTGGTGAGTTTTCCCCAAATTCCGCAAAGAAAAGTTGCAAAAAGAGGTCCCTGACACGCCCCGAGCGCCGGGCCGTCTTTGTTTTTATCACACAGGGACTCGGCTGACATGGCCGTGCTTCCCAACACGGCCAGGCCGTGTTCTGACACGGCCGTGTTGGGAACACGGCCAGGCCGTGTTGAGGCTGTTTTGTGCAAAAATTTCGAGTTTTTGGCTCCCGGAACACGGCCGTGTTGCCCGACACTCCCCGCCCGTGTTGGACCAAAAGGCCCCGAAATGACGCGTTTGGCTTGGAATTTCGAGCGTTTTTGCATCCTTAAACTCCACGGTATGTTTTGGCATGAATCCACGGTCCAAATTCACCAAAATTAGCCCCGAATGGTCAATCTACATCAATAAAATCACCTCGAGTAATATGAACTATGTACAATCAAAAATTTACAAAACTAACAATAAAATAACTCGAATTCTACTCAAATATACACATAAAACACGAGCAAAAAAGACCTTATCAGTTCTTGGCCACACACTTATAGAGAGTGGTCATTGTCATATTTTGGAAGGTTATTTAGGAGGGACTTGTTTTCTTTATCTTAATTAATTGCCTGCCTGATAAGTATATTGAATGAGACCGGACACAAGAGTTTTCTCTTTTATTATTTTGAGTGCAATCAAGTGCGATTTTACTGAAAACTGAATTTGTTCTTGTTTTGCTTTACCGAAATAATGTATTAAAGAGAAAACAAAAGGCCTCAAAGGTCATTCCATGCTGTACCAAAAAAAACACATGGTTAAGGTTTTAGGCCACTTTTGCCCTCGTAGAAGTGGTGACTGTGTGAAAAGGAGAAAAAGCAACAGCTATATCATCAACTTGTCAAAATTAATGGTGTTGCAAATTGAGGTGCGCCAGCTCCGTCAAGGAAATGTTTTTGTCTCTCAATGATTATTTGATACTTGGCTAGATCCATTTAACTTAGGAGTAAGTCTTATGTTAGACCGTGTCACAAATCAAAATTAATTATACGGACTCAACCTATTTACAAATCAAAGTAAGTTTGATCCAAAATTCAAATGGGATAACTAATATGAGTCAGTTTAGGATCCGTCTGACGAAATTAAATTAGTGTGACCGTTTCATATAAGGTTTTGTCTTAACTTAGACTTCTCAATCTATCTATATATATCTATATTATCTTAAAAGTGAGAATGTTTTTTGGAATTTTTGATTTGACAAAAATGTCCATTTGACATGGTAAAATTTAAGGGCAACTAAGTAATTGAATATTTATTTGGCTTATATTTGTTCAATTACAAGAGAAGTGGCCTTTTATATTCTACACATCAAAAGTATTATTCTTTCATCTATAACTCTTAAAATATTATGAATATTGAAATAATATTAGTTTCATATTAATTACATTTCGAGAGCTTTCTAACCATATGTCATAAGCATATATAAGGATTTCACATGAGAAATTTTCAACCTTATAAAGTTCAGCACTATTTAGAATTAAGAATTTATGTTTTCTTATAGTTTTGTTATTTATTTAGACTTTTCTAAAATGTTCATTTATACCCAATTTTTTTATGTCAAAAAATAGAAAATATTTTTTTGTAATCATAACACTAAGAATACTTTAAATTTCTTATAAATAATTTTCAAATTAAATTTGGTTTCAATAAATCGTCAACCATATGTTCTAAACATATATCGTTATAGAAGAGAATTTTAATTTTAATTGTTTAAAATTTAGTATGATGAAAAATTGTATATCTCTTATATTCTTTTGAATTTTTTCAATAATTAAATATGTCTATTATAATTTATCGAAACATATCAAAATATAACAGATATAATAAGAAAGTAAAATAAAAAATATTTTAGTGGTTTTGATATTAAATAAAAAGTAGAGAAAATACATAATTTCTCTATGGTTGGAAAACTTCCTCAATTAGTATTTGAAAATAAATTTTATTTGTGGTTGTGAAATAAATAGTATTGAAAACAAGAGAGTTTCTTATTTTATTTTTATTTAAATCCCAAGCATATTTTGTTTCAATTAATCATATCAAGAAAAATAAAAAATATAAAATAAAAGGAATGAGATTAACATGAAAAAAAGAGAATAAGAACCAAAACAAGTTTGTCGCAACCAAAAAAAAAAAATTACCTTTTAAATTCTAACTATATGTGTTAATATGATTTTTATTTAATTTTTTATATCATACATTATAAGTTTTAGTCTCTTAATTTATTGTTTTTTTGAATATGTTATAATTTCAATCTTTTAATTATTTTATTTCATATAAAATAAAAGAGCAAGTGCAAAAAAATATTAAAAATTGTGTATAAATATATTTATATAAAAAAATCATAAGGAAAACTTAATAAAAAATACATATGTATCAAATTGACATTTATGATAAAACCCGAATGTCGATTGAAAATTACACCCTTAAAAATTATAAGTTTAAAATATGAGTATGATATATATTTATAATAAAAACATGTACCAAATATAATTAAATTTTAATGAAACGATGTGAAAGAGTGAAACACAAATTAAAATCGAATAAATCTAAAAGATCATAAATGATACGCAAAACGAAAAAAATTAAACTCATTTAACATATACAAAGTTAACATTTGTTGAGAAATTAATATATTACTTAAATTGTATGTTAATTCAAATACTAATATAACATTCATAACAAACTAAGTAAATAAAATAATTACAACAAATTAAAGTGAAAACTAAGAATAAAATATTTTAAATGGTAGCATTGATGAGTTGAGACTGGCCAGAATAATTTTAAGGGTTAATTTCATATATATAGATAGTTCAGGATTAAACCAAATAAAACATATTATAAAAAGTTAAAAGAATAAAATTAAATAGTTAAAAAAAATGTGTTTGTCATAGCTGGAAATTCAAAAAAAAATTAAATGACTTTCATAATATGTATAATTTGACATTTTGGGTAAAATGTCAGTTTATTATAAAAGTACACCTTTATGACTTATAAATTAGAGTGAAGTGACCATGATTAGTGGTAAGTAATATGAATTCTCCTGGGCATAAGGAGGCATAAGAGAACAGTTAAGGGTTTTTTTTACAACTTGATATCTAAATTTTTGGCAACTATATTTCTTATTTGATCAAAAATTCAATAAAAACTTCAAATAATGATTAAAATATTATATACCTTTTTTGCAATAAAGGCACTAAAAACGAATTGATAATTATATTTTATAATAAATAATATGATTTTGTAAACGAGATTAAAAGAGATCAATTTGAAATGTACATTCCATTAGTTTTAGTATACTAAGAATAATTGCTATTTTCTTGACTATACGTCTTACAAAATTCACTAACTATGTAAATTTTAATATTAACCAAAATAGCCAAATTCAATTGTAAATACAAACTCTAATAGCATAACGTATCTTTCTAAAATTTTATGAAATTTAAAAAAACTAAATTAGTTTTTAGTTTATTATACAACTTTTTAAAACCTTACGTGTTTGTGTTAAGTTGGTTTTGTACTAATGTAATGAGTATTCTGTATCAGATTTTGCGTTGTTTTGGGGTGTTTTAGTGTCGTTTGAGTCCATTTTATTTCATTAGTTGGCGTTAGGAGTCGATCAGTTTTGGTTGCCAAATTGATTGAAATTGATAAAAAAAACGTGTTGGGAATGAAGAAATCGCACTTGACGAAGAGGGATGGCAAGAAAACACAACTATTAGTCGTGCGCTGCAGCGCCCTTGACCTTGCGCAGCAACGCGGGGGTCCCAAAATGGGTAGACGCAACGCAACGTAGCGTTGTAGTGCCAGCGATTGAGTGCCGTAGCGCGCGATGGGAAGCAGACGGCGATGGGTGATACGTGTAAATTATACGTGCATTTAAGGGCTTATTTTGATATATAAATGATGCATTTGCAAGTATATTTAGTGTGTTTTACTTGGTTTCCTTTGTTGGGAGCTAAATTCGACAAAAACGTGATATCATATTTCAAATGATATGCCAAAAGACAAGGTACGAGCAAAAATGTGAAGGAAAGAAGCATTGACGGTCGAACAAAAGGAATTTCCTTAAAAACGCGTCAAACGCTATCGGTTTGCAGGGATCGCGGGTGAATTTAGTATTTTGGCCATAACTTTCTCTACAAAATTGATATTGAGGTTATTCAAGTGGCCATGGAAAGCTAAGATAAAAAGCTACAACTTTCGTGAAGACCCCAACATCAAATTCCGATTGCACGACCGACCGATGCGTCGACTGTTGTGGCGAATTTTGTGTCCTTTTCCATTCAAACTCTACAAATGATCTCTCCAAGCACCTATATAAAGGACCCAAGGCTTGCAAAAATTCATTCATTCATACAACATACAACACACCAAAATACACAGGAACACAAGATCAAATGTCTTCTGAGAGAGGAGGGCTAGGTTACGAAGAACACCACTAGGCCTTTCACATCTACGGAAGCACAAGAACTTCGAAGGCTTGGAAGGAGAATCCATCCTGACAAGAAGGGTTTTCTTTCTTAGTTTAGATCTCTTGGTTGTGCTTAAATGATGTCACAATATTGATTCCAAGTTTGTCTATGAATTTGTTATCAATGTTTGGCTAATCTTTCGGATCCTATGGCATAATCAAAATTGTGGATTCATGTTAAATCTTGATTAATTATTTTGTTAATTGATTCATGTATTCTATTTTATGAATTCGAGTACTTATTCTTAATTGTCGATTATCTGATCAATAATTTTCATGTCATACTTGTTAGTCCATAAGAGTTCTAACGAGACGAAAATCGAATTCAGACATAAACATGGTAATATATCGGGAGACTACTTCTATTTATGGGGAGTATTTCAATTCAAAGATCTGTTGGGAGTTAATAATAGTTGTGATGGATCGGGAGACCTCAATTATTATTAATCTACTGTTTATGCGCCACCCGGGAGGGGGAATAAACTATTTTAGGAATTGAACCTATAGAAACACATGAATTGGTTTTGAAACATTAATTGAATTTAATATTGAAGAAACATGTTGAGATTATGTGCCTAGGGTTGCTTCTGTATTTGTTGAAAATACTTGTGGAGTTCGCAAATTTATTTATTTTATTTTTTATTTTTATAAAAATTTGAAATTCGGTCGCTTCAATAAAATTGGAATGTGATGTTATTATAGCCTAAGTGTTTCGTATTCAATCCCTGAGGAATACAACTTTGCTTGTCATTATCCTATAAACTACACTATACACTTGCAGTATAGAGATCCAAATATTTTTGGCGAACAATCAGTGCCGCAACGCTAATCTTGACTCTGTTATGATAAAATATTAACTTTGTTAATAGAATTAAAATAATATATGAAACAAGTTTTTTTAACATATATATTATATTGTAATTTTATTTTTTAATTTCTTTAATCAAAGAACTGAGAGAGAATAAAAGAAGTAAGCACAAGAAGTATAAGAATTTGATTAAGGGGAGCGCTATTAACACCCCCAAAATCTATCAATACACCATCTTTTTAATTATAAAAATATTATCAATTAAAAACACTAAAATGCACTTAGTTTCTTAGACCCACCATTATCTAAATACACCCCAAAATCTATTTAAAATATAATCTTCTTCCTCTACCCCACCCAGATTCTTCTTTCTCTCCCCTCATTTTCCCTCTCCCATCTTTCTTCTCTCTCTTCTCTTTTTTTTTTCTCCTTCATTCCCGAAACCTACAACTTACAAAATAAATCGACTAACACACGATCAAAAGTTGATGAACATGAATAACCCAAACATCTTCCACGCTTTGAGTATATATATATACACCACCATTACAATGTGAAAACAATAAACTATTAATTACAATTGATCCTATAAATAAAGAAATTAAGCGTAATTGATTTGAAGGATTATGGGGAATGAAATCAGGAAAGCTGTACAAATCAATTTAACAAATTTTCTTTTAATTACTGGGCTTGTTAAAATATCACATGTACATATTCAACAAATTAAGCCAAGAAAAATTTATTTACTAAAATCCATCATCTAAACGTTAAAAAGAATTGAAAGAAAGCGGAATAATACCTCTAATCAAGAACAAAAAGTGCCAAATAAATTAAGTAGCATGTTGTGAATCTTTCTGATGTTGCTTTTATCATTGAAGATCATTAACTTCTTTCCAACATCTACTCCAAATATTACATCGTTGTTAATAATACTTATCGTGATGGGTGTATGTGTTGGGTGGGTTTATAATTTGGGGGAAATAATTTTAATTGAGGGAAGGGTAAATTGAGGAATATTTTGGGTGTATTAAGTAAATATGTTATTTTTTTAAAAAAAAGGTGGGGTGTATTAAAAAATGGGGGTGTACTAATAGGTTTTGCGGGTGTTAATAGCGCATCCCTTTGATTAACCTTTATTGTTTTTTTTTAATTGAATAACATAACAAATAAAATGATGACATTATGTTGGATTTTTAATATAAAAGTTAATTAATTATTTTTTAATTAATTCGATAAATTGTGATTTATTAATTATTAGCTTATGAATTATAAGCTAAATTGCTTGTCTTATGATGTGAAATGAATCCAATGCTAAAAGAATTCAAAGATTAGTTAAGACGAAAATACTTTTCTAGCCATAAAAATGAAATAAAACATTGATGAATGTCATTGTAAGCTAATATAAAACTTATATTGTTAAACTCGATTTTAAATTTTTTGTTGGATTGAGTTTTTGAAAATAATTTTTCAACAATTCATATCGATCTATAATTAAAGTAAAAATATATATAAAATACTTGTAATATTTAAATTTAATTAATATTTATTTATTTATAAATCTCTTTTTAATATTTAAATATTAATTAATAAAATTATTAAATAATATAATTATTTAAGTAAAAAGTCATATGGATCACATGCGACACACATGTTTTCTTACTAGTAACATAAAAAACACAAGGGATTTCTGTTTCTTTATAGTGTTTCATCAAATGAAGTTCACGATGATGTCATTATTATAATGACATTATAACCAAATGAAATAGAAATAGGAGATGCAGTTTATAAGAAACGTCGTGCAATTAATTATCAAACAGTCTTTGGGAGTGTTTGTAATCACTAAAAAAAAACACTTCTTAGCTTTTGATTGAAAAAAAAATAGTATTTGCAAATATCAACTTCTACTTCTGATTCTACTTCATTTAATCAGAATCTAAAGCATAGAGAAAATCGCTTTGGATTTATGCTTCGCTTTTGGTTTGAATTTTACAAACAAATAAATAATTTTCCAATTTCTTTACCGAACACTCTCAACTTCTAATTCTCAACTTCTGATTTTATTTTCAAATACTGTAACTTCTGATTCTCAACTACTTTTACTTCAACTACAATAAATCTCTTCTTTTAAAAACAGAAGTTTTTGCAACCACTCCCTTAATGATGGGTCACAAACGTTGTTAGGTAATAAATGAAAATCAACAACTAAAACTTGATGGGTAGATCAGCACAATTTTAGAGCCTAACACCTGGCTGGATCCGAACGATACAAAAACAAAAGTTCCATGAATTGGGAGGCAAAATAACTACTCTATAAAGCAAAAGGCATCAAAAGCTCGCAAAAGAATACACTTATTATGAGTTCCACTGGTCCTAAAGATCCAGCAACAAGGTTTACACTTTGCTCATTGCTACGTATAGTTGCTACAACCATCTATCTCCTCAGCTAAAACGGAGCAGATTTTTACCGCAACCTTTCTCCCAACTCTCTCCCGCTCTTATACATATATTACAGGTAAGTTTCACGTACAAATATCAGAAATGATGTAAAACAAGCAATATACCCAAGGAGGGTCTCTAAGCATTGTCTGAGATAGGACAATAGGAAGCAGTATCAGAAAGCTGCTGCATGCTGTGGGGAAACTCTCACCTTCGTCGGGTGCATTAAAAAGGAACCATACCGACCAACCAATCAAAAAGCTGCATTCCATACAGCATTCTCACCTTCTCCACATCTACGGTGCACCTCCTTAATCCTATCGGCAGAGTTGCAAATTCCACTGCAGCTCCAGTCGAACGAAGCAACACAGATGTTGCCTGCCTGGGCCTTCCACTCACAGTCTGCAATTTCAACCAAAACAAGCTCATATGTTACTTCACTGTTGAGATATGTCACTTGTGAGTTGTCCCATATTGATTAATTAAGGGAAGAGAGTCCACTTTATAAGCCAAGTGAGCTACTCCTCCTATCACCAATTGGTTTTAGGATGGAACCTCACTTGGTGGGCTTGGACTCTCTCCCATATTTGGTACGCTTCATGCGTGGGACTGTACCAAGTCCCGCCGAATTTAACATGCACTTTGTTCAAGAACTTATTTTACAACTTATCTATCTACTTCAATCAGTACTCCCACTACACGGGACACTATGCTGCTGTTTTCTTTCATCTAATTATCTCCTAAGATCTAATTTAGAAAATGGTTTCCTTCTCTAATAGACTTCGTTCTTCCCTAACTAACAATTATTTAATATCAGTCCCTTGGATTTTTAGCCATTTCTCCATAACAAAAGTGCTTTTCAGGCATGCTTTCCAAAATAAAGGTGTTTTTAGCCATATTTGAGTTCTTTTGTCCACTTTGTCCTTTTTTTCATTTCTAAGGACCGAGAGTCATTTCTCGGTAACAAGAAATGTACCGCATAATTTTTTTGAAAAATGGCCAAGTACCGCATGAAAGAATACAAGAGTATAACCATCAGCTTTCAGTCAAAATGGCTAAAAACATGTTTTCGAAAAACCTGACTATTTTTCATTTTCACAAAAATAAAGGGCCAGTTTGGCCTATTACCACTATTTAATATTCGTCATTAAGCAAGATTACTTAAATAAGAGGTGTCTTTTAGCAAAACTTGTAGATTCATATCTATACATATAGACAAATATAGTAATATATATGGTGAGTGAAGTTATTGGTGTTCAGTGGGGCTTTAGCCACAAGAAATTACCAGGTGGTGTTCCACAACATAATCTTCTGTCATCTATATGCTCTACATCCAATCCAATGAACCAAGAACCCAGCGATACATCCTCGTTTGCATATTTGTGCAAAACATGCCTACCACAATGAATTTAAAGGATAAACTGGTTAGTTTAGATTTTAGACATACAAAGAGAAAAAAACAAAGCCAAGGAAAGCACTCACTGGTTTATTGATATATAGGTTGCCAAATCTTTAGAAATAGCATATAATTGCCCCGTAGCATGACGAAAATACTTGTTTCCGTGCTCACCAAATTTCCAATACTCAGGTTCATGATATCTTACTCCCCTGTCGGTAGAATGACAAAACCCAGGCAAATAAGAAACTTTGGGGGGCAAAATTAAAGGTAACATACACGGTATAATATTTCGTGAGAGTTCATCATAAAGAATAATATTGCAAGACTCTTGCTTACTTTTGAGCCAGGACTGGACCAGATTTCATGCATCCTATGTACACCCTTGATTTTGAACGATGCCTAGCCAGAGTTGCTCCCAATGTTGCTGCATTTAAGATATCATAAGATGACAACAGTGAGGAGATCTTACAGTAATCGATTTTAAAAGCATTTCATAATACTTGTTGCCCCTCACCAGAACCTCATTAATATTACTACAAGAGGAAAACTTTTACATTACAAGCACTTGCTCGGATTTACAAGTATGTCATTCAAGCAGATAATTTTATTTAGTTCTTTGCGTAAAAACTTCCCTTTGTATGCATTCAGGTATCCTGATAGTTGGTTTGACTTGTAACGTTTAGAAGATAAATCAGATTTTTTCCAAGGACAAAAAACACAGAATACACGAAGGTGGAGACCCACTTTTCATTTTATAGTAGGGATTCTCCAACAACTATGCCAATCCAATACAGCAACTTTGGAAAAAAGAAATAGTTTTGGCTCATAATTGCTACATCCTTATTCAAGGAGAAAGGTCATCTTTGATGCTATCCACAGCTCTTTCCTTCTATACAGGCACATAGACATGCACATATACCTTGAACTCATGCATAGAGACATGAGTATCTGTAAATGTAGGCAGATTTTGAAGGTACAACATTTTCTTCTTACCTATGTTTACATGCACATCATCATCAACTTTGACATAGAAATCTGCATCCCAAAGTTGAACTGCAGTGGTAAAATAGGTCTTCGTCTTCGCTGATAGTTCAAGGTACCCTTCAACATGTTCCTGGACAATAATGCACAATTAATTAAGAACAAAAAAATTTGTAGTACCGTAAACATTGTTAAAGTAGTTGATTGCATAACAAATAAAGTACCAGTCTCAGAAAATCTCCGTGTTTTCTATCTTCTGCTTCAATAGCTCTATCAAGAATACCACCTGATGTTGCACTGGCAATCATAGGATCAAACGAAAAAAGGTAAAATTTAGACACAATTCCTAGTCAAATTGCATGTACTTGAAAACTATGAGTGAGAATGCTACTAAGGAAGTTCTCAAACAAATGTACAATCCAGGCATTGGTAGTGAATTAAAATTTATGCTTGTCCAGAAGCTCTTCCATGATAGCATAATTATGCTTTAACAAATTTAGTGCATCAAACTGTATAAAGCAGAAATGCAGCAGCACCAGCCATATAAATAGTGTTAAAAGAAGAGACTTTCAACAACAGAAAACCAACTGATAATTATATGAAGGATAAATTGCAAAGATGAACTCATGTAATTGATACTGAAGAAATACTCATAACCAGTTCGTGCAGAGTGCAGATTGTATAAAAGTTCTCAATCAGAAAAGATAATAGTTACTAAATAATATCTAGTATCACCACGGATATCTATTCCTCACCTGTGACCAATTACAAACCGAATTATAATGCCCTTTTCTTCCTCAAGCTTTTTTCGTTTATCGCCTGAAATGCCCAATGAATAAGAATAATGAATCAGGAATAGCTTTACTAATCCAGTAAGAAAAACAGACAAATTCTTAGGACACGAAATGAAAGTTTAAAGTATGAAGCACCTTGTAGCATCCACGTAGCACGTACTGAGTCTCTTCTCTTTCGACTACTAAAAGCCGTGTTTATGCCCACTACCATCAAGTATTTCCTTTTTTTGGTTAATTCAGGCATCTTCAGGTCTTCAGATATTGGGGAACCGCTAAGTAAGGAATCCTGTACAGCCCTTGCTGCGGCTAGCTCCATTTCCAGATTTGAAATTGTTTTATCCAGGGTGCTGCTATTTGTAGGTGGTCATGAGTTATGCAATTTATCTCACTGATGAATATAATGAAATAAACATCCTAGGACCTTAAGGGCTTACTGAATAGCATCATGTGTCTTTGAAACATCTCCTAAAACATCCTTGGACCCGCCTTTTATATCCTTCTGACAAAAGATGAAAAATGAAAAATGATAAAATAACATGCATTACTCTTTTAATAAATAGTTAAATCTTCTTTGCAGATAGAGTAAAGATACCCTGTATCAGGCTTATGATAATTAACCATGAAGCTAAATCTTGCAATTTAGAATGAGGGTAAAATTCCAATAGAGATTAGCAAGTACTCACAACTTTTGGATCACATCCATCTAAGACTAACTTAAGCTTTTCGTCTGTAATCCCTGTCAAATGTGATATATCTTTAGCTTCTGGCACTGTCCACATCCTGTAAGAAATAAACTCAAATCAATTAGAGGCACATACATTGGAAGCTCTATAAAACAAACAGATCATATCACCTAAGAGAAAATTCTGTCATGACATTTAGAGGAAACGCTTCCGCAAGTATGAGAAAGAGATACTACCACTTTCAAAATTGATGTGCAGGATAATTTTCGTATTATAATTTAAACTGTTCTTATTAATTTTTGTATCCCATCTCTAGCATATTTAGACTCTAAAGTTGGATTTTTAAACTTGCACATAAGTTTGTCGCACATCCCATCCATAGGAGGTTAGCAATTTTGCCCACACTCTTGAGACTACAATAGCCACTTCTGCAATGCATTGACAACACTCTCAAAAGCAGTCTCAAGTTCAACTTTTAAGAGTAGTTGTTGAATTATGTCACTTGTGAGTTGTCCCACATTGATTAATTAAGGGAATAAAGTCTACTTTATAAGTTAAGTCAGCTACTCCTCCTATCACCAATTGGTTTTAGAATAAAACCTCACTTGGTGGGATTTGACCGTACCAAGTCCCCCCAGATTTAACAGTAGTTTTTACCCCAACAGTATCTTTGTTTGTCTACTCTTGAATCTGTAGCGATCTCTCACATATTGAGCCATTTTCCCCCATAATTGGGTCTCTCCTATGTAATAAAAAAAATCACCGGTATAACTTGAACGAGAATAATTTTGAAGCTTCCGCAACAGCCTAAGGAAGATGGAAAGATTTTTAACGAGAAAAATTACATCAAAATCCTGATACTTATGATCACTTTTAGCAGTCCATCATTAGCAGCACTATCTGATACTCAAAAACGAACTTACACTTCACAATTGGATCACTAATCAATTGAATATTCTGAACGCCATCAATGCGTTGATAACGAACTATTTGCACTCATTGCATAATTTGGCCATCATAGCAGTTATGATTGTCAATCACCAGAAACAACCAGAGACCTAAAAGTCTAAAACAAAAAATATGCACTAAGACAAAACAATTAAAATTGATGTGAAATCCAAAAGATCAAACCTGTCGGTGAAGAGCATCCCAGCACAGAAGCAACCGATACATAGAAAAATAGTGAGTTTTCTTGAAAAGGCGTTCTTCGAAGTTGACTCCACTCCTCTGCTCTTCCAAGACATCCTGCCCTCTTCGGATTAATCTCTCAATTGCTCAACTCAAGCACAAATCATCTTAATCTCAACAAAACTCAGCTAATCAGTTCAATAAAGAGATCCAGATTTACAACCACCAATTTTGAAGTGCCAATTACCCAAATTCAAGAGTACTAAGATCACAACAAAAAAAAAAAAAATCCTGAATACCGCAACAATTATTCTTATTTTTACAAAAAAGGTACAATGGGAATGATGAGAAAAGAGAAGGATGAAGGAAATTTCTCAATGATTAGTTTGGTCAGGTGAATAAAAAGACCTCTGTAAATGTGGCTTTCACTGTAGTGCGTACAAATATATGAAGTAGTAACTATTTGTATATGTGAATAGAGAAAAATGGACTCTATTAATCAGCGACGTACTAACTTCTTTGAGATGGGAGAAGAGAAAAAGGAATTGATGAAGAAGATGAAGTAGGAGTGGTGGTGTGTGGAATTTGAGAAGAATAGAAATATAGAATAGACCCACCGCCCCCCCCCCCCCCCACCCAACACTACCCTGTTCCAAGTCTTTTTTTATTTTTATTTTCTCGAAATTTCAAATTGTTAAAAAAATAAGTATAACATGTACAATGCCCTTTATCAACTTCCCATCCCGTGCCTTATTTAAAATGTCGGTGAACTGTCTGACTGCTTTTAAAATACGTAGACAAATAAAGAAATAATAAATTCCTCAAATTTTGTGCTTTTATTTTCTCTGATTTTGCCGACAAATTGCTATTTTTTTTAATGGGGTACAATAGTTGGAGGGATTACCATTGACATCCAATTCAGGTCAATTGTCCAAAAACCCAAATAGTGTTTTGTTTTTGTGGTTGAGGGAGATAGGTAAATGAATTCTTCCAAAAGAAAATATGAATGTTCAGTTTCTGTTGGAATATATAAAGTATGATAGAAGGAAACAGTTGGTGAAGTGAAATTGACGAATGTCCAATGTACCAAATTTTCCAATGATCTCTTTAACAACTTCAGTATTTGGCTTTATTGGAATGTCATTCATTTATAGAAATACGGGGGCTGGTGCTTATTTATTGGGCGTCACCTACTAAACATTGTGATATTAATAGTTGTAATTATGTAGAAATGTAAATTAAAAAAAATATCCAAAATGTAAGGCCTTATTCGTTTATGTTTTAGTCTCATTTTTCATTTTTCAACTATTCATAAAAATGAAATCATATTTCGCTTATAAATTTTTCAATGGAAATCATAATTTCCACTTCCAATTTTTAACATAAAATATCTCAAACTTATAATTTCAATTCTTAACCCTATATTTTACCCTATATCAATTAATAATCAATCATTATTCTCATCTTTTCATCCAATTGTATTTGTGTTGGACCCACTATTATCAACTTCATCTATTTAAAATATTACTATTTTTTAATTACATCTATTTAATGGAACTCACTATTATATTACATGTATTCAAATTAAAATATTGAAAGTAGAACCACAACTATCGATTTTTCAAATTATTATATACATAAACACTATTTCGAAACTAATCAATCAAATATAATCCCATTTTTACATAAAATTTATTATCATTCATTCATCCAAACATAATTTTATTTTTCACACAAAAATCGATAAATTTTCAAAATTCATTTTTCAAGTTTCAACACTAGAAACTGGAAATAGACCGTTAAAAATAACCATACATGACCTAATATCCACCTTCTTCAATACCCTTTAACCACTTCCAGTACTCTTATATAAGGCAAACGTAGGCTTAAGAAAAGCAGAATAATTGATGTATCATAATGTGATAAATTTAGGGGAATTTTTAAAGTACCCACTATGGATAGTGGGTGATTCTTTTCTATCCATGTAGACAAGAAAAACTCTTTTCTATCCAATTTGACAAAAATACCCATCCTTTAGTTTGAAGATTTTGAATTTTGAAACCGTGCAATTAATGTTTTCCTTGAAAATCGTATACACTTCCCCAAATATACACACCTATGTATAAAATCGTATACCCATATCGTGCCATATCGTACAACCCCATGTACATATACATATACATATCGTGCCCAAAATCGTGCCTTATTTAATATTAGGCGATATATCGTCACATTTAAAATTGGGCGCGAAAATGAGGCACGATATCGTATTCTTGAAAAAGATTCAAGCCATGGACGACAAAAAACTTAGACAATGAAAGAAAGAGAGAATATTTGCAGAGGGAACATTTTGTATTGCTTTTTAATGGACAATTGCATCAATTACATTGTGCTTTATACAAAAAGCTGGGAACAAAACAGAATGGTCTACATATTATAATATTGTCATTTGTTACAATATAATATACTTTATGAAAAGGAATCTAACATCCCTGCATCATGCTATTATCCTTAATCAAGTTGCTTAATTCTTTATTCTTAACAACGATATCGTGCCCAAAAAAAGAAAACGATATCGTGGCAATATGGGCACGATATCGTCCTCGATTAAAATTAGGCACGATATATCGTCTTATTAGGCACGATATCGTGCTCGTGCCAAATATAGACACAATATATCGTGCACAATGCAACTTAGATTCAGAAAATTCACAAGAAATTTCACATATCTTGTAAATATATTGGTCTCGAACAATTTAAACTTCTTGATATTTTGTGAAGAAGAAGAAGAAGAGAAAAATAAAGAGCAAATGGGGAAAAATCGTATGTATGTATTTAACATGAGAGAGAAATACAACTTCTTTAAAGGAACTGCGTTTAAAGCGCCGAGATTTAAAGTATTGTGGTAAAAGAAAAAGAACCCCAAAGTGGGTAGAAAATACAATTTTTTATCTTATATGTCAAAAAGTCTTCTCCCCTATCACAAGAGTGGGTAAATCCCACCATTTGCTCATAAATTTAATTAGCACTCTTGTATACGTATTATAATATAAAAGAAAAAGCTAAAAGAAGGAAGTAGTAAACTCACACGTACGGAGCAAGGACTCACGGAGGAGAATAAAAATACCTAGGCACAAACACTTGTTTTTTTGTTTTTTTTTTCTAACAAAAATTCTCGTCTCGTCGTTTTTTTCTCTTTTCTTATTTCAAGTGATAATATAATTAGCACCCACATCCACGTAATGGAGCGCGGCGATGTGGATAGTCATCCAATGCTAGCCATGTTGCTGTGGGTTCTATGGATGGCAAGAAATAAGCTAAATTTTGAGAACACTTTGATGGATCATGCATCATGCTACTGTGTAGCTGCTACGAGACTTGAGGAGCACAATAAAAGTGTAGTAAATGGCATGGTTGTGCAGCAGAGGCTTAAGGATTCTTGGCACCCACCTCCGAATGAATTTGTCAAAATAAATTCGGACGCGTCATTACTGGAAGGGCAAGGAACGGGGATCGGAGTGATTGTGCGAAATTTCAAGGGTGAGGTAATTAAAACCCTGGTGCACGTAAAGGACAATGTTGGTTCGATCGAAATTGTGGAAGCCCTCGCGTGCAGGGAAGGGTTGAAACTGGCACGCGAAATGAAGCTGACCAAGATATATGTCGAAACGGATAACATCTCCCTCTACTACAAATTGAAGAATTGTACCGAGGACCTATCATACTTTGGCAAACTGGTTGATGATATTTTCCAGCTTTTTAGTTGTTTTGAATCTGTTTTTCCTTGTTTTGTTAGACGTTCGGGTAACACGATTGCCCACAATCTAGCTAGGCATGCTTTTAGCGTTCATTGTTCTGAACCAATGGTTGGAGATATACCCGATCATTTGGTAGACTTGGTTTTGACGGAGATGATCTCCTAATAATATTGAGTATTCCTCTCAAAAAATAATTAGCACCCACATAGTAAAATTTCTAAATTAGTGGATCAATGCAAGTGTAATGGCTGTCCAATAATTAGATTGTCTGAGATATGGCTTTTATGTCTGTAAAAAGAGATAATCATTAATTCCAAGTGTTCTCTAATATCTGGCGATCAATGATTAATTGTACACATGGTGCACGTGTAAGGAACATGGCTATCTTCTCAATCATGAAATTTTACAGGTCATAGCCCCAACTTCGTCTACGTACAGGAATTATTGGCCCAACATTCATTTGTTCAAATAATAATAATAATATGAGCCTATCAATTTCAATATAATGTTGGACCATGTGTTGGGTTTGTACAAATTATTATTATGTAAAAATGTTAATTATTACTTATACAAAAATCATATATTAGTGGTTGCTCCCAAAACCGCCTCCTCGCCGATCACCTTCCTGCACGTAGTCCACCGAGAAACCCGCACAAGGGGGAGGGGGGCTCCGCGTGCCCTCTCCCGATGCTTAAGTCGATTCTTGGGGAGGAAGCAAAGGCTAGAGAGAAAAAACAATGTAACAAAAAATGAGATTAGGTTAGAATGAACCCG
Source organism: Rehmannia glutinosa (assembly GCA_016081115.2). Lineage (NCBI taxonomy): Eukaryota > Viridiplantae > Streptophyta > Magnoliopsida > Lamiales > Orobanchaceae > Rehmannia > Rehmannia glutinosa. The sequence goes on along the minus strand of JABTTQ020002356.1, from coordinate 17,787 downwards.
GGCTTGGGCCTTTTATACCTTAGCTCGGATTAGGGTTTCCGTAAAATCCGGGATTCCGTTACGATTTGGTGTCGAGTCATCATTAGATTAGGATCGGATCTCATTAAAAACCCTAATTTTACGCCCGTAATACAGCTCCGACCTCTCGAACACGTCGGCCCGCAGTATTGATGCAAAACCCTTAAATCTTCAAAGGCATCCTCGGTGTCTCATACATCTCATAGCCGAATCGACCTCTTCCTCCGAAGTCATGTTAAACTTTAACATGTCCACAACAGTCGGCTCAAAGACAAGATTGACTTTACACAGTTGGCTCAACACAACAATTTGCACTCGGGCTTTGACAGTGTAGGCCCCAAGTTGATAAGCCCTATACCAATCTCATCTTTGTAAGCCTCCACGGATCGCCCGTTATTTAATGCTTAACAGATCATCCTAAAAAGCATGGGCCTCATCATTTTTGGCCCAATGCCCTAGTATCATCGGTCGGCCAAATACTCCTAGGCTATCAGTGTTGCCCATGTCCTGGGCCTGTCGGGTCGGCCCAAAGTCTTAGACCTGTCAGTCGGCCTGCATAATCATTTGCCCTTATCAATTCCTCCCCAACTATGGGTTGGTCCGCACCTCAACCATAGTTGCTCATAAAGCCGGTGACCTAACATTTAGGGTTTGTGCTTTTCACTTTCCCGCCGACTCTTGGCATTTGAAATTCCTGCCGCCTTTGGCCTTTCAAGTACGACACGCGGTTTGATTGATGAGACATCTTTTCGCTTCCCGATGCCTCGTAGACCGTCCAATCATCTCCTCGAAAATCGAGGCACCCTTTGTCTTCTCTCCCCTTATAAAAGCCACTTTCTTACTCCATTTTCCATTTTCCTCTCCTTGATTTTCAAAACCTTCCCCTCAAAGAAATACTCTTCTTCTCTCCAACATTCTCCAAGTTCCTAGTAGGCTTCAAAAGTTTCACGGTCCAAACTATCTTCCTCCTTCAATCTCCTATTTCTATCTAGTAAGTAACCCTTTCTTTTCAGTTTTCTTTTCTTTTAATATGGCCTCCTCTTCCTCTCACTCGACACCATCGGACCCGTCGTCGCCGACTTAGAACGGTGGGCAATAACGACAGACTCTGCTCCTCCGCCCTTTCCTCGCCGGGAGTCCGTCCATCGGACCACGATCGGCGATCAATCTAGCTCGGATTCGGTCGGGATTCGATCAATAGAGATCCGAGCTCCGTGCTCGGGTCCCTTACCTGTATATCCCCACGATTTCAAGGAGACCACCTTATCGGCCCCATCTTCAAACCCTTAAAAGAACAGCTCAAATTCCTTCCTCTTTCAAACTCTATCTACCCAGCTGACTCAGGCCAATTCCTAACCGACCTCCACCCAACGCCTATCCTTCTTTGTAGGTCGGATAGAGGGCGGCCTCCGATTTCCCATCCATCCATTCATGGTTGGGGTATCCGAGTTCTCCCGGTGCCTTTAAATCAACTAGCCCGAACTCATTCCGTATCTGGCTAGCCGCTTCATTATTTTGACCAAGTACTTAGAGATAGAACCCACTCTGAGTACATTCTTTGCCCTATTCCAAATAAAGAGCTCGAACACCAAGGGTCTTTTCTACATCACCTCCCGAGGTGATGCTCAGTTTCTAAGCAAGTATCCTTCCTCCAACAAATTCTGGAAGGACAAATATTTTTTTATTTCTTCCCCCCGAGCTTGGGGGTTTCCTATTGCTTGGATCTGGACCCTTCCACTCCAACGCAAACACAACCCCGGAGATCGGTCTCCGATCTCCGTGCTCGGATAAATAAACTCACCTTGGTCAAGTACGACCTCTCTCGCCTTATAACCCCTTCTCTCCTGTACTACTTTGAGCTGAGCCCCATCGTGGCTCCCTTGCCTTGTGACATTGGTAATTGTCATTTTTGCAGTTAATTTATTTTATTCTTACTCACTAGCTAATCTTTCCTCTTTGTGCGAGATATGTTCATGGCACGGATGGTTGCCGAAGGATGATGAGGAGCAAGCCATTGCTTCCTGGCTCACAACCTCCTTCATCCAAAGGTCTTTGCCCCACGCCCGGGAGGTCGCCTCCTCCACTTCGGCGACTGCATTACGATTGCCGCAGTGATGGCCGATCTCACCGGCCCAGGGGGGCTCAACCTTCTTCCGACCTCCTCCTTCCAAGAGGTCACTGTTTCGGCACAAAGACAAGAGGCGCCAAGAGGGCGAAGAACACTCCACCTCCTGCCGCTTTCTCTCTCTCTCGCACTCCCATTCATACACCCAATCAAACCTTCTTCACAGCAATTCCATCCTCGAAGAACAACGATGGAACCTTTGCCATCCAAGATGTCCAAGGCAATCGCCGAACCCCGACCGAATCGCCCGAGAAACTCGGTGATCTTTGAGTGGTGACCTCATTCTCGCTAAACCACTCAAAGGCCGAGGCAAAGCTAGCCGCCCGATCTCTCGAGCTCGGGTTGGCTTTGCCGATCCTTCCCAGTGCCGAGCTCAATAATTCTAAGAAGGAGGTCATCCTACTGAAAGCTCGGGAGACTAAACTCCTAGAGGAGAACCGCCGGTACAAGGACGGGGAAGAGGTCAACAAGGCTACGAGTAGCTTCTCTAGAGGCCAAAATAAATGCTCGAGATCGATAATGTGCGACCTCAAGACCGAGCTAAGCGATCTCCGGATCCGATGTCTTTGTCCCACTGCCCCAGCCGAGGGGGCGTAGAAGGGTCGGCAAAGTTTCCTCACCTCCCCAGCTCTTCCATAGTTCGGGCCATTCGGGAGAGGGTGAAGCAAGCTTTCTAAGCTCAAGGGAATTTATCGAGTTCTCTCTCAGATTCGCCATGGAGTACTATGGCTTTGCTTTTGACTAGGCCGAGCTTCAACTCGGGAACGCGGTATCACTACCGAGCCCTTCGATCGCGAGGTCCCTGAGGATTCTACCCAACCCCAAAGGCTTCGTGTTTTTCGACGAGGCGGAGCGTCTCAACCTTGCTCCCGTGGAGGAGTTCATAGAGTCCTTATCTCGCTCCTTTTATCCTCCACCCCGCCCGGATCGGCCGTCCTTCACAAGCTCCTGGAGCTCGCCAACCCCGACCCCTCGAACTTCTGCAGTCAAGTTCGTGATATCCCTGATGACGATCCCGAACTTCGCTCTCATAAACGATGTGACCATCTCCATGGACGACACGAACACCGAGAATGTTCCTCCTACTACTTAGGAGTTTAGTTAACGCTTTTGTAATTTTCCATCATGTACTTGTATTTATTTTGAATGATCAATAAAGTTTCTTCGCACTTTCATTTTTTCGATCTCTTGTCTATTATTCTTGTAGTAATAATTTTTTAATTTTTTTTTTTACAAAAAACATTGGCATATTGAGCTCATCAAGGAAGTCGCTCGGGCCGAGCTCCTCGCATAGCCTCGTGGCCCCAAGTATTTGGAGACTAGCTCGAGCCGGGCTCTAAATACTTGTCGCTTCTTCAAGGAAGGCTCGGCTCGAGCCGAGCTCCTCGCATGGCCTCGTGGCCCCAAGTATTTGGAGACTAGCTCGAGCTGAGCTCCAAATACTTGTCAGTTCTTCAAAGGAAGCTGGCTCGAGCCGAGCTCCTTGCATGGCCTCGTGGCCCCAAGTATTTGGAGACTAGCTCGAGCTGAGCTCTAAATACTTGTCGGTTTCTTCAAAGGAAGGCGCTCGAGCCGAGCTCCTCGCATGGCCTCGTGGGCCCAAGTATTTGGAAACTAGCTCGAGCCGAGCTCCAAATACTTGTCGCTTTCTTCAAGGAAGGCGGCTCGAGCCGAGCTCCTCGCATGGCCTCGTGGCCCCAAGTATTTGGAGACTAGCTCGAGCCGAGCTCCAAATACTTGTCGATTTCTTCAAAGGAAGGCTGGCTCGAGCCGAGCTCCTCGCATGGCCTCGTGGCCCCAAGTATTTGGAGACTAGCTCGAGCCGAGCTCCAAATACTTGTCTATTTCTTCAAAGGAAGCTCGGGCCGAGCTCCCCTCGCATGGCCTCGTGGCCCCAAGTATTTGGAGACTAGCTCGAGCCGAGCTCCAAATACTTGTCGATTTTTCAAAGGAAGTCGGCTCGAGCCGAGCTCCTCGCATGGCTCGTGGCCCCAAGTATTTGGAGACTAGCTCGAGCCGAGCTCCAAATACTTGTCTATTTCTTCAAAGGAAGGCGGCTCGGGCCGAGCTCCTCGCATGGCCTCGTGGCCCCAAGTATTTGGAGACTAGCTCGAGCCGAGTTCCAAATACTTGTCGCTTTTCTTTTCCACTTTCCGAACTCATAGTGTGGCGGCGTATCATTTCATTCAAAACGAGTAGATTGATTACATCAAATATTTCTCTATTCTAGGAATGATATTTCTTCAAATTGCAAATCGTTCCAAGCCCTCGGGAGTTTTCGACCTCCGATCTCCTCCACTAACGCACCTCCCCGCCAAAGACCTTCACCACCCGAAGTGGTCCTTCCCACGCATCCAATTTCCCTTTGTTTTTGCTAGCATCCCGACCTTCTCAAAACTAAATCTCCGACCTGAAAGGCCCTTTTCTTTACTTTATTGTCATAAGTCGCTTTAATCCTTCCTCGTGCCTTTTCCATCCGCAAAAATGCCATCTCCTTTTCTCATTTATCGTATCCATGCCTCTGGATCAACACTCATTAATATTTTCATCAAAATTACGACTCGATGTGTTTCCATCCCGATCTCCACCGGTATGACAAAGATCCATACCATACACCAAGTGAACGGAGCCTCACCAAATGGCCTCCCTTCGGATTAGTTCGATAAGCCCACAAAGACCGAACCGAGCTCCCGAACCCACGCTCCTCCCCGCCTTTTCTAGCCGAGCTTTCAATCCTTGGACAAGAATTCTATTAGTTACTTCCACTTGCCTATTAGCCATGGGTGAGCCACCGAAGTGAAGTTTTGCTTGATCTTCATTTCCTCACACCAAGCTCGGATTTACGCCCCAATCACTGCGTCCCATTATCGATATCAAGGCCCGAGGCACTCCATACCGACACACTATGTTTTGCCAAATAAATTTCATCATCGCATCCTCATTTATCTTAGCAAGAGGTTCTCGCCTCCACCCACTTGCTAAAATAGTCGATTGCCACAATCAAGAATTTCCTCCGACCTGGCCGGGAGGAAGGGACCCACGATGTCAATTCCCCATTTTGCAAATGGACATGCTGAGCTCATCGTCATGAGTTCCTCCGCACGGTCGATGTACCAAAGGTGCATGGATCGACATTTTTCGCATGCTCTCACCAACTTTTCTCGCTTCCCTTTCGTAAAGGTCAAAAATACCCGCCTTAAGGACTTTTTTCATCAAAATTCTTGCTCCCATGTGATTCCCACAACAACCTTCATGTATCTCTCTCGAGCACATATGTACCCTCTTCTCCACTCAAACACCTCAAAAGGCATAGAAAAGCCTCTCTTATATAACTTATCCCGATAATGCAAAAACGTGTCGCCCGAATTTTCGGTCCGAGTCGCTTCACGCCTACCGTTGGTAAGACCCCCTCCTTTAAGTAAGCTATGATAGCCGACCTCCAATCCTCTTTCTCCTCTATCTCTCCAACCTCCAACCCCAGTGCCGTTTCTTTTGCCACCAGAAGTGTGATCTGTTTAGCTTGATTCTCCCAGGCCGAACTGGCCAATTTTGCTAGAAAATCCGCCGACCATTTTCCTCCTCGACTGACATATCTTGATTTCTTTCACTTTCCCTTCTAAAGCTCGATATGCTTCAACATACCTCTTCATCCTCTCCTCCCTGACCTCGAACTCTCCCATAACCTGTTTGTGGACGAGCTGAGAGTCCATGTAAACTACCATCCTAACAGCCCCCATCTCAATGGCCATTTGCATTCCTCTAATGAATGCCTCATACTTCACCTCATTATTAGATAGCTTGAACTCCAACCTCACAAAGAAAGTCATTTTCGATTCCTTGCGGGCCGATCAAGATGATACCAAAGACCACACCCGAGCTCCTCCGATCCATCCACATAAATCACCCAAGTTCCTTCTTTATCATCACGATTGATTCTTGAACAAAGTCCGCCAAAGCCGAGCTTTAATGGCCGATCTGTTCTCGAATTCAATATCATATTCACTCACTCAATAGCCCACTTTACTAACCTCCCCGCTACCTCGGGCTTACTCATCACATTTCTCAATGGAAGATTAGTTCGGACGATTACCTTATGCGACAGAAATAGGGCAAAGTCTCCTCGCCACCACCAAGGCCAAACTCCGCTTCTCGATCTTCGCATATCGCAGCTCGGATTCTCAAAACTTTCTGACATAGTACACCGCCTGCGAACCGATCCTCTTCCCCGATCGGATCAGTACTAACCCCCGCTCCCCTACCGAAAGGTAGAGGTATAAGGGCTCCCAGTGCAACGTCTTAGTTAGCAATGACAGACGCCCAAATAATTCTTCAAATCCTCGAAAGCCCTTTGGCATTCCTTATCAAACGAACTTTTTAGCTTTCCTCAAGACCTTAAAAAAGGGCAAACTTCTCTCGCGAGGCGCGAAATAAAGCGATTCAGCGCTGCTTAGCCGACCCGTTAAACACCGCACATCTTTGGTATCCCGAGGCGGTGCCATCTCTCTAATGGCCCGACCTTCCTGGGTTGGCCTCTATTCCTTTCTCCGTTACCATGTACCCCGAGAAACTTTCCCGACCGACCCCAAAGGCACACTTCTTGGGGTTCGACTTCATCCTATACTTCCTCAAGGTGTCAAACGTTTTGACTGGGTCACGCACATGATCCATGACGCTTTATGCTTTTGACCAACATATCATACACATACACCTCCATGTTCCCCCGAGTGCTCTCCAAACATCTTATCCACCAACCTGCGGTATGTGGCTCCCGCATTCTTCAATCCGAGCGGCATTACTACATAACGAAGGTACCAAAAGAGGTGGTGAAGCACACCCTTTTTGGTCTTCTTCCGCTTAGCCTGATCGATGATATCCTGCGACGCATCCATCATACTAAGCGATTCACATCCCGACGTCGAATCTACTAGGTGATCAGTGCGGGTAATGGGTAGTAATCCTTAGGGCAAGCACGATACAAATCCCTAAAGTCCACACACATGCGCCAATCATCCTCCTGTTTCGGGACCAATCTTTGCATTAGATAGCCATTCGAAACTGGATTTCTTTGATGTGCCCCGCTTTCAACAATTTTTGCACCTCCGCCCGAATTATAGCATCCTTCTTAGGGCCGAAGTTCCTTTTCTTTTGTTTCACCGGCTTATATGATGGATTAACATTAAGCCTATGTTCAAGAATGTTTGGATCGATCCCCACCAGGTCTTCCGTCCAAGCAAATACATCCACATTACTCCTTAGAAATTCCACCACCTCATCCCTCAATTCGTCCTAAAACTCCTCCTTCCGACCCGGTGACCTTATCGGGGTCACCCGGCACTAGCTCGACCATCATCATTTCATCATTAGGGTGGACATGCTCCACCTGTTCATCAACCTAACCAACTTGTCTTTGTTTCTATCATCATCAAAAGCACTCCCCTTTCTCGCTTTTCTCGAATACTTTCTACGTACAATTTTCTAGCCATATACTCGATCACCATCGACCTCCCCTACCTTCTCTCCCACAGAAATTTCATTTTTAGATGGTATACCGACACCACGCTTGAAAGCATTTAGTGCCGCCTACCCAACATGACATTATAAGAGGACAAATCATCAACTATAAAAATCGAATCATTCTAGTTTTACGATTAGGCTCCTTTCCCAAAGAGACAGGTAAAGTAATCATACCTATCGGTTGGATCATCCCTCCAAAAATCCAACCAACGCCGTATCCACCGCTTCCAAGCCGACCGGAGGTCCATCTTCTTATAACAATCATAGAATAGGATATCTCTTTGAGCTCCCCGTGTCCACAAATACCCGCCGCACATCATAATTAGAGATCGTCATTGTGATCACCAAAGCATCGCTTGTGAGGTGTCACGATACCCCTACAATCCTCCGGTCCGAATTGGATTTGCGGCTCTTGACCGACCTGTTCCACCTTTAACTGTTCCTGCACCCGATCTGGTGCTGCCGCTCTCACATACTTTTTCCGAGCTCGCCTCGAATCTCCTTCCGCCGGCCCTCCAACAATCATCTGGATGACCTCTCGCCGAGGTGGGGGTGGAGGTGGAGGTAGCTCCTCCCTTTCCCCCCCTACGCTCCGGCTCCCGCCGAGGTTGATGATAGCCCCGGTTATCCCTCTTATACTCCCCTTTTCTCTCCTTTTTGTCGATGTACACAAATTCCCTAAGGTGACCTGCCTGAATGAGCCGCTCGATCTCATCCCTCAGGTGTGTGCACCGATCTGTTGTGTGCCCATATTCATTGTGAAATCTACAAAATTCCTTACACTTCGCCTTTACTGGTGCCTCTGCATGCGCCTTTGGCCACCTCAGGTCGGGATGCCTCTCAATAGCTACAAGCACCTCGCCCTGAGGGACAGCCAAAGGCGTGTACTTCTCAAACCTCGGCCTTCCTCCCATTGCCTCAGACCTCGGCTTCTTCTGAGGTCCTTTGTCTTCCCGCTCTTCCCTCCTGTCTCTTCTCTTCTCTCCTTCCTCTCTTTTCATTTTTCTCGCCTCTTCAAGGTTAATATATTTCTCCGCCCGAGCTAATAGCTCGTCAAAAGTCTTAGCAGGCTCTATCACTAATGATTCAAAGAACTCCCCATCCCTCAGGCCCTGAGCTAGGGCATTGGCCAAAATTTCTGGACTGGCTGACGGCACCTCCAACTTTGCCGCATGTAAACCTCGGATATAGCTCAAAGTCCTTCCCCTTCTCTGTTTGATGCTAAACAGAGTCGGGCGCCTTTCCTGTACTTACGGCAACTCGTGAACTGATTAAGGAAAGCCGAGCTAAAGTCATCAAAATTCCGAATGGAGCCCGGGGCAAGCTGGCTAAACCACTGCTGAGCCGATTTCGTCAAAGTGGTAGGAAAAACTCTACACATCACGCCATCCGTGAATCTGTGTAGTAGAGCAGCGTTCTCAAAACGGCAAAGATGGTCCCACGGATCTGTGGTACCGTCATATTCGAAGCTCAGAGCTCGGTATGAGGCCGGAAGCTCGTCTGCCATCACCTCTTCCGAGAAGGGTGTTCCCCTCCTCACCCGCACTGCAGCCGCTCCTGGTACTCCAGCCACTCTCCGTCGAATATCTCGCACCTCACGGTGCAGATCATCCATCCGTTCCGACCAATCCTGGTCCTCGGTAGACACATGCTCCGCCCTTGATGAATGTACTTCTTCCGCCATAGTTGGCCGCCGACCTCTCTCTCCCACCTCCGGAGGGACCACAGGAGGAGGGACCATCGGAGGGGGGACCACAGGAGGAGGAGGGACCACCGGAGGGGGGACCACAGAGGAGCTGGTGGTGGAAGCATCTCCCTCAAGCGTCTCTCCACCGTCTGCTCCACAGCTCTAGTGATGAAGCCACCCAATTGTTCAAAGAACATTGGACCCAAATCTATACTCCCCCCAGACATAGGCGTCTGTCCATCCGCTCCCGTCCTCTGCACCCGCTGCCCTCCGCCGTTCACCGGGAGTGGTGGGGGCGGAGGTGGAACATCCTCCTGCGTGACTACGCCCGGAGTATCTCCCAGTGGCGTACGGTTCAGATCATCTTCCAAGGTTCTCCTTGTTAGATAAATGTTTTTATCATGATTTTGATGATTATGTTCGACTTTGTTCATATATGTTTTCAAACCAAAACTATGTCCCTAAATGTTGTCTAAATATTTCCGATCAACTTAAAATGTTTTTACTATTTTTCTGAGTATTTTGAAGTTTATTTTCAATAAAACATTGGACAACACATTTGTTTCAGTTCGACCGTCGCCCTATAGGGCAACCTTACTGAGTTGGTGAGAAACAAAAATGGGACGTAAGAAAAAAAGGCGATGGCGTGTCGACCAGGTGGGCGGCGGTGTGGTCGGCGTCGGTCGGCCGTGGGCGACCTGCACTGCCCAGTTGGATTTTTGTTCCGACTTCTCGTTTCGTAAAAACGCTGGGCGGCAATCGGTCGGTCACTAAGGGCGACGGTCGCACTTCTTCGACCGGTCCCCCTGTGTAAAAATTCGCGAAATTCAATTTCAATCTTATCTCTCACGACCAAATCGAACCCCTGTTTTGACAAAGAAACTATCCGTTGCGTTTTTCATACTTTTTCCCTATTTTGTGGGATTGATTTCTAACAGCTATATTGATGATTTTAAATGGTTTCTTTTGCGCAAATCACTCCCCAAGGAGGAGCCAATGTCCGAAATCAAAGCCAAGACCTCTCCTATAAATAGAGGCTTCATTCAAGCAACAAGATACAACACACAATATACAAGCAAAGAGCAATTGAGCAAACACTTTCATATATCTTGTTGTATTAGCTAAAAGCACTTTCACTTGCACTTATTTGAGGTCTAGGCTTTCAATTCTTGATTACACTTGTACTCATATTGTATCAATCATTATTGAGTTGTAATCTTGATTTTGGTCATCATTTAACACAAGACATCCTTGTGAGTATTCTTGTGGTAAGAATACACTGGGTGATCTAGGTGATAGGTGTTTGAAGGTTGTGGTAATCTTCAAAGGTGTTGTAAGAGGTTGTGGTAATCCTCAAGGTGGTGTAAGAGGGTTGTGGTAATCCTCAAGGTGGTGTAAGAGGATTGTGGTAATCCTCAAAGTGGTGAAGGAGGGTTGTGGTAATCCTCATGTGTTGTATTAATTTTTGGTAAATTAATAAAATCTTTTCTTTCTTTTTTGAAATCCATCCCTGGAGATCTTGGGGTGGTAGAGGATTAGGCCCTAGGTGGGTTGAACCTCTTTAAATCAACGAGTGTTGTTTATTTTCCGCATTTACATTTTTGTTATTTACTCGTTGTTTCAAAAAGAGGTGATTTGCGAAAAATCGGCATAATCTATTCACCCCCTCTAGATTATTGTAGCCACTTGGACTAACAAGTGGTATCGAGCCAAACTCTTTGGCTAGCTCGTTCCCGAGTAAAGAGGAAAGATCCATGGCTACAAATGATGCTCATCTCACCACCGGCGCCTCTACCAATAAGCCACCACTATTCGACGCCAACAACTACGCTTTTTGTAAAGACCGTATGGAGTGCTTCCTACAAGGGTGCGGGTTCGACATTTGGAATGTGGTCATTGAAGGAGTTGATCAACCAACAAAGAAATCGGAGGATGGCACCTTGGCTCCTAAACCTTTCAAGGAGTTTGATGAAAAACGACAAGAAGGCTTTTTCTCTAAACGGTAAGGCCTTAAATATTTTGCATTGTTCTCTTACCGCTACACGAGTACAATCGCATAAGAGGCATAAGGTCGGCACATTAGGTTTGGGAAAAATTGGAGACAATCTATGAAGGGACTAAGAAAGTCAAGCAAGCAAGAAAGACCATGCTTGTTAAAGACTTCAAAACTTTAACATGTATGATGGCGAAAGCATCTCAAAATGGTGGAAAGGCTTGACAATATTGTCAATCCTCTTGTGGCCCTCGGGAAAGTCATCTCCGAAGAAGACAAGGTGACCAAGGTACTAAATGCACTTCCGGCTCATGGTCCGAAAAAGTAACGGCAATCACGGAGGCACAAAATCTTGAGACACTCAAGTTTGATGAGCTTATTGGAAACCTACTCATCTATGAAGTCTATCTCAAGGAGAGGAAAAATTCCAAACCATCCACAAATCAATCGGGTATGCAAATTATTCCTAAAGGTCTTGCTTCTTCTTCTAATAATGCATACTATGATAATGATGATGATGATGAGGAGACGGCCGCACTTGTTCGAAAATTTGCAAAATTTGTGAATAAAAATAAAGCAAGAAAACCAAGAGATAATGCTTGCTTTAAATGCGGAAAACCCGGGCACTTCATTGCCGATTGCCCAAAGCTCGATGAAGAGGAGCAAAAGAAAAGGAAGCCTTTCACAAAAAAGAAGGCTCTAAATGCGGAAGTCAAAACATGGGATGAACTACTCGAAACAACCGATGAGGAAGGAGAAACCGAACACGGTCTCATGGCTATAGACGATGAAAACAATGAGGTACACTCAAATTCTTCTACTTCCTCCATAGTTGATGACTTGCAATGTGATTTTGATGAATTGCAAATTGAGTTTCAAAATTTAATCGTTAAATACAAAAATTTGAAAAAGGAGCATAAGGAGATTAAGGTTGAAAAGGAAAAATTATTTACCTCTTATGAATCTTTAGACAAAGCTCATGCTCTTACTCTTACTAGAATTCATTCTCTTGAAACCGAAAAGGAATCGCTCACAAAAGATATTGAATGTTTGAAAAATGACGTGCATCGTTTCAACATAAGTACGGATAAAGTCACAAAAATTTTAGATGCACAAAGAGGTGAGCATTCCAAATCGGGACTTGGTTATAAGCCATTTCAAAGTGTTTTTAAGAAAAATAACCAAGGTCCGACTTTTGTACGTGCTAATAATTATAATACTCCTACTTGTTTTTATTGTGGCAAAGTTGGACATTATGCTAATAATTGCAAATTGAGAAATAGCTCAAGACATGTTTGGAGACCCAAAGGTCTCAAGACTAACCCCCATGGACCCCAAAATTATAGGGTACCTAAAAGAAATTCTTTTGTAGGTAATAGGGGCCATAACCACAATGGAAGATTCAAAATGGCTCGTGGACAGCGGATGTTCACGCCATATGACCGGGAGGAGAGAACGTTTTACCAACATCAAGCTCCAAGAAGAGGGTATGGTCATGTTCGGCAATGGCAAAGGAAAAATTCTTGGAAATGGAGAAATTGGTAACTCTTCTTTCTCTCTTTAGTAATGTTCTATTAGTTGAAGGGCTTAAGTTTAATTTGATAAGTGTTAGCCAACTTTGTGATTCAAAATATGATGTTTCCTTTAATAAAGAAAAATGCCTTATTCTTAAAAATGGTGAAATTATTTGTGAAGCAAATAGAAAGCAATCTTTACAAAATTTGTACAAGTGATTTGGTTAGTCAAAATGTTTCTTGTTTAGTCGCCAATAATGATTTAACTAGTTTATGGCATAGGCGACTTGGACATGTTGGATACAAGAATTTGAAAAATATTTACAAAAACCAACATGTGAAAGGACTACCCAAATTGAATTTTGAAAATCTTGGCTTATGTGACACTTGTCAAAAAGAACAAATTAGTTAAAAGTAGTTTTAAGCCCAAAAATGAAATTTCCACAACCAAACCCCTACAAATACTTCACCTTGATTTGTGCGGGGGATATTGGTACGGCTAGTCTAAGTGGAAAACATTACACTTTTGTTATAGTCGATGATTATTCAAGATATACTTGGGCTCTTTTTCTTACCAATAAAAACGATGCCGTTAATGAGTTTGTTAAGTTGTGTAGACTTATTGAGAATGAAAAAGAAGATACTATCAAGTCTATTCAAGCGATCGAGGTGGAGAATTTGACGGTGAATTTAGAGTATTTTGTGAAACCAAAGGATATGCTCATAATTTCTCGGCTCCAAGGACACCTCAACAAAATGGAGTAGCCGAACGGAAAAATCGAACATTACAAGAAATGAGTCGGTCCATGCTCAATGAATTTTCACTTCCAAAGTATTTTTGGGCCGAAGCCGTAAGTACCGCTTGCTATGTCATTAACCGAGTTTATATTCGTCCTAAAATGAATAAAACTCCATATGAGCTTTGGAAAGGTAGAACTCCAAATATTAGTTATTTCAAAATATTTGGTTGCAAATGCTTTATTTTGAATACCAAGGATCAATTGGACAAACTTGATCCTAAGGCCGATGAAGGGATATTTATGGGATATTCAACAAAAAGCAAAGCATATCGGGTTTACAATAAGACTAGTGGAGTTGTTGAAGAATCCATCCATGTTAAATTCAATGAAGCTTCGGAGTTGAAAGAATTCCTAATGATGAAAGTGATGAGGAAGATATTATTGAACAAATTGTTCAAATTGATAATCAACCATCTACATCAAATGATCAACCGTCCACTTCAAATGGTCCTCAAGAAGATAGAGGTGATATCTCGGATCTTCCGTTGCATTGAAATTTAAGGAGATCACCCAAAAGATCGATTGAATCAATTTGAAAGAAATGATGTATGGGAATTAGTACCTTGTCCTCCATCTCAAACAATTATTGGTACAAAATGGGTATTCGGAACAAACTTGATGATCAAGGCAACATTGTTCGAAATAAGGCAAGGTTAGTAGCTCAAGGGTATTGTCAAGAAGAAGGTATTGACTATGATGAAACTTTTGCACCCGTAGCACGTTTAGAAGCTATTCGTATTTTACTTGCCTATTCTTGTTTCAAAAATTTCAAACTTTACCAAATGGATGTTAAATCCGCTTTCTTAAATGGTATTATTCAAGAAGAAGTCTATGTAAAACAACCTCCGGGGTTTGAAAATTTTTCTAGGCCTAATGATGTTTATAAACTTAAAAGGCTTTGTATGGTTTAAAACAAGCACCCCGTGCATGGTATGATAGACTTAGCTCTTTTCTTTTGCAAAATGGTTTTACAAGAGGTAAAGTTGATACTACTCTCTTTGTTTTTGAAAAAGGGCAAGATTGTTTACTTGTGCAAATTTATGTTGATGATATTATCTTTGGTGCTACTAAGGAATCTTTGTGCAAGAAATTCTCCAAGTTAATGCAAGGTGAATTCGTGATGAGTATGATGGGGAGCTAAACTTCTTCCTTGGACTTCAAATTAAGCAATGCCAAGAAGGCATTTATATTTCGCAATCAAAGTATACAAAAGAACTTTTGAAGAAGTTCGGCATTGAAGAAGGAAGAACCGTCTCGACTCACTATGGCAACCAATGTCAAAATTGACAAAGATGAAAAAGGCAAGACGGTTGATGAATCCAAGTATCGAGGTATGATTGGTAGTTTACTTTATTTAACCGCTAGTAGACCGGACATTCTTCATGCCGTATGCCTATGTGCTCGTTTTCAAAGCAATCCAAAAGAATCTCATATGAGTGCCGTTAAACGGATTTTTCGATATTTGAAAGGCACTATTCAATATGGTTTATTTTATCCAAAGAATGAAAATTTTTCTCTTAAAGGTTATAGTGATTCTGGACTATGCGGGTAATATTGATGATCGGAAAAGTACTTCCGGATCATGTCAATTTTTAGCGATTGCCTAGTTTCTTGGTTTTCAAAGAAGCAAAACTGTTTCTCTTTCAACGGCGGCCGAATATATTTCCGCCGCATTTTGTTGTACTCAACTTCTTTGGATGAAACAAACCTTAGCGGATTACAAATGCTCTTTTGAAAACGTACCTATCTTTTGTGATAATATATCCGCTATAAATATTGCTCAAAACCCGTTCATCATAACCGTACTAAACATATTGAGATTCGACATCATTTTCTAAGGGATTGTGTTTCAAAACGAAAAATTGAGATATCGTTTGTGCCATCTCAAGATCAATTAGCGGACATTTTTACAAAACCGCTAACTTCCGAGACTTTTTGCGTCAATACGAGCTCGGTTAGGCATAATGCATATTGAATGAAGTCTACGTTTGCATTTTGCATGTTTTTAAAACTTAGGGGCGAAAAATCGGATTTTTGGTTGAAAATTCGGATTTTGAAAAATTTGACAGTGGGGTGAAGAGGTTGAGGGCAACCTCGCCGCCAACGTCGACCGTCGCCCTCAACCACGACCCGTCCGCCCTAGGCAAAATTTTGGTTTAAGTTCGATTCTGTCTTGAAAGATATGTTATTTTTACTTCTTTTTGCCATTTTTCGTCCCCTTTGACAAATGCACACAATTTTCACTCAAAATTGATTTTCATGCCTTCAATTCATATCTTGGACCTTATATAACTTGTTAATCATCATCATTGCTCATCTTTTCCGATCAAATGGTAAGAATTTTCCTTACTTTGCTCAAATGGGTTGAACCCTTGAGTTTATGGCTTTCGTGTATATTTCTTGATATTTTCTTGCTTATAATCTTGATGAGCTTAATTATATTGTTGTATTGTATGATGTTTGATGTAAAATGGTGATGAAATTTTTGGCTTGGATCATTTACAAGGGCTATATACAACTCTTTTTATTTTTCACGCCACATTGTGTTCGATGAAATGTCACAATGAAAATTCCACTTATACGTGATTCTCTTGCTTTCAAAAGTTTTCTATACTTATTGGGATCACGTTTTGCCAATCAAAACAAGTGTATAACTTCTTTATATTACATTTCTCCCATTTTTCTTGGATTATGATGCTTTAATTGATCAACGGTTCATAAACCGTCCCTTTGGCGCACTTTGATATTATTGTATGGTGTTTTCACCATTCTAACATTCTTTTGATGATTCCAAAGGGGAGAAACAGGATATTGGCTTGCTAGCTCAAGAGAAGCTAATAAAAGCTCGTAATAAGTATTTTGGACTCTAATACCTAGTCCATGGCTTGAACTTTGGACTCGCATGACATTGATTATAAGTCTTGTGATAGAGGGAGCTTCTTAGCTCATGATGCAATCTATATAAGCTTGTTATAGCTTGTGCTTCTTACTTATAATTATCATTTGTTGATATGCTCATAAATAGGGGAGCTTTGTATGAAATACTTCTAACGGATAGTTTACTTGTAAAACCGAAAATTTTATTTGGTTTTAAAATCGTCCTCAAGAAAATTGTTTTGGTTTGTAATCATCAAAAGGGGGAGTTTGTTAGATAAATATTTTTATCATGATTTTGATGATTATGTTCGACTTTGTTCATATATG
The DNA here is from genome assembly GCA_016081115.2 of Rehmannia glutinosa. NCBI lineage: Eukaryota > Viridiplantae > Streptophyta > Magnoliopsida > Lamiales > Orobanchaceae > Rehmannia > Rehmannia glutinosa. Next base: position 932 of record JABTTQ020002356.1, on the reverse strand, counting down.
TTTTCAAACCAAAACTATGTTCCTAAATGTTGTCTAAATATTTCCGATCAACTTAAAATGTTTTTACTATTTTTCGGAGTATTTTTTGAAGTTTATTTTCAATAAAACATTGGACAACACATTTGTTTCGAGGCTCGACCGTCGCCCTATAGGGCAACCCGTACTGAGTTGGTGAAAGCAGAAAATGGGACGTAAGAAAAAAAAAAGCGGCGACCGGTCGACCGAGGTGTGGCGGCTGTAACGTGGTCGGCCGGTCGGCGACGACCGACTACTGCACTGCAAGTTGGATTTTTGTTCCAGACTTCTGTTTCGTAAAAACGCAAGGGCAACCGTCACAGCTAAGAGCGGCACGGTCGCACCCCTTCGACCAGGTCCCCCTGTGTAAAAATTCGCGAGAATTCAATTTCAATCTTATCTCTGCTGTATGACCGGTCGAACCCCTGTTTTGACAAACAAACTATCCGCTAGATTGCGTTTTTTGACTGACTTTTCCTATTTTGTGGGATTGATTTCTAACAGCTATATTGATGATTTTAAATGGTTTCTTTTGCAGCAAATCACTCCCCAAGGAGGAGCCAATGTCTGGAAATCAAAGCCAAGACTCTCCTATAAATAGAGGCTTCATTCAAGCAACAAGATACAACACACAATATACAAGCAAAGAGCAATTGAGCAAACACTTTCATATATCTTGTTGTATTAGCCTAAGCACTTTCACTTGCACTTATTTGAGGTCTAGGCTTTCAATTCTTGATTACACTTGTACTCATATTGTATCAATCATTATTGAGTTGTAATCTTGATTTTGGTCATCATTCAACACAAGACATCCTTGTGAGTATTCTTGTGGTAAGAATACACTTGGGTGATCTAGGTGATAGGTGTTTGAAGGTTGTGGTAATCTTCAAAGGTGTTGTAAGAGGGTTGTGGTA